>CM049795.1:13447829-13914106 GCA_027422405.1 Ptychobarbus kaznakovi | reverse complement strand
TAATAGTGGCCAGCCAGGTTTCGCGATGCCCTTGCAGCCTAGATAACAGTTACAGCCGTTCTATCAACAGACAACAGACAAAAACTCTCCATCTCCATCATTCGCCGGTCAAAAACATTGTTAACTATATTTGAACTTGAATTTCATATAATGTTGAGTGCAGTAAGTGCACAATGATCAGTAAAGTTTGATGCAATACCAACAATGAGACGCAGTGTTTTTTAATTATTGATTTTTTCCCCCTTCTATTTTTCACAAGGCTTATTAGTGGTTCTTGTTTCTCATGACATCCCTATCACTGAATGAGATGCATGGCACTGTTTTGTCAGGACACTATCCCGTTGTTCACATTTGAGACTTGTGAGACTATAGAGAAAATAATGTGTTAGGAACTTCAACTGTGTTGGACACAGGCAGCAAACGCATGAGTGGAATTTGTGTATCTAATTTATATAGCAACAAGTTTATTGTCATGTCATGCATTTGGTTATTTAATTGAACTATAATCTTAAATTACAAAATATATGTATATTTTATCTTAGTTAATTTTGTTAAATGTTGTTGAAAAATACTAAAATATTTCCTGCATTTCCATTTTCCATAAAAACAAAATTGCCAGGAAGGAGAAAGTGAAAATAACATGTCTCTGTAAAAAACAGCGAAATAGAGTAAACAATTAGAATTGAATAGAAGATAACACAAATAAATGAATATATAGAAAAGTACATTGGTATATTTATATAATAAGTATCGCTTTTTATTTATGTTCTTTCTTACTGCTTGTTTCACTTCTGTTTTAGTTTTTATAACTAATTCTTACTATGTGTAAGTTGTTGTTTGTTAGCATGTGTTTGGCAGTGTTCTTTTTTTAGGATTACTGATAAACTACTGCCGTTTGATGTGTTATCTATTTTAATAAATTGGAGTTATTTTAGTAACGTTACTTCAACATACTACATGGAAATTAAATAACATTTATATTAATATATAAATATATTATATATATATATGGGTGTTTTGGCTTAGTGTCATGTTAGAATCATTCTTATACTCATACCTTTTGTTTTTTTAATATTTTGAAATGTTTTTAGCTTTATTTTTTGTTTTCATTTAAATGTTTAGTTTTGAAATGTTGTATGCATTTGTCATTTTATTTAATTTCTCCCTTTTCTTAAATGTGTATATATAGTATTTATAGAGTTTTTAACTTATAGTTTTAGTTAATTTTTCTTATTTGTAAGTCGCTTTGGATAAAAGCGTCTGCTAAATGACTAAAAAGTAAAAGTAAAGTATATATATACACACAGCTGACAATGTACATTTCTATATATTCATTTCTTTGTGTGTGTGTGTGTATACATATGTTTCATCATATTCCAATGTGTATTATTAAATATAGACTTGGTCAATATAGACTATCTGGTGCTAAATTCTGAAAATGATTTAAGCGTTTAAGGAGCTTTTATTTTGAAAGCTCGAGCTCTCAGCGCTGTATAGGCTTGTTGTGTTACGCTTCACAGGAGGAAGGAATTCTGGCTGATTCATTGCAGTCAAGCTAAAACTCAGCAGGCGCTCACACATTATCTCTTTCTAATTGCACAGGTAAAGAATAATACATATTTACTATCATAAAACTTTTATTTTGTGGCATATAGTATTTTCCGAGAGGATGTTTCTGTGATTAAACCCTTTTAGTATGTTGTTGGGTGATTTAGTCTCTGTAGCATTATTAGCCTTTCTTACAGCTGTTTGGAGATTAAATTAAATGTTAAATCTGTAAACTCAAGCTATTTTCTATTCTTTCATTGCCTATTTTAAGTTTACAAAAACAGTCGTTTTTCTGTTTATGTGCTCACGGGCTACATAGGAGTAACGTTATTTGTAAATAGCACTATGCTAAATAGCTTAGCATGCTAACGTTTGTAGTCTGAGGTTTAGGCAGTGAAAACCTTCTGTGAATCATATTGATTTTAATTTTAGGGGTTGATGGAATATTTTTGTAAGTTACGCTTTGAAAACTGTTCATTGGGAAATGTAGGTAATTTTGAATACCCACATTGTGGATATTCATGAATCAGCAACAATCATAAACGTGCCAGGTCTTTTAATATGAAAAGACTGGCTAGTTTGTAAACTAAAGACTACTGCTTGTTCATATTCGTCTAGATCTAAAGAATGGACCGGCTTTTGAGGCTTGGAGGGGGAATGCCTGGACTCAGCCAGGTAATATTTATTGAGACTTTTAGATATATTTAATAAACGTGATGTTTTGTATTGCAGCATCTGTGAGTGAAGATTGCATCGCACAGCATATATACACTGATGTTTACTACACCTGCCATCACACAGTTCAAGTTTCATTAAAAAGGCCCTTCAATATGTCGTGCCTAGCTTGCTGTCAAAAGAAAATACGCTGCTACACTAATGTTCAAATATTTTGGGGTCGGTAAGAATTGAAAAAGCATACGAAAAAAATTATAATTAAATAGTTGTATTCCACAAGGATGCATTAAAATGACAGGACATTAAAGGCATTTATAATGTTACAATTAGTTTTTTTTAATGCTCTTCTTTTGAGCTTTATATGAAACAATCCTAAAAAATTGTCAGTTTGCCCCAAAATATTAAGCAGCTTATAAGAATGATTTCTGAAGGATCGTGTGACACTGAAAATTGGAGTAATGGTGCTGAAAAGTCAGCTTTACCATTAAAGTAATAAATTCCATTGTAAAATATATAAAAATAAAAACAGCTATTTTAAATCGTAATAATAGTTCACAAAATTACTGTTTTACTTTATTTTTTGCCTCCTTTTGAAAACATAAAAAAAAATCGTACCCACCCCAAACATTTGAACGGTAGTGAATATAATTAAAAACGAAGGCTACTTTGTGCTGAAAATAGCTGAGAAAATCTTGCGCTGCCGATTTTTAATGAACTTTATGTGAGCATAAATGTGTCAGGTGCTTTTTTCGGTGTTGTTGAGGGGGAGGCGGTATGGGGAGATTGTCCTCATGTGGTTTTTCTCAAGGCCTGTGTGCGTGATGGGTAGAGAGACATCTCTCAGCTCTCTCTGCCAATTAACACTTCCAATAACAGACTGCCTCCCTCTGATTCACACCCGCTCCAGCAGTCAGCACAGAAGAGAGTGAGAGGAAAAAACACCCATGATTCCTTTCTGTTCTATCGCGCTGCTCTCATACTCCTATTTCGGTCTACAGCTGCACATGCTTTGTGTTTAAAAGATGAGAATATTTCACACAAAATTGATTGTCATAAAGTGTTGATTGGATTCATATTCACTTTTTATTGGCTGGTTGATGTTCACACATATCCATATGGTTTTATCTTTGTGTATTTTGATCATTGAGGTACATATAATGTGTACATGACAATTACACAAGGGTCACTAAATCTCTAAAACAAGTTCCCCAAGCTGATGGATAGATTTTGCAAGATAGCTTTTCATCCATCGGTTTATCAAGCATCACCACAGGCATCAATCCTACTCTTTTGGTGTCAGCTGTCAATCAGACTATGCTAGCAGTCGGCATCTCTCAATCTGTGAACATATCCTGCACCTGCACTTGTGTCCAGATCTCCTGCCACTTCATTCCCTCCCCCACAACAAAGATAATATATTCCTTCCTCGACAGGAGGACAACTTAAATATCTAAATACATTAATATTCAAATGATCAATCTCAAATCTATATGAAAATGATGTACTGTAAACGGCAATTATTTTTCTACTGTTTTCTACCTTCAGTAACTTGCAGTGCTTGACATTTTTGCAGAACATACGGTTCTTTAAATTTCTAAATAACTGTTAATTTATCAACACTCTTAGTTTTTGTTAATAAAAATGGTTTGGATATAAACAGCTTTGTCATATAAAATATCCTTAAACTGTTCATCTACAATAAAAATACAACTATTTGTTTTCAAAAAGGCTTTCATTTTACACACATATATATATATATAAAAAAATTATTTAAATTTGTATGTATGTATGTATATATATAAAATTTTTACTTTAAATTTGTTTGTATGTATATAGATACAAATTTTACTTTACATTTATATATATACATACAAATTTTACTTTAAATGTATATATATATATTACTAGGGATGGGCATTTTAAGCAAAAGTAATATTCGATAATCGCTGGGTATTATTCGATTACTATTCGAAAATCGCACCCCTCCCGCGCATGCACCCGCCCACCCACGCGCGCACACACACACACGCTCGCACGCACGCACACACACACACAGAGAGAGAGGGGGAGAGAGACCATACAGGCTTTCAATCTGTATGATAACAAACTGTTTAATTAATTAGAGAATAGTCTATCTTAACCCAAGAAAATTAATGGTTGTAAAGTATGAGTGCTGAAACATATTAATATAACATAACCGAAGGACGGCATTTATTAACAGAACAGTCCGTCGATTATCAACTGCTCACAAGGCTATACATTTCTATTTAAAATTAACATGAACATTTATTATTAAAAAGAAAATCTTAAATTTGATTAATGCTTTAATGAATATTAGGCGAAAACATATTGCGCGCTAAACAGAATATCATTCTTAAAACATATTACGCGCTAAAACATTTGAAACGCCTGAATGACGGCACTTATTATGTGAACATTAATTTTAACGTCTGTCTTCATAACAATAACTATTCACATATATAAATATATTAAATGAACATGTTCACATGTCGGGAAGAAGACGGGGAGTGTTGTTCACAATTAGTTCGGTGAACTTTGAATTGAACAAGGGATGGAATATAGATCCCTGCAGCTTCTCAGAATTCCCGCCTGAGTCTGAGCCCGTGTCTCTCTCTCTCTCTCTCTCTCTCTCTCTCTCTCTGTGTCTCTCTCTCTCTCTCTCTCTCTGTGTCTTCTCTCTGTCTCTCTCTCTCTCTCTCTCTGTCTCTCTCTCTCTGTGTCTCTCTCTCTCTCTCTCTCTTCTCTCTCTCTCTCTCTCTCTCTCTCTCTCTCTCTCTCTCTCTCTCTCTCTCTAGCTGAGCCATTTAAATAGTCAGTTTTGGTTTTTAATAGCAAATTGGTCATTATTTTGTTTCCTTTCTTTATTAATTTAATTTAGAAATATGATTGGAACATCTTATTTTGTTAAATTCAAGTTTTGTTTTTTTTAATACCAAGCGGCCAGCGCAAGTTTGATAGTTTATCCTTCTCAAATAAATAACTAAATTAACGTCATAATATTTTAAGAATAAAGTCAAAATTACGATCATAAAATCATGTTACATTGCCTGAAGTTAAAGTGAAAATTACACATGTTTACGCTGCCAAAAAAAATATAATAATAAGTGTGGCATCCAACCTGTCATTCTTCACATTTAACACGAAAAACAACACAAATATTTTGCATATAAATATAAGATATCAACCAGTGGAATATTACGTTATTATTTCAGCAAAAAACGAATAATTTGAATGCAGGGAGCTCGTCACGGCTTCATTAATGGGAAACAGGACGTGACGGCGGCAGAGAAGCACTCTGTGGAGTGCATCGTTTTGTTAACTTTGGTTTATTATTTTGAGTTGTTTGGGACGCTGTAGCAAACGGCCCTCTCGCAATATATTGTTTAACAGGTCTATTGTTCACGCAATCAGCCTGCACGTATCAAAAGTTCCGTTCTCCGGCGTGGTTAGTGCTCACATGTGTGCCGCGCCCGAGTGCCGACAGTGCAGTTTGTGCGCAAGCACGGAACAGATGATGCTCTAAAATAAAACAAACAAATATCCTGTTGATCTGTGCATCAGTACTCCAGTATATAAATTCAATATAGATTAATTATTGCTAAAGTTACTTGCCAAGAGGGGTAGTTTGACATACTTCATGTATTTGCCCGTTCAGGCGTCTCGCGCGTGTCAGAGACGCGGCTGTGCTCGCGCTGTTCACACAGAACAGAACACAACGCGCATGTACTGAAAGGAGTTGTCTTTCGCGCCCAAATGCTTTTTAATCGCTTACAGTTTTAAACAAACAAGGCTTAAAAACGCATGCAAATGATACAATTTAGTGACCACCTGCAGTGGCCCGATCTGGTGTGACAAATCCGAGCGTCCTTCACGCCATCGGACAGTCTTTATTGTCAAGCCCTGGTACACCTTTAGAAAATAATCGCACAACCTAATCGATATTCTATAATTAAATAGAATATTCGATATCGTGACCCATCCCTAATATATACATACAAATTTTACTTTAAATTTATATATATATACATACAAATTTTACTTTAAATTTATATATATATACATACAAATTTTACTTTAAATTTATATATATACATACAAATTTTACTTTAAATTTATATATATATACACATACAAATTTTACTTTAAATTTATATATATATATACATACACATTTTACTTTAAATTTGTGTATGTGTGTATATATATATATATATATACATACATACAAATTTTACTTTAAATTTGTATATATATATATATATATATATGCATACAAATTTTACTTTAAATTTGTGTATATATATATATATATATATATATAATTTGTTTACAGATTTGTTGCATTCATTACCATCACATTTTTTCTAATTGTATTAGTAGGTGTGTTAAAGAACTTTGTTAATAAGCAGACTATTTGAAAATGCTGTTGACACCTGATATTAACATCCACTTCAAATGCGTCAACGTTTGGGTCTCTTATTGTGTAATTATTACACGTGTATGAATATGAGTCACTATGATTTTAATTTCATATGTTGTTTTGATGGGTTTTTAAACCTGTATCTAGCTAGAAAAGTAAACCGTAAGCAGATTTAATGCAGGTTGATTGCCAGGATATGTATTTTTGATATTAATTATTCAATTTCACTAGTTAGTATTTGATCATATTTAATATCAGGAGTGTTTTGTTTAATTAGTCAAATATCTGTAGCTCCATTTAAAATGGGATATTTAACTTGTAAAAAATGCAATTACAGATATCAATATAAAAAAAATTCTAGTTAAAATTCAATTTTCATTAAAACAATTGCATGTCTGTGAGTGATTCTCATTTTTATATCAGGAACTCAGATTTACAATTTTTGATATCAGAAAATATTTTTTTAGTGGAAATGTAATGTTTTTTTTAAAAATAAAAAATAGCCATTTTTACTAGTAACAATTGCATTCCTGATATAATAGAGGATTACTTTACTTTAAAATAAAAAATCCATATCTTTGGAATGATTGGCTTGATTTGATTGGTCAAATCGGCTTGTGACAAATATAAGCAGTGTCTGGTTGAAGAGATTTGACTCATCTGGACCGTGTATTTTCCTCAGGGTCCTCCCACAGATGCCCCCGCTGTGGACACAGCTGAACAAGTGTACATCTCCTCACTCGCCCTGCTCAAGGTCAGGATACTCATGGTTCCTCTCTCTCACACATCCTTCAAACCTGTTCTCACACTGCAAAATATAGTCTAACTGTAATGGTTAATTTATCCTTGTTTGGTTTATATCATGGTGCTGTTATCACAGTTTCAGTTTTATTCTGTTAATGCATTTTATATTGCTATTATGGGTGTATGATTAGACTAATTTGAGGCCAAAACATTGTTTGCCCTATGATTGCTGTCTGAGCACAAGCATTAAGTTAAATGTCTTCATTATCAGAAGAAGCAGTGCCATTTTTTTCACTCTCTCAATCCATCTCTTTGATTGTGTGTAGATGCTGAAACATGGCCGTGCTGGTGTGCCCATGGAAGTCATGGGTCTGATGCTGGGAGAGTTTGTGGACGATTACACCGTACGCGTGATTGATGTGTTTGCCATGCCGCAGTCAGGAACAGTGAGTGAAAAATGTCTTTGCAACTAGGGGTGTGCGTTTGACAAAAAGTGATCTCTCTTTCTATATCTATGTCTATCTATCTATATCTATATTTCCCTTTCTATATTTCACTCGTACTGCGTCGAGTTTCAACGCTGTATGGGAAAAACTTTTTTCCTCTTCAATTGAAGCCTATTTCAATCACACAGTTATAACTGCACGTCGATTGGTTCGTGTAGGATTAAAAAAATTAACCAATCCACAGCAGTGGCGCGTTAGCCAATGGCAGTACTCGTTCGCATATCTTAGGGAACCGAGGTTACGATAGTAACAGAGTACTATATATATATTATTTTTTGTAGTATTTTTTTTAGATAATGATAATTGAACAGTATTTTGCCGCATGGGTTTTTGTGCTGGTACTTTGGCTGGTTTAGACCTGTCGTGAATAAATAAATATGACACTAAAACTGCCATTTAATGAGAGATTTATTTAAAACAGCTCGCACATTATGATATTATCGAAAACAATAAATATCTCACACCCTGCTAACGATTTGATATCCTGACTAAAGTTGGGTTTATTTTTCCCGCTCAGTTATTATTGTATTTCAAATTGAATTTGAATTATTGTATGTGACGGCAAGGTCTAGTGTGTTTTACACACAGTGTTCACCTGTGCTCTTGTAGTGATTCTAGCTGTTTGTTCTGTTGACAGGGTGTAAGCGTTGAGGCCGTGGACCCTGTTTTTCAAGCCAAGATGTTGGACATGTTAAAGCAGACAGGAAGGTGAGAGGATGAGTGACGGTGAAAATCTAACTGTTTTGAGATGAATATTTTGATCATGTCAGATGATGAGGGTTTGTGATTGTAGGCCTGAGATGGTGGTGGGCTGGTACCACAGTCACCCTGGTTTTGGCTGCTGGTTGTCAGGTGTGGACATTAACACACAGCAGAGTTTTGAGGCACTGTCGGAACGCGCTGTGGCAGTTGTGGTCGATCCCATCCAGAGCGTCAAGGGAAAGGTAACAGTCCATGAACATACACAACAGTTATTTTATTGATTATTTCAAAGTATTTTTATTTTGGTGTCACCTGCTCCTTACATATATTAATGCTTCACGCACACGCAATGTTCAGAAATTCAGAGAACTTTCTTTTCTTCTGTATATGTGAATGTGCGCTCACACTTCCTGTCAGGGTGTGAGAATGCCTGGAAGTCTGGTTATTTTTTTTCGTGTCTGTTTGTCGCTGAGCTCTGTTAGCACCTTCTGAAGCACGTGAGATAGTGTGAGGACTCCATCTCTCCCATCAGCCCTGAGCAGGGGAATAGGAACAGGAAAAGAGGGTATTATAAGAGAAGGTATTATAGGAAAAGGATATGGCCATTACCAAAAAAAAAGAACGAAAAAGAGAGACAGCAAATAATATGCTGTGCAGATATACTCTGGATTTATTACATGCCCTAAAAAAGCCATTATGATATCAATTTGATGTAAATATTTTTTCAAGCCTTACCAATAATAACTTGCATGTATAAATGTATTTACTGTTCAAACGTTGAGGGTAAATAAGATAAAAAAAAAAAAATGTATTCAGCAAGGGTGCGTTAAAATTGATCAAAAATTACATTAACGACATTCTAAAATTTCTGTTACAAATTAACTTTCTATTCTGAAAAAAATGAATAAACAGAAATATTAAGCAGCACGACTGTTTTCAACATTGATAATGTAAGAAATAGTTCTTGAGAAGCATGTCATATTAGAATGATTTCGGAAGGATCATGTGACCGTTGTTGTAAACTGCTTTCTTCTAAAGTGTAGAAAACTCAGAAGAGAAGACCAGGAGACTTCGGATTCGATCGTCAGCAGAATTCTTTATTCTATGACATGTCATTGGTATCTGTAGTCATCGAAATCTCATATTAAGTCATTTTTACAGGGTATCTTTATAGGCAGAATTGGAGGAGGGACTTTTTGGAGGTTGAGACAAAACATCAAATAAACATACATCTGAGGGCAATAAACCTAACGAATCCACGTCTGGCCAGGACAAAGCCATTTGCAGATCAAAGGTTGAATCTCTCAGTAGTCTGACTCATTGATCTTACCATTATCATAGAGACAAAAGGCACAGCTGTCTCGAGCTCAAATGGTCAGGAAACGAAAACACCTGAAATTTTCTTAGTCAGGAAGTGTATCTAAATTAAACATTTAAAATACAATTTGTAATCCCTCAATTCCCCCTTTGAGAGTTCTAATAACTCTCACAAAATACAAATTTAGACACTTAAAAGTTAATTCTTGTAACTTGTAATCGTTACAGGCACATTGTACATGTTCTGTGTTGCTTATATGTA
The DNA here is from genome assembly GCA_027422405.1 of Ptychobarbus kaznakovi. Taxonomy (NCBI): domain Eukaryota; kingdom Metazoa; phylum Chordata; class Actinopteri; order Cypriniformes; family Cyprinidae; genus Ptychobarbus; species Ptychobarbus kaznakovi. The sequence continues at coordinate 13,903,911 of CM049795.1, read as the reverse complement.
ATTGCATGCTGACACAGAAACAAAACATGCAATTAGGGTCCGTGAAGTTCTTACGGGTAATAATCTCTTCTGGTTGGAACTGTCATTTCCTCGTGAGAGGCGGGCGTCATTTGCTGAAAGAAACACTTGATACTGTGGATGCATAGATAGTACGCAAGTAGGAGAAACAACAGCAGAATTGTTATTTCCTTGATCCACAGCCAGGGTTTACCTAACAAGTTTCCGAACCATGAAGAATTATCTTCAGTCATCTGGTGTAATTTTGCTGAAAGATCAAGAGTAAGAAAATCTTGATCATGTTGATGGATGACTGACGTTCCCGTATGTGAGTCTCTGCGTTGTGTATTTTTTGTCTTCTTTCTTTTCTCTTTCTTGTGTGATAGTTGGCTCGGCAATGGGTCTAGTTGTTTTCTAGAGGTTGTGGCTTCATCCGCAGGTGAGAAGGGTGGTGCATATGGATCTCAGGACAGCCATCAGGTGGTATCTGCACAGAGGAAGAAAGAAACACAAACAAGAGAGAAACAACGGCACAGAGCAGTATTTGTAGAGTCTGCAAACATTAGGGTTGTATCCTCTGTTCAAAATATAGTCTGCTATGGTTGTTCCTTCTTTCCCTATTTCTCAATTCCTGCGACACCTAAAGAACAGTGAGGAAAGGATGGACTAATGGAGGGGAAAGGCCTATGAGGAAATCTTCACCGCAGGGTTGGCCCCGAAGCCTGTTGCTTTCGGTTCTTCCTGGGCTCCTCACTGGTTCTTGTGTCTGCCCTATCCTATCCCTGCAGGGGGAGGAACAACCTTACAATGTGACACATGAGTCCAAGTTTTCCTTCCCTGACACAATACTGCAGCTGCTGTAATCAACATCACTTGATGTGGTCCGTACCACTTAGGCTCTAATGGCTTGTTTTTGAATGACTTTATCATGACCCATTGACCTGGGACGATTGTGTGTCCACCTTCTGGTGGAGTCTGCCAACACGACTCAACTCTCTCTTTGGCACTCTGCACTGCCTTTGTGAGGTTTTCACAGTAAGCGATCAGGGCATCTGAAGCAATGTGCACATCAGCATTTCTAAGATCAATCACACCTGGCATCTGCATTGGGCGTCCAGTAATAATCTCATGAGGGCTCAGTCCTACTGATCTGTTAGGTGATGCTCTCATACTACACAGTACTGCGGGCAGTGCTTCAACCCATCTTGAGATCAATGTTCTTCTAAATTCAGTTAAATGTGTGCGTGCTGCCGGTAAACTCTGAGATAGTCTCTCTATATCTTTAGGACATTAAGCGTTGGCAACAGTTTGTATTTGCACAACAGAAGAATTGGGAGGACCACTATCAGTTTCCTCAACATTGACTGAATTTACAGGCACATCAGTTACTGATTGGAGAGCTACATCTGTTTCAGAGAATGCTTGTAAATCAGGGTAAATGTTATCAGGCTGACTAACTCCCACATCAGTTTTTGCTGCAGCTTTCTTGAGGTTCAATTTCTTGGTCAAAGTGGATACTCTCGCACGGAGTTCATCGTTCTGTTTCTCTAGCTCTGAGTTATGCTGAGACTGTTGTTTGGCTAATGTCAAACTCAATTCTCTGTAACAACAGATAATGCCTTTCACATTGTTCTTACGAATACTTGCTCCTAGTACCTTTTTACACTCATCTACCGACCAAGTCTTGTCTGGATGAATCTCATATTTCTGCGTTAGTTTTTGTCTAACTTTTTCAGTGACTATTAGGTCCATTTGTTCCCCTAACAGTGTTTTGAATTCACTATCTGACCACAACGGAGTCGCAAGACCCATCTTTTCTGTGGTTGGAATCAGCCTAGCATTCATTCTAACCATTTTGTAAGTTTCTTCGGTACCACACAAACAAAACAAACACTTCTCTGATCAACAGAGGGTACACTTGTAAAAAAAAAAACTTAACTATTGTTACATTTCCAAATTACCAACACTTCACACTTAACTTCCCTGCCTACAAAAAACAGAGGATAAAACTAAATTATTAGCACGAAATGCTAACCTTCCCTGCCTGAAAAAACAGAGGATAAACTTTCATCTCTAAAATAAAAACTTTAGAGGATAAACTCTTCCCTGCCTGAAACAGAGGATAAACTTCCCTGCCTACAAGAACAGAGGATACTTTCATCTCTAAAATAAAAACTTTAGAGGATAAACTCTTCCCTGCCTGAAACAGAGGATAAACTTTCATCTCTAAAATAAAAACTTTAGAGGATAAACTCTTCCCTGCCTGAAACAGAGGATAAACTTCCCTGCCTACAAGAACAGAGGATACTTTCATCTCTAAAATAAAAAACTTTAGAGGAAAACTCTTCCCTGCCTGAAACAGAGGATAAACTTTCATCTCTAAAATAAAAACTTTAGAGGATAAACTCTTCCCTGCCTGAAACAGAGGATAAACTTCCCTGCCTACAAGAACAGAGGATACTTTCATCTCTAAAATAAAAAACTTTAGAGGATAAACTCTTCCCTGCCTGAAACAGAGGATAAACTTTCATCTCTAAAATAAAAACTTTAGAGGATAAACTCTTCCCTGCCTGAAACAGAGGATAAATTTAGTTAAACAAACCCTACAGATGTATGTTAACTCTTCTCTGACGGCACAGAGGATACAAAAATTTGTACTGGTCTTAGGTTCTTTTGGATTAGAGACAGCCACTCACCACAACCCTTGGTTGAGAGAAAAAATCAGTCTGGGTCTCTATTGTTCAGCTGGAAGTTTCGCTGGATTCAGGTGAGGAAGCTGGAACTCTATCCGGGTCCACGGCACCATCTGTTGTAAACTGCTTTCTTCTAAAGTGTAGAAAACTCAGAAGAGAAGACCAGGAGACTTCGGATTGGATCGTCAGCAGAATTCTTTATTCTATGACATGTCATTGGTATCTGTAGTCATCGAAATCTCATCTTAAGTCATTTTTACAGGGTATCTTTATAGGCAGAATTGGAGGAGGGACTTTTTGGAGGTTGAGACAAAACATCAAATAAACATACATCTGAGGGCAATAAACCTAACGAATCCACGTCTGGCCAGGACAAAGCCATTTGCAGATCAAAGGTTGAATCTCTCAGTAGTCTGACTCATTGATCTTACCATTATCATAGAGACAAAAGGCACAGCTGTCTCGAGCTCAAATGGTCAGGAAACGAAAACACCTGACATTTTCTTAGTCAGGAAGTGTATCTAAATTAAACATTTAAAATACAATTTGTAATCCCTCACCGTAAAGAGTGTTGTGAGTTCTTCATGGTGTCAGCACAACATGGCTTATCAGTCTTTCTCCTGTGCTTGATAATACACCCTCCGAGCATCACACCACACAACCCGGTGTCCTGACATTCTATCCTACCCATCAGATTGTCTTACTAGGGCTTATTGTGCATGCGCACATCAATATTGCGTCCTTTTTCTCATGCAGAACCACAATAATTACTGTGCTTGCATTATTGTAAGGCAGGGGTCCAACAGTGGCACGCAGAGGGATAATCGCTGGAACGTGAGCAATAGAGAAAACTGCATGCTGACGTACATTTTGATGTAACAACTTCTCATAGTCACACAGCCTGTTAGGAGCTATAAATACTATTAAAGTGTTAGAATTAACTTGCGCAAGTCTACGGATGTGCGTGTGATCGCTGCACATAGGCGCTTCAGATCAAAGCCTTAGCGATCTAATAGCTCTAGTCAATGTCAAAATGACTGAGATGGCCAATCAAATCAAAGTAGGCGGGGTTTACCATTCACAGATGCGCAGTATATCCAGTGATGCAAACTACTTGAATGTTTTGTTTTCAAATATGTCCATTTTGAGAGAGAGAGAGATGTGAGAATTGTAAGTGTCTGTCTCTCTCTACAAACAATGAAGCTGAGAAATATAAAGTAGTGATTCATTATATATTAATAAGTCGAGTGGCAGCACTGACAAGAAGTTTATGAGCTTCTGAATGTGATCTCCGATCTCTGTGTAGGAGTGGTGTGTGTGCATTAAGATAAAATGGTGATTAAACTGAACGGTTTTAATATATTGGCCTTGTCTCTCACACACACAGTGGTGTTCAGTATGGTGACACTGTATAGCTGTTGTTCAAGAAATGTTTGAACGTTGGGGGGAAATAAAAAATGTCACGTCATGCCGAAAAGGTTGCCGACCGCTGCTGTAAGGGGTAGGTGTAGATGTTTATAAAACTAGGGGTGTAATGATATGCGTATCGTGTGTCGAACGGTTCAGGGGCAGTTCCAAATGGAAGTGATCATCCCTATCCCCTTGGAGTGGGGACTTTGGAGTGAGCAGGGCACGTGCGTGTCATTATGTAGTCGTTTGGAATGCACTTAGTGATGGGAGCGATCTAATTTCCTCATTATCTTCAGCTGGGATGTTCCCGTGTAGATCAGCAGTTTTGTAAATACTCAGATCAGCCCGTCTGACACCAACAACCATTCCACGTTCAAAGTCACTTAAATCCCCTTTCTTCCCCATTCTGATGTTCGGTTTGAACTTCAACAAGTCGTCTTCACATCTAGATGTTTTATTCATTTATTTATTAACACTCAATGTTTTATTGTTTAAGTATCAAGCTGTCTTAAAAGTAATATGCAGTCTAATGCTGAATTTGTAGAACCACAGCAGAAATCTAAACTGGCTGAGAATGGCATGGTTTTGCAGCTAGAGCTGTTCGGCCTGATGGTGGAAAAGAGGTTTATATTCTCACCACCTTAAATTGCATGTCACCTCTCCTCTATTATGTGTATGGCTGTGATGTGTCTGTGTGTGACGGTTGCTCTGCTGTACAGCGTTCACGTGGGCAGATCTGACCCGTGTGTGAGCTCAGGTGTGCCGTAATCGTATATGTGATGTGACCGCACACAGCATTAGCTGTTGTTGCAAAGCCTTATGCTCTTATTGTAAATCTTTTATTTCTTCAGATTAAATCAGCTTTTATTTACTGGTGTCCTCTCACTCTCTAGAAACAGAGTGAGGTTTCGTTGTAGCTCCCATAATGCTTTAAAAATACAGATTATTTTATAAACCATTGATTTGCTGAAGTAACAACGCCACTTTTTATTGTTCCTCTCCAGGTTGTGATTGATGCTTTCAGGTTAATAAATGCCAATATGATGGTACTGGGTCACGAGCCACGTCAAACCACTTCTAACCTGGGACACCTCAACAAGCCCTCTATTCAGGTTCATTTTATATATGCCTCTGTACAATACATTTGGAGTTTTTTTTGTCATATATTGTTATTTTCTTAAGAGTTGTTTCTCTTGTGCAGGCTTTGATTCATGGGCTCAACAGACATTATTACTCCATTACCATTAACTACAGGAAGAATGAATTGGAACAAAAGGTTTGAACTTGCAGATAATGTTTAAACATGCTTTTCGTTCTTCGTTTGTTGTAACTAGACAGTCATAGTGTTTGTTTGTGTTCAGATGTTACTGAACCTCCATAAGAAAAGCTGGATGGAGGGTTTGACCCTGCAGGATTACAGTGAACACTGCAAACTGAACGAGACCATCGTCAAAGAGATGCTCGAACTGGCCAAGAACTACAATAAGGTACGAAAAAGCACAAGAACATGGGATTCTTGTTCTCAAGTCTCAGAAGTGAAGTGGGACGCTGAAATGCAGGATTTCGGTTTTATTTAATGTTTTTATGAAATGTTTTTTTTTTTTTTGTCCCTCGTCCCTCAGGCTGTAGAGGAAGAGGACAAGATGACTCCTGAACAACTTGCCATTAAGAACGTTGGGAAACAGGTTATTACTTTCTTGTTTCTATCTTTATATTGTTGGTGGTAGGGGTGGGCGATATGACCAAACTCTTATATTATGATATGAGTAAAGGTATTGCATGGTAACGATATATATCACTTTAAATAATGTATTATATTAAAATGTTTGATACCATAGAAATGTCATAATTCTTGTCACCAGCGTCAGAATCACCAAAAACTAATACTAACCTAAATAAAGAAAAAAATAACTCACTGAATACAAGCAAACAGTCAGTGATTAAATAAGCATGTGTGACTAATTACAAGCAATAGGACAAAAACATTGTAGAACAAATAAATGCATAACACTACATACATTGTATAAAATAATCATATGTATAAAAAAACACTGCATATTCTTCACTGTGTAAATTAAACACACTTTTCTTAAAGTTACAAAAGTGATTTAGCAGTGAGAGATTTTCTCTCTTTTGTTGTTTGATTAACGTGAATGACAGACAGCAGGAATATTAGACTGCTGTCACTTTAAGAGCTGCTGTTGGGTGTTTCTGTTACGTGAGCATGTAACTGCAATAGTGACGATAGTTCAAGATCTCTACCGGTTAATCGTGTTTACTGGTAAATCGTCCACCTCTAGCTGGTGGTTTGTTGCTGTATTTACTGTAAAACTGTTGGTGACCTGGCAAATACTCATCAGTGGCAGCAGTTTAATATCTGACGTCCTTTTGTAGTCTCTGAGGTTTACAGGACTTCATGGACCTGCCATTCTCTTTCTCTTTGTAGGATCCCAAACGGCATTTGGAAGAGCATGTGGATGTTCTTATGACATCCAATATTGTGCAGTGCCTCGCAGCAATGTTGGACACAGTTGTGTTCCAGTGATTTCCCTCTCCGTCTCTTTCTGTGCATACATGTTCATATTCTACAACTGTTTTGTCTTTTTAAGAAATAAACACAATTCCAGTAATTCCATTGTCTTTCCATTATGTACATTAAGGGAGGGTTGTACATGTGAAGAAAAACAACTGTTAAACTGTGTAAATATAAACATATTCATTATGGGTTGACAATGTCGACCGTAAAGGGATGTACTGTAGTTTCAGTGTAAATCAGTTGTCCTTGCATCTCTCCTTGAAGTTCAGGCTCCGAGGGAGGTTTTCAGAGCACAACACTGAAACACCTCATTTAAGATGACCGCACTTCAGGACGTAGCTTAAGTGAGCATCAGTGTGAAATATTTATTAAACACGGTTGTTCCTGTCTAAAAGGTTTCACGTGATTTCAGGGATATTTTGAAGGCATTATCTCTTTTCAAACGCCTTGAATCTGAGATTTCTTTAAATCTGTTTCTATATATCTCTGTGTTCCTATATCAGATTGCATTTTATTGTGCAATAACTGCCTTCAAGATGAATTTTTATTCTCACCTCATATATTAAAATCAATACTGAAGGTGTTCAAGCCGATTTTACTGCAATGTTTTAAGACGCAAGCACGTGCGAGTTGTTATTTAAACAAGTCCGTGGAGCGATACAAGAGTTATGAAAATAGCACAACATCATGGCATTATGCAAAAATATTTGAGGGTCATTCGGTAATATTTCAACTTGGAATATTTTTATTCAACTACATATCATACATTTTCTAAATAACCCTTATCATTAGGCACATCAAACTTCCAACTAAACATTTTTTCCCATCTTGGGCATTAAAGACCTGTAATACACCTAAAAATATGAATAAAAAGAATGATAATACTTTTAGCATATTTTTGCTCTATTATTAAAGACCTGAATGATGTAATTTCTAGTGCACGATATAATATATGGATGGAGTCTGATTACTATGAGCGTAGAATGGTTAGTGTGACTGAGGGACATAACTTTAAAGTCTTTTTTAAATAAAATTCCATGCTTTTTTCTAGAAAAATGTTTTTCACAAGAAAAGAACACACACACAGTTTTGTAAACACTGCACATTTTTTCTAATAATTATAAAAGCACAAATTAAGTGCCTCAGGGACATGACAAAATGCTTTGTGTAAGATTAGAAAGACATTTTATGATAAAAACATTTAAATGCATTTATTTGTATTAATTATAGTGGACATACCAAACTGTGAAAAGCTTTTAACACTTTATTTTGGTGAACCACCACTTTCAAAAGTCTTGGGGACTGAAATTAGGAATCCCAGGAATGACCCTTAAACACTATGACTGTGTTTTGTGTGGAAAACCGTAAAGCTGTTTAAATTAAATTTAAAGTTGCAAAAGAAAAAACATACTGCCTATTACTAAATAATAAGTGGTTAATACTCAAAATAGTCTGCAAACGCTGCTGAAAACAAAACCAAGACCCGTTATGATTTTTGATTGGCTAACGCAACCCCCAGCTTACAGGTTTTGTCTTAGTGATGTCTCAGATATTTTAATAACAGCTGTCAGGTAGCATGGGTATTTGATACACTGTAACCTATTAAAAAAAAAACGCTTACTGCTTTAACGCCATGCTAAATGTAAACACCAGCTCATTCTGCTGTTATCAAACGCGGAGCAACGTCATTTTCCTAAAGTAAGCTCGGAGTGAACCCGCTCTAACCGTCTGCTTGGCCCAAAGTCCTGACCCACCTTTAACTCTCTGTGAGTTATGCACCTGCAACGACTTCCCTCGCCGTCACTGTCCAACAAACCGGCGAGTGCGGACAACGTTTTTACGCACATCACCGTCGCCGGGGACGACCGCGTCTCCTCCTCCGGTGACAGCCTGGAGAACGAGCCACCGTTGAAAAGACTCTCCACAGAGATGAGAAACCCCTCAAACGCTCTGGACTTCGTCTCCGCGGCACGGTATGACGGTGGAAGTGCGGACGGGTGTAATTTGCCTGAATCAAACCAAGCGCGGACTGATTTCGCCTTCTCTTCTGCTATGTTCGCGTATTCGGGACAGCCTGTGCCCGCACTCCCGTCGCTCTCCGGTCCCTACATGACACCTCACCCGGTCACCAGCAACGGGCTGAGCTACGCGTACTCACAGCAGTACGGACAAACTTACCCAAACGCCGCGGTCTATCCTGGAAAAGCCCAGGTTCACCTCTGTAACCGCGCGCTGTGGTTCAAATTCCACAGACACCAAACAGAAATGATCGTTACCAGACAGGGGCGGTAAGTCTACTTGATTTATATATATATATAATACAATAGCCTCCTTTTTTAATGTATTTTTATTTTAATTGGTTATTATTTTTTGATAAAAAAATGCTGCATTGATAATTTTGGTTATTTTGTAATATTGTAATTGTTAAATATTTTATTAATGCCAATATAATTGTTTTGTTTGCAATTATTATCGATTCATAATTTTGGGAAAGTATTTTCTTCTGTTCAGATTATGGTCTGTTTCTGGTAGGCTATTGCAATGTGTCGTTTATATTTATTTTTAATGTAATGTTTAACGATAATTTACTTTTGGAAAAGTGATGTTTTTTTGGTTCGTTTTCCTGCAGCCGGATGTTTCCGTTTCTGAGTTTGAGTGTTTCTGGTCTGGACCCGACGTGTCTTTATAATGTTGTTGTGGATGTGATTCTGGTGGATCCGACCCACTGGAGGTTTCAGGGCGGGAAATGGATTCCCTGCGGCAAAGCGGACACTAATGTCACGGGTAAATTAATAATCAACCGACTGAAGAAGAATTTATCATAAATCTTTGCACCGTTTTCCTAAGCGCAAATAACATGTTAACCAAGTTTAAAAATACACTAAAAAACTCCAATATGAATAAATATAGTACAGTTATTATAATGTTAGTTATTTCCGTTTAATAGTAGCGTATGTATTGTTTCTTTTGAAAGGGAACCGAGTATACATGCACCCGGACTCTCCAAACACCGGCGCGCACTGGATGCGTCAGGAGATCTCTTTTGGAAAACTGAAGCTGACGAACAACAAGGGAGCTTCCAGCAACTCTACTCAAGTGATTTCTGATTTCATTTAATTTTCTCTTCATGATAAGAATCATTCAAAGTATTTTAGTACAGGGTGAGTTCAGAAAAAGCTCATGTGAGTAACTGGCAATAATTTAATAAATTTTTAAATTGCCTGCAATCACCATCAGCAGCAAATATTAAAATTGAACTGATTTCTGCTGGCACAATAAAAATTTCCTTCACAAAACGATTTAAATTACTTTAGGGTACAATCACTTTTATGTTTACATGTTAGTAGCACTCTTTTAATTCAGTCCACACAAAAAAAGAAAATTCTGCCATTATTTACTCACCTTCATGTCGTGTCAAACCCGTAAAACCTTTCTTGGTCTTCAGAACACAAATTAAGATATTTTATATGAAATCCGAGAGCTTTCTGACCCTCCATAGACAGCAACGCAACTACCATGTTCAAGGCTCAGAAAGGTACGGACATCATTAAAATTGTTTAATAAAGTCGTTGCTTTTGTTTCCTCTGTGCACAAAAAGTATTCTGGGAGTTTCATAATGATATTACATGAACTATTTTAACAATGTCCTGCTACCTTTCTATGCCTTGAACGTGTCAGTTGCATTGCTGTCTATGCAGGGTCAGAAAGCTCTCGGATTTCATCAAAATATCTTAATTTGTGTCCAACGATGAATGAAGGTCTTACGGGCTTGGAACGACATGAGGGTGAGTAATTACTGACAGACTTCATTTTTGGGTGAACTAACCTTTTAAGTATCACTATTATGAGATAAAATGTAATGTTCCATGTCATCGGTGTGTGTAAGTACATTCATTATTACTATTATATACGGATTGTGAAGTTTCTTATGGGAATGGGAAACAAAAATAGCCTTTTGTTTGTTTTTTCTTTGTCCTTCAAGATGATCGTCCTACATTCTCTCCATAAGTATCAGCCGAGGGTGCATGTGATTGAAATAAACAAGAGTGGAGATGAAGATACGAGCGATCCTGATCGAGTACAGACGTATACCTTTCCCGAAACACAATTTATAACCGTCACAGCTTACCAGAACACAGATGTAAGCACTAGTCTATCGCTGCATTCATTTACATTACATTACAAAACATGTAATATGAACTGATTTATCGAACGTGTTTCTTTATTTCCTCAGATAACACAACTCAAAATTTATCACAATCCATTTGCTAAAGGATTCCGGGATAATTATGATAAGTAAGTGCCATAGCATGCAAATTAATGCATTGATAATTATTCTCTTGCAGGTTTTCAGATTTGAATTTGAATTTTGACTTGCCTACAGAAATTAACATAGGCCTGGTTTCACAGACAGGGCTTAAACCAGGATTAGGCAATAGTTAAATTAGACCATTTAAGTAGTTTTTATAAACATGCCTTAGAAAAAACAATACTGGTGTGCATCTCGAGACAAAACCAAGGCACTGACATATTTTAAGATCAGTTAGTGCAAGTTTCTTTCAGTTGAAACAGCTCAGACTTACATTTTAGTCTGGGATTAGGCCTAAACCTTGTTTGTGAAACCACCGGATAATGTATTTTAAATGTAATAATTAGATTTTTACATTTTTCTAACAACATCTTAAAGCATTTATTTCTGGTAGCACTTTAACATGCAATGTGCATGTTACACATATTCCAAATTAAAATAATTAATTATAAATGCAATGGGTCTCAGTCACTAACACTTGCTTGGATTATTGCGTATTTACACACAGGAGAACTTCTTAGGAAAAATATCACATGCTTATGCTAATTAATTTGTTTCTAACCTCGTAATGTCAATGCAAGTTTTCTAAATGAGTGACCACTTGCCTAAGGTTTGTCATTTTCATAAAACACCCAAACTATCTCTATATAAAGGCTTTCCGCACAACCTTTCCTTACAGCCTTCCGTCACTCTCAGCATAAATACAACACTCGCAAGACCTCTCAGTAGCCAGCTGTTATCTGCGTTATTATTCAGTGTTACCTAATTCAGTGTAACTCAGATCAAGCTATAACACAGCTTGTCTTTCACTGTGTATACTGAAATATTTCAGATAAAATATACCCAGAGTATGTGCTTTTTATGTGCTTGTGTTGTGATTTGTTGGTAAAACAGTTACACAGATTCCATGCACAAGCCACACAGAGTATGTGTTTTTGCATGTAGTTTTCACTTATTCATTGGACATTTTTTGGTGAATCTTGATTTTTGGGTGGAAATGTTTGAAAGCCGATTTCACGCACAAATTTGTGTATACACCTGCTTAGTGAAACCCAGATTATGCTTTTTGCATACATGTGGTTTTGTTGTTCCTATATTAATGTAGAAACATTTTAGAAAGAGTTTTTGGTGAATCCATGATTTTTGTAGTGAAAATGTTCACACAGATTTCACGTACAAATGTATACATGCTTAATGAACCCAGAGTTACCACGTGTGTGTGTGGATTCAGGTGTTCCTACATTTTTCACAAATTTAAATATGAACATTTTGGGTGAATCGTGATTTGGTGAAAATGTTTGTTTGCCGGTTTCACGCTCAAACATGCTTCGTAAACCCAGAAGAGTATGTGATTTTTGCATAGATGGGGTTTCAGTTGTTACTGCATTTTATCATAGATTTAGACAAAAAGTTTTTGTTGAAATAGAATTTGTTCATGCATAAATCTGTACATGCACATGCTTAGTGAATGAGACCCAGTGTCACAAACAGTAACATGGACATTATAAAGTAAAACGTGTGACCTAATTTCTTCTCTGTCTCCAGAAGCTACAGTGGGTCTGACTCTGACCGATTCACCTCTACACTCAGTGATTCTCCACACTTTCAGATGCCGCCCGGCTCACGGTACGCAATGACACGCACTTTATTTCCGGAGCAGTTTGTCAACAGTTACACAAAGTCCTGTTTTCCAACTCTTAGCCCTGACCCTGGCCTTGCGACCTCAACCCAATCCCATGAGAGCAGCTTGGCCTCCGGGCAGCACTGGCTTGTGTCTTCCACTGCTGCTCCATCATACGAAGCCGATATTAACACAACAGCTCTGCTCTCTTACGCCACAGTGGGGGTCAAAGGTCTGCCTTTCACTGGTGGCACTAGTACAAGTCTGGATTACTACACCAGTGCCGCTGGATGGGATTCACAGGGTTCGCTAGAGAACAGCAGTAAAACCAGCTCAAATCTGCCTGGTTGGGTTCTAGATGCAGGTCTTGAAAGATCAACACAATCGAATTATATGCCTGAGGATGGAGATATGTTGGAAATAGACCGGTCAGCTCTTGGAGTTTCTAAGGAGCTGGAAGGTGAAGATGCCACGGATTCGACATGGACCGAAACTAAGCCGTCCATTAAATCTGTCGATTCCAGTGCTTTAAGGATTTCGGAGGAGGCTCATCTGAAAAGTCCTTCTATCAGTCTAGTTTCAGACATTCAGACTGTGAAAGACATGCAGAACAGAGCCAAAAATGACAAAGAATCTGACTTTTTTTCATTTTGACACTCAAACGTAAACCTGCTGAATGTGCAATTAAAATGTTGTTAATATGTAAATAGCATTATGGTGAGGATTTATGTATACAGCATTTATTTATTTTCATGTTACACTGCACCATTGAAGTTGAATGAGAACTGACATCCCCAACTATCTAAACAATGTATTTGACTGCTTATATGGCTATAATCTGGTGGTGGTATTATATATATACAAAATACTTTAAGACCAACATGTCTGTATTTGTTACAATATACCTCACTGCCCACTTTATTACACCTTGCTAGTACCGGGTTGAACCCGATTTTGCCTTCAGAACTGCCTTAATTCTTCGTGGCATAGATTCAACAAGGTGTTGGAAACATTCCTCAGAGATTTTGGTCCATATTGACATGATAGCATCACACAGTTGCTGCAGATTTGTCGACTGCACATCCATGATGCCAATATCCCGTTCCACCACATCCCAAAGGTGCTCTATTGGATTGAGATCTGGTGACTGTGGAGGCCATTTGAGTAAAGTGAACTCATTGTCATGTTCAAGAAACCAGTCTGAGATGATTTGAGCTTTGTGACATGGTGCATTATCCTGCTGGAATTAGTCATCAGAAGATACACTGTAGTCATAAAGGGATGGACATGGTCAGCAACAATACTCAGGTAGGCTGTGGTGTTTAAACGATGCTCAATTGGTACTAAGGTACCCAAAGTTTGCCAAGAAAATATCCCCCACACCGTTACACCACCACCAGCAGCCTGAACCGTTGAGACAAGGCAGGATGGATCCATGCTTTCGTGTTCTTTATACCAAATTCTGACCCTACCATCTGAATGTCGCAGCAGAAATCAAGACTCATCAGACCAGGCAACGTTTTTCCAATCTTCTATTGTCCAATTTTGGTGAGCCTGTGTGAATTGTAGCCTCCGTTTCCTGTTCTTAGCTGACATGAGCGGCACCCGGTGTGGTCTTCTGCTGCTGTAGCCCATCTGCTTCAGGGTTTGACGTGTTGTGCATTCAGAGATGGTATTCTGCATACCTTGGTTGTAACGAGTGATTATTTGAGTTATTGTTGCCTTTCTATCATCTCTAACCAGTCTGCCCATTCTCCTCTGATCTCTGACATCAAGGCATTTTCATCCACACAACTGCCGCTCACTGGATATTTTCTCTTTTTCTGACCATTCTCTGTAAACGCCAGAGATGGTTGTGTGTGAAAATCCCAGTAGATCAGCAGTTTTTGAAATACTCAGACCAGCCCATCTGGCACCAACAACCATTCCACGTTCAAAGTCACTTAAATCCCCTTTCTTCCCCATTCTGATGCTCGGTTTGAACTTCAGCAAGTCGTCTTCACCACATCTAGATACCTAAATGCATTGAAATGTGATTGGCTAATTAGCAATTTGTGTTATCAAGTAATTGAACAGGTGTACTAAGTGGCCGGTGAGTGTAAATCCCCAGTATAAATAATCTATATAAATTATCATTATCTTAAAATCACAGCTGTTTAATATGAACATGTATTGATTGTGATGTATCAAAACAGTAGCAATCTTGTTAAAAAAACAGGTCATTTTTAATTAAATGAGTGTTGTGAAATATAGAATATGATAATGTGAAGTCATGACATGCTATCAGAATGTTTGATGTACAGGCTATAAATTGTCAGAGGCTGAGTATAAATAAATTCTATAAAAACTGAAATGACATTTTACATTCGGTTGCTTTTTCTATTGACGTTGTATTTACAAGATTGCAAGTTGGTGTGAGTGTATTAAAATATTTTACAACACTGACACCTAGCGACAAAAGCAAAATGTCTATGTAGGCAGTTCACCAGGTATTGGAACACCGGTTATGTGTCCTTGACCTAGAGGAAATAATAGTTTAATTCTCCCATAAGAAATAGGATTAAACACGGCAGCAGAAACTATCACTAAACACAGCTTCAAACTCTCTTAGTGTAGGTTTCATTACAGTAAAGGGATCAAGAGAAGAATGAAGCTCCTTCAGCAGCTGTTGAACCCGAAATAACCAGAGACCACATTCACAGAGCCGGCCAAAACATGCCGTAGTATTTTGACGCACTTTTTGCATAACTAAATGAATAATTAAAAAGAATACAAAAATAAAAGTTCACTCAAAATATACATTTTATTCAGCTATGTTTGGCTTGACGCAGAAAATGCCACTTGCTTTGTATGTGGAATGAACGTGGTTGAGGATATTTTTTACTAAACGACGTAACACGTTTTATATAGGCCTACTATTTTTCACACAAAGCTATCATGCGGATTTATAAGACTTGGAGTGGACTATAGTGCAAGTGGAATAAATAAGGGACTTTTATGGTGATTTTAATGTGACGTGATCCCAATCTTTTTGGCGCTTCAAAATTTAACAAATATCTCCTTTTTGTGTTCCACAGAAAAATAACAGAATATGGATTTTGAGTAGTAAAAAATATATATTTTTAAATGCACACAAGGTGGCGCCAAAGGAAGAGTTTATTGACTAACTTTCTCTGTTAAAGTCCAGCAGCAAAGCACTCTATGCAACAGTTTACATTAAGAGGTACATTAGGGCTCACACTGTGTGGTTTTTTAAAAGTCCTTTAGGATTGTACTTGTCAGACTGTACGAACATGATCATGTCACACTGTGGGGTCTCAGTTGTCATGACGACAGTCACGACGAGTTAAACACGGGTGCGCTAGGAAACGTGTCCGGAGTTTTACATTATCGAGCAATACTCGTCCAGTGACTGCGTGCTGCGTTGCACGCGGGACTGAAATGTTGGCTATTATGAAAAGTATAATGAACGGCGGCACTAGCTGGGTATTTAAGAAGAATAGTGTAAGCAGCTCTCTACACCCCCATGAAAACAGTGGTACAACCTGTGTTTAAATAGAAAGGGCAACATATCAGATGAGCGGAGGACAGGAGCGCCGGAGTTTATGACTGATAGAATAATTCTCTAGCATTATTTCTGCTCATAGCTTGTTTTGAAAAACGGAGACCGTTTGACATTCATTGTATGCAGGACTGTGCGCCAAATATTCTGACACTGCCAGAAATTCGTCGGAGGTGAAATTTGATCGCAACAGCCATTAACAGGCTGTCGGTGAACATGTCAAACCGGCGATCAAAGACGACAGATTGTAGCCAAGGAATATAAGAATCTTTTAGGATTTTTAAAATGTGTCACAGACATATGTGTGCGTGTGTGTGTTTCTGTTTGCGCACAGATTTCCCTGTCAAACAAATACAAAAATCTAAATATCAGGTCGGGTCAGGAAATGAGACTATCGAGTTCCGATGCCTTTCTCCCCTCCGCGTGTCGGCGCAGGCGCGCGCAGCACAGCAGTGTAGCACACATTGATCCGCACATGCACATCACAGACACGCAGAGAACCGCAGAAGCGAAGCCCTCCCTCCCTCTCCAGTTGTGTTTGTCTTGGTGTGGAGGTGAGTGGTGATAAACAAAAGACTAAGCTACCTGTGTCTCGAATTTACAGCTAATTATCCAAAAGACAAACGGCACATATTTAATTAATTTGTCTTGCTAACATCCATGACTCATGAGAACGCTACCATGTAAGTTAGCTGAAGTTTAGCTGAGGCAATAGGAAGTCTAGTGGGTTAGATAAGTGTGTCACTGCATGATTTCAGTTTATTAAAATGTATTTAGATTAAGAATTATCACAAAATTCAAGATATGGGGGCAAAAATGTATACAGGTGCATCTCAATAAATTAGAATGTCGTGGAAAAAATGCATTTATTTCAGTAATTCAACTCAAATTGTGAAACTCGTGTATTAAATAAATACAATGCACACAGACTGAAGTAGTTTAAGTCTTTGGTTCTTTTAATTGTGATGATTTTGCTGCACATTTAACAAAAACCCACCAATTCACTCTCAACAAATTAGAATACTTCATAAGACCAATCATTTTTTTTTTAGTGAATTGTTGGCCTTCTGGAAAGTATGTTCATTTACTGTATATGATCTCAATACTTGGTAGGGGCTCCTTTTGCTTTAATTACTGCTTTAATTACTGTCTCAATTCGGCGTGGCATGGAGGTGATCAGTTTGTGGCACTGCTGAGGTGGTATGGAAGCCCAGGTTTCTTTGACAGTGGCCTTCAGCTCATCTGCATTTTTTGGTCTCTTGTTTCTCATTTTCCTCTTGACAATAACCCATAGATTCTCTATGTTAAGGTCCGGTGAGTTTGCTGGCCAGTCAAGCATACCAACACCATGGTCATTTAACCAACTTTTGGTGCTTTTGGCAGTGTGGGCAGGAGCCAAATCCTGCTGGAAAATGAAATCAGCATCTTTAAAAAGCTGGTCAGCAGAA
The DNA here is from genome assembly GCA_027422405.1 of Ptychobarbus kaznakovi. Lineage (NCBI taxonomy): Eukaryota > Metazoa > Chordata > Actinopteri > Cypriniformes > Cyprinidae > Ptychobarbus > Ptychobarbus kaznakovi. The sequence goes on along the minus strand of CM049795.1, from coordinate 13,886,335 downwards.
TCAATCCAAAATTTCTTGGTAAACCGGTGCAGTGATGTTGGTTTTCAAAAAACACAATGGACCAACACCAGCAGATGACATTGCACCCCAAATCATCACAGACTGTGGAAACTTAACACTGGACTTCAAGCAACTTGGGCTATGAGCTTCTCCACCCTTCCTCCAGACTCTAGGACCTTGGTTTCCAAATGAAATACAAAACTTGCTTTCATCTGAAAAGAGGACTTTGGACCACTGGGCAACAGTCCAGTTCTTCTTCTCCTTAGCCCAGGTAAGACGCCTCTGACGAAAACTGTAGCCAAATTCCTTGACACGTCTGTGTGTGGTGGCTCTTGATGCCTTCAACCCAGCTTCAGTCCATTACTTGTGAAGTTCACCTAAATTCTTGAATCGATTTTGCTTGACAATCCTCATAAGGCTGCGGTTCTCTCGGCTGGTTGTGCATCTTTTTCTTCCACACTTTTTCCTTCTACTCAACTTTCTGTTAACATGCTTGGATACAACACTCTGTGAACAGCCAGCTTCTTTGGCAATGAATGTTTGTGGCTTGCCCTCCTTGTGAAGGGTGTCAATGATTGTCTTCTGGACAACTGTCAGATCAGCAGTCTTCCCCATGATTGTGTAGCCTAGTGAACCAAACTGAGAGACCATTTTGAGATAATGAATTGGTGGGTTTTTGTTTAATGTGAGCCAAAACCATCACAATTAAAAGAACCAAAGACTTAAACTACTTCAGTCTGTGTGCATTTAATACACAAATTTCACAATTTGAGTTGAATTACTGAAATAAATGAACTTTTCCACAATATTATAATTTATTGAGATGCACCTGTGTGTGTGTGTGTGTGTGTGTGTGTGTGTGCGTGTAGTGTGTTTGTGTGTGTTTGTGTTTAAAACATACGAGAAAATACACACGTTATTAAAAATGTTAGTGAAATTAAAGTTAGTGACAACTATAGACCCTGTGTCCCCTATATATAAAACAAATATTAAAAAAGACTATAAAAGTGATTTTTTTTTAGGAAATCAGCTTTTTTTTATTCAGTGATAGGCTATATTGACTAAATTAAATCCGGATAATTTAGATGTTAAACCAGAAGCGATTTTTTTTTTTTAAATAAACGATATTCTCACATTTAGTAAACCGAAGCCTCAAGTGTCCGTTTGTTTCCGGACTCCGGAGTGTTTCGTCCGTTTATCTAACACGTCCCGGTGGTTTCTGTTAACTCACGTGCTGCCGGTCGCAGCTGCGTCACGCGAGCTCAAATGACACGCCGAAGGAGCGCAGGCACTGACGCGCGCGCGAGTGAAGAAACAACCCAACGGTTACTACACCGCCACCGAAAACCGCACAAACATATATGACGTTTTCTCTACGTTCCTAACAGTATCTCAGAGAAAACCCTTCACAGACGAACAAGACAGTATAAGGCAGAATATCTGGGATGGATGAGAACGACCAAGGAGCGCAGATGGAGCCGCTGCTTCCTGCGGTAAGAACCTGTTTCATCTTTCATGTGGGATCCGTCAGTGAGGAACAATGACACGATGCTGGTGTGTGTGGAGGAAAACGGGTTTCGGTGGTTCGAGCCGCATTGGGTTGGAGTCCATTACGGCCATCATTAACCCACCACCATTGGAAGACAGTGTGTTTTAATTATTCATTTTTAATACAGGCTCATTTGCTGGGAAAATGGCTTCACATTACATGGATACGGCGTTTGTTGTGTGACTAGGTTCACACCAGCTCGCGTGGATTATGCATTTAATTACACACGTTTAGTAATGTGTAATAATAACAGACAGTATATGGGGTTTATAGTCATGCGTGTGCGCTCAGCATTATCAGGAGCATACATAACATTTCCCCTGCATTAATCTTGAATTTGATGAGGCCTTCACATGTGACATGATTTCAGCTGTTCGCCTAATTTACTATGTATTGCCACGGGTGTCTATCTACAGTCGGGGAGTCCACACTATATACACATTTAAAGAGATAGTTTCAACAGGCTCATCGGAGAAGTGAGCCTTTACCTACATTTTTGCAAAACTCCAAACAAATAGCATACAATTCACTGCAGTTTCCAACTCAGATTTACACTTTAAATCACCAACAATATTTATTTATTTTCATGATTACAGAACAGATTATCGATTAACAAAGAGTTATTTTACTCCAACTAGTTATTTGTCTACTAATACACTTTGACATTTGCATCACATATGCATATCTAGGCGTATGATTTTTCTGATTTTGTTAACTTGCTTGATGGCTCACCTGGTACGGGATTGCATTTGCGATGTAAAGATCTTGGGTACGAGACCTGTGAAACACAAATTATGATAAAAGAGCTTAAAGACTTATAAAAGCAAGCTAAATTGGCATGCTTGCTTAAGCAAATTATTTTTATAGTTAACACTGATGGTTAGGTTTAGTGTAGGTTGTATGTTAATTTCAAATCAAATGCAATAGAGCAGCCCCCTTTGTAAGTCTCCCTTATCTAACACACCTGACTCAACTCATCAGCATGTTAGTAGAGACTGGAATAACTAAATTGGGTGTGTCTGATTAGAGAGACATACAAAATATGGGGCTCCAGGACAGGTTTGGGAAGCACTGCAATAGAGCATAACTCTCAGCACCACTCATCAGGCATTTCATTTCTGACCTGCCACAATATCTACAACAACCAGTCTAATGAAAGTAACATTGCCAGATTTATGTTCATCTCTTTCAAAGATTGAAATTGTCACATAATATGATTTTGCAGAAATGTCGCAACTGGCACGTTTTTTCCAATGAGCCTGTTTTGGATAGATAACCCAAAAATGAAAATTTGGTTATTTAGTGTTTACTGATTTATATTGTTTCAAACCAGCATAGCTTTTTCCCTATAGAATATGAAAGAAAACATTTTAAAAAATGTATTTCCCATATTTTTGTCCATACAGTAAAAGTCAGTGAGGTCCATTTGTTTTGGACCCCATTGACTGTTTTGGACCCAATTGACTTTCGATGTACGGACAAAACTAGTTAAAATGTTCTTTAAAATATCTTCTCTTGTGCTCAGCATATGAACGAACGTCATACAGGTTTGGATTGACATGAGGGTCCAACTGGTTTACAGCCCAAACACCTGATTAATCTTTTCCAGCCTGTGTTTCATAATCTGTTGGTTAAGTGACCCCAAAATAAGCAGCACTCTCTAGCCTCTTACTATAATTGCTCTTCATCTATGAAAAAAATAAAAATAATTGATTGGACCAACCCAAAAAAGCAGCAGCCATCTTAACATGGGCTCAGAGCCAGGGTCTCTGCTCCTTCATCACTGACAGTTTGGTGCTGGAGTTGAGAAGAGTTGGCCCACATCCTATTGATTCTGCCATCCGTTCAGTCTTGAGCAAAGACACACACACACACACACACACACACACACACACACACACACACACACACACACACACACACACACACACACACACACACACACACACACACACACACACACACACACACACACACACACACACACACACACACACTCAGCTCCTCAGAAGATATTCACAGCCATACACACTATGTTTGTGGTTTGCATTCCTGTCTAATCCCTTGTGCACATTTCAAAGGTTTCCAGACGTTGCTAAGAGCAGTGTACACTTACAAAATCCTTAAGTACAGTTTGTGCATATGCAGCAGCAAGGCGTTATCAGTCACTTCCACCGTTTGAACACCGATTTTAACTTTATCCATGCAGTAAATGAATCAGAAAACCAGAGTTTGAGAACAGTGTAGTAGCAAGACAAAAAGCAGATGCTGACCTCGGAAGTACACCAAGAGAGAATTCACAGTGATGAGGAATTTATTGGAAGTTTCCATTCAGGATTTGAACCAAAATCATTATGAAGTTGTTATATTGTCAGGAGCCAAGCATTTAATGACTAATAATATGCAGCATTGCTAAATAAAAATAGGCAAAATGGGGACATTTATTTTACTGTTTAAAAGTTTGTTGTCAGTCAGACTAAATAATATTTTTGAAAGAAGACTTTTATGCTCACTAAGGCTGGCCGCACACTATAAACAATTTTAAAACCATAGGAGATCACAGGCATGAAGACAGTTCAACTGATTTTTTAGCTGTATAATCCTCTGAGCACTAGACGATTCAACCAGACCGCGAGACCACACACTTGTCGATTGTAGGACCGATTTTAGGACACGTTATCTCATGTTTGATATTTCTGATTTGAATTTGAGGATGCTCCGTCTCGACCGGGAGCAGATAAATAATCGTAATGACATCACACAATAGAGGATTTTTTGGACAAAAAATAATTTGCAACAAGCCTCGAATTGCCCCCCCCCCCCCCCGATCATTCGGGGGTGCAAATCGAGCTTAAAATCGTCTAGTGTGTGGCCAGCCAAAGGCTGTATTTATTTGATAAAACATAGAGTAATAACAGCAATATTGTGAAATATTGTTACAGTTTAAAATAACTGTTTTCTATTTTAATATTTGTTTTAATGTATTTTTTCCAGTTATGGCATCATTACTCCTTTCTTCAGTGTCACATGATCCTTCAGAAATCATTCTAATATGCTGATTTCCTGCTCAAGAAACAATTATTATTATCAATGCTGAAAATAGTTGTGTAGCTTAATATGTTTGTGTAAACTGTTAAATTATATATATTTTTCAGGTTCAGCATTTTTTTATGGAAATCTTTTGTAGCATTAAACATGTCTTTGTCAGTTTTGTTCACTTTAATGCATCCTTACTTAATAACAGTATTAATTACTTTAAATCAATTTGCACTGGCTACCAATAGCTGCTCGCATTAAATTCAAGGGATTAATGTTTGCCTACAGAACCACCTCTGGCTCTGCACCCCTTTACCTAAATTCATTACTTCAGACTAATGTGCCCTCTAGAAGCTTGCGTTCTGCAAGTGAACGACGCATTACTGTACCATCCCAAAGAGGCACAAAATCACTTTCACTGACTTTTTCATTAACTGTTCCCATCTGGTGGAATGACCTGCCTAACTCAATCCGAGCAGCTGAATCCTTACCCATCTTCAAGAAACGGCTAAAACACATCTCTTCCATCTTTATTTGACCCTCTAACTCTAGCAATCTCTATTCTAATTTTATTTTATCTAATCTGTCTTCTTTTGACATTTGACCCTCTATCAATTGCATATTTATTCTCTAACTGCTAGCTTTTCTTGTAAAACTAACACTGTTTAATTTTTCTATATTTTACATACTAGTTTTCTGAAAAATCCTTCCTACGTGTACTGCGTTAGGCTAACCAGGACTTATAATAGCACTTGCACGTTGTTGCTCTTTTGTTGGTTTTGATTGCGTCTATAATGTCCTCATGTGTAAGTCGCTTTGTATAAAAGCGTCTGCTAAATGACTAAATAAATAAATTAAATACTTATTGATCCCAAACTTTTGAATGGTAGTGAACTGCCCCAAGTAATTTCTTTTTCTTTTTTTCTGAGATTATACACGGCATAAAGGCTGGAAAACTGAACCGCAAGATGAAATAGGTGAAAAAGGCTGCACAAATCCAAAATATAAAACAATAAGAATATATTTTTGTGATCATTTGGCTGAGCTGAGGGACAGATTGAACACATCATCACTGGGCTGGCAGAGATCCAGCGGTCGGTTGAATTGTTTCTGGTGCGCCGGATGAATCCACTGGGCTGGTGGTACATTTCACTGTAGCTCTCAATGTGAGCTGAACCGATGCCAGTGATCTGTCCCAGAGGGCCTTTTCTGACCATCAGAAGTCACTGCCCGCTTAGCTGCAGCTGATGCCCTGAATGCTGATGTGTGTGTGATAAAACAGGTCAAAGAAGAGTGAATAATCTTTGTCTATCAGCCTTAACACAGGAATCAGAACAGTTGTTTTATTCCTCATGTTTTGTACTGTTCCTTCATTTGATCTTCTGAATCATATGTTCAGTCTTTAACTCTGTGGTTAATCTTTTAAGACCTCATAAAATCAAAATAAGAGTTTTGTGGCTTTTAGTGCATGTCTGTTAACATTGAGACCATGCATATATTAGTAAAACTTGACAAAATTATTCTTCTGCAAATGTACATGTACAGTTGTTGTTGTTCGGGATCTAAAATATAGATGTGGTGCGGATAAAAACAAAACAGGATATGATATCATAGATTTGACCGTCTTAAATGTGTGTCAAGGTCTGTAATTATCTTAAAATATTGGATAATTTGACATTATGACAAGGCGAGGTTAGTTCAGATTGTAAAATGTCTTGGTATTTATGATATTTATTAAAAATAATAACGTTTTTATAAATAATGTGTAAACTCACATTAATAAGGTGTAAGGAAAATATAGTACGTTTTACTTGACTACACCTTGTATGTGTTGTTTTTCCTCAACATGTAATGTCAGCATTTTTTGAAAATGGTACAAAAAAAAATCAAAACCAACATGAATACAAAGATTACATTTATAAGCACTTATATGTTGTAATACTAGTTTATTGCCTCTTGTGCTGTGTTATAAAATTATAAGATTCCCCGGTCAAATATTGTAAATTTTTTGTTATGCTATCATTGATCATCAAATATTGGATTCAATTTTTTTCACAATTTTTTTTTCAATTAGCACAGGTTTTGTTTTTCTTTTTTACATGGGTTGTTTTAGGCCACATTGTTCTGAGCTCATGCACCTCAGTTTTTGAGTGAACATTGCTAAAATTATCCATGAATAATGCTTTTTTTAACTCCAAGACTGAGGTGCATAAACTCAAGGTGGGCAAAAATCCCAATCAGTACAAAAACGATTATAGTTGTTATACCTCGCATGTGCAAAGTCAGTTTAGGTATTAGTCCAATGCAATAACATTAACTAGCATTTTTGGGAAAAAGACAACTCTGTGGGTCAAAATGACCAGAACAGGGTTCAAGTTTTTTATTATGCTTTAAAAAAAACATTGCGTGTAGGTTGTAAAAGTCTGAGCTCTTTCTGACTGTAATGATGTGTGTCATGTAAATACTCAGTGATGGTGCGAGTGATTTTATTGCCTTTCTGCTCCTCTGCAGGTTCAGAGTCCTGCTAGTGATAACGGGGTGAGTCCCACTTCTTAATTTCCTATGCTTTTCACAGCATGCGCACAATGCAGTGGACTTTGGATTGAATTACTGTTTTGTTTGCGAGAGTGAGCGAGTGTCTGGTTTTCATGCATCCAAATGATGCGATTCATTGTGACTGATTGTCAGTCCATTTTTAATATCTCCATGTGAGCCTGATGCCGCTTGACTGGATATTTGTAGGCACGCAGTTAAGCTTGTCACTAGCTGTTAATTCAAATCTCCATCCACAAGCTTTTGGTCACTGGGAGAGTTTAAGAGATATTGAGATATTTTAAGCACCAATCTTTGTTTAGTTTAGAGCGGCTGTGAGCCTAGAGAGAGAGAGAGAGAAAGAGGACAACATGAAGTGTTGGTCATATAGTGAGCTGGAGAGGAGCCAGTGTGAGCAGATGGCGTGACCGGGGGAACCATGCTGCTCTGGAGGACGTAGAGCTCTGAGACCTGTTGGGAACCTCAGCCTGCTACATGTCTCTATAAGCAGAGATTTTATAGGTCTACATGCTCGATTCATCACTTTAATAACCAAACACACCCTGCTTAACCCCTCATATTGTCCTCATTTCCTGTTTACACTAATTGTAATTTGGGTCAATATGACCCCAAAATTGATAGAGTAATTGTAAATAATATATACATTTTTAATCATACAAATAATGATATTATTTTTAAAAGTACTTTTGTACCTATTTACCCATGTGAAATAGTACATTTTCATGAAAAAAAATATTTAAATGATGATCTAAATTTTATTTAAGTTGTTTCTGGATATTGAGCAAGGTGTTAGGTGTTTAATTCTGCCATCTGCTGGTTAGAGAAAAACTTGTAGAAATTACAGTTTTTGAAAAAAAAAGTCTAATGATCATATATATCCAGCAGAGGCCCATGGAGATCCATTCATTTTTCTGGAAGTGGCTAACTGCTCCTCTCACAACTTTTCTGATATACAGGTGCATCTCAATAAATTAGAATGTCGTGGAAAAGTTCATTTATTTCAGTAATACAACTCAAATTGTGAAACTCGTGTATTAAATAAATTAAATGCACACAGACTGAAGTAGTTTAAGTCTTTGGTTCTTTTAATTGTGATGATTTTGGCTCACATTTAACAAAAATCCACCAATTCACTATCTCAACAAATTAGAAAACTTCATAAGACCAATAAAAAAAAAAAACATTTTTAGTGAATTTTTTAGTGAATTGTTGGCCTTCTGGAAAGTATGTTCATTTACTGTATATGATCTCAATACTTGGTAGGGGTCCTTTTGCTTTAATACACAGTGTTCCTGTGGCTCAGTGGTAGAGCATTGCGTCAGCAGCGCAAAAGGTTGTGGATTCAATTCCCAAGGAACACACATACTGACAAAAATGTATAGCCTGAATGCACTGTAAGTCGCTTTGGATAAAAGCGTCTGCTAAATGCATGAATGTAAATATAATTACTGCCTCAATTCAGTTGATCAGTTTGTGGCACTGCTGAGGTGGTATGGAAGCCCAGGTTTCTTTGACAGTGGCCTTCAGGTCATCTGCATTTTTTGGTCTCGTTTCTCATTTTCCTCTTGACAATACCCCATAGATTCTCTATGTGGTTCAGGTTTGGTGAGTTTGCTGGCCAGTCAAGCACAGTAACATCATGGTCATTTAACCAACTTTTGATGCATTTGGCAGCGTGGGCAGGTGCCAAATCCTGCTGGAAAATGAACTCAGCATCTTTAAAAAGCTGGTCAGCAGAAGGAAGCATGAAGTGCTCCAACATTTATTGGTAAACGGGTGCAGTGACGTTGGTTTTCAAAAAACACAATGGACCAACACCAGCAGATGACATTGCACCCCAAATCATCACAGACTGTGGAAACTTAACACTGGACTTCAAGCAACTTGGGCTATGAGCTTCTCCACCCTTCCTCCAGACTCTAGGACCTTGGTTTCCAAATGAAATACAAAACTTGCTCTCATCTGAAAAGAGGACTTTGGACCACTGGGCAACAGTCCAGTTCTTCTTCTCCTTAGCCCAGGTAAGACGCCTCTGACGACAACTGTAGCCAAATTCCTTGACACGTCTGTGTGTGGTGGCTCTTGATGCCTTGACCCCAGCCTCAGTCCACTCCTTGTGAAGTTCACCCAAATTCTTGAATTGATTTTGCTTGACAATCCTCATAAGGCTGCGGTTCTCTCGGTTGGCTGTGCATCTTTTTCTTCCACACTTTTTCCTTCCACTAAACATTCTGTTAACATGCTTGGATACAGCACTCTGTGAACAGAGAAACAGCTTTTTCAGTTCTCCACATTCTTTTTTCCGCAATATTTGGAATGTGCAGCACCGCATCGAGTGGGTTCAACTGGACAGGCTAAAAAAATTGCATTAAAATGCAACTATACCTCGTTATCGCATTTTGTGTGCCAATCTGCCTGATGGACACCAAAAATTTGACTGCAGCATTTTGCATTCGAATGTGGATTTTTATTTTAAATTCGACGAATATTCTAAATTAAATTTTTTGGAAAGCCCTAATCTACAGAAGAAATTAGTATAAGGGTTTTTAGGAATCTTTGCAAATCGCCTTTCCTAATAACGTGGTAGTTAACCAGTTTTGCGGCTGAAGTTTACAGTCTGCTCGTCACTCCACGGAAGAGAGGGGCGGGGTCAGCAGAGCTAATTAGCATTTAAAGCTACATGGACTAAAAAACAGCTTGCTGAAAATAGAGCTGATTTTGACAGGGTAAAAAAGCTATTTTTTACACTACCATTGAGAAATTTTAACCAAAATATGTTATAGACTTATCATTAAGACCCTAAAGAATCATATCAACTTGTGGAAAATGGGCATCCAATGACCCCTTTAAAACTGATTCTAATAGAACAAAAAACGTAGTATGAAAACCTCTAATTTTATAAACATATAGCCTAGCTTTAACTGGCTCCTAAAAATGAAACCGCACTCTGTGTCTCCTTAAACAGCTAAAGGTTGAAACACTACATTTCCCATCATGCACGAGACACATTAGGATGTTGATGTTTTAGCTGGAATACAGAGAGGAGTGAGCTCAGAGATGCACACACCATCCAAAGCACTCACACACAGAGCATGAATCACCGAGCACACGCACACCCGAGCTCAGATACCAGTCCACGCAGCCAGTGATGTCGGTGCTCTAATCTCCACTCCCATTGGTGGACAGACGCCTGTCAAACACAGGCTGCACGTCTCATTCTCAACAGTTGGACAACACAGCCCCGGTGAACAGGGCTCCCGCCGTGTCAGTAGGGGAAGCATAACAAGAGGTGCGCAGAGGAACCTCAGCTGCTCTTTAGTGTGTCCTCTCCGTGCATTTCCTCTCCTTGGGATAAGGGACGGTCGTCTGGACTCGCTGCAGACAACATGCAGCACAGATCCTCGGAGAATGCTGGCCTTAACTGTCAGGTAGGATAGAGCGTCCCGAGAGCCTGGCGTCTTTGGCGTGTCCTTGAGAGTGTTTGTGTGCCTCTGTTGAGACGTGGTTGATTCAGCGTTGGATTATTGTTATATAATGGCTAAATATGCCTTTTTCATTCTGGTTGTTATCTTCTCCTACACTCTTTCTCTCAACCTTCCTGTTTACGTGTTCTTGGAGCTATTTTAGTACCTTCCCACGGTTTCTCCGTTGCTCGTCTTTCCCTCTCTCTCCTTGTGTCCTTTTCATCTTTCGTCTCTGAGGGAAAGGAATCGTATTTGGCTGTCGGAGGGGATGAATCTAATTTAAACCGAAGGGATGAGCTTTAGAAGGAATAAAGGAGCAGATGTGTGTGTAAATGTGAGGATATAAATAGCATATACAGAGAGAAAAGAGGAGGACAGCAAGGTCAGAGGAAGAAAACATTGAATCCAACAGCAGAAAATATTTAGGTCGATGACAAACGAAGCTGAAAATGTGTGTTTTGATTATGCTGATGAGGCACGGGCTGTTTGTGTGAGTATCATGCTAGTACGTGCCGCTTTCGGCTTTCTAGAAGGATGCTGATGCTGATCCTTCCATTGCCATGGTAACCGCAGCCATCTGTAGGGATCAGTCCTGCCGCTCTCGACCAATCGAACGGCTCGGATCCCTTTCATCCCCCTTCAGCCTCTTCAGCTACCCCAATAATCCCCTCTCTCATCACTCACGGTCATTACTGCGCGATCATACGGTTTTGATGACTTACATGTAGGGAAATGTTTTGGACAGATGACCAGAGTGGCTGAATAACGTGACTGATGGCTGGTGACACGCTGTTCTGTTTCGGTTGTTTAAAGGGTCTGGCATCGTGATCTGGCGCTGTGCTGAAGAGCGATCTTCTATGAAAAAGACTGCGTGCAGCAAATGCACGTTATCATTTAATAAAGTTTAATTGGTAGAACTGGGTCACAAGGTACCGTGACCCAGAAAACTGCATTCAGAACTTTGTGTGCTGAAGAAGATTAACAGGAAGTAATAATAATTATTAAGCTCATATGAGCATTATTTGTCACATACACAATTATACAGAGTATAACCAGCAGTGAAATGTGTTCTCTGCATTTAACCCATCCAAGTGCACACACTTGGAGCAGTGGGCAGCCGACACTGCGGCGCCCGGGGAGCAGTTGGGGGTTCGGTGCCTTGCTCAAGGGTCTCACCTCAGTCGTGGACAATTCCTGCCGGAGCCGAGATTCGAACCCACAACCTCGGGTTACAAGTCCGACGCTCTATCCATTAGAGCCACGACTGCCCCGATAGCATTTCGTGATAGCATTGTGATAGCAAGTGATAGCATTTCGGTGTACAAAGGCCTGTTTACGGCAAATCCAGTGTGACTAAGCAAGACAAAATTATAAAATGACCACACCAAAATTATTTGTGCTGCTTCTATTGTTACATATTCAATGATATTGGTTAATATCAGTGTTATTTTAGTAGTATTTGCATAGTTTTGTTAATATTTAGAATTAGCTTTAATTTGTATTATTATTTTTTTTCAAATTTCCAAATAGTTTTTAATGTAATATTAATTTCCTTTTTATTTCAGTTACTAACTTTAGTACTTAAATATATGAGTTAGTTGCCTAGGATTTTTTTTTTATCTAATTAGTATATTTTATTTCAGCTTTATTTCAGTTAACAAACATGTTTTGTAATAGTTTTAGTTAACGATAACAATAAATTGTTAATCAATGGTGGATCTTTAATTTGGCTCATTTCTCTTATTAATCATTAAAACGTCTAAAATGTAACACTGTAATCTATACATTTAACTTTATGCTAATCTCAAAATTAATATCAAGGTTTCATACTGTACGTTATAATGTTGTGATATTTAAATTCACTTTTATTTATAATTCATTTAGACAAAACATTATAGAATTTTAATTTATTGGATATCTACTATAACATGAAAACTATTTTTAATTTAGTATCTGTGGCTTCCATAATAAATGTATTTAATAAATGTATTAAATAAGTTTATCCCGCATTAACAAATAATGAATCATTCCAGTACAATGTTACATAAGTAGTTTACAGAGATGCTTTGTTTTGTTTAAAATTCATGTTTGTGTGTCATAAATTCTGATCTTAAATGAATAAAACTTAAAGCCCCCATGACATTAGAATCTATATTTCCCCCAATATCCTGTTTCAAAAGGAAATGCATCAACAAAGGACAGAAAACTGCACTCATTAAGCCATTTCGTGGTGTCTTCAACTCATCATTTGTGTGTGTGTCACCTTTAAACTTCTGTTGTATATTTATGCTGTACTTTCGAGAGAACATCGCCTGAAGGAGCCTCCAGGCCCTCAGCTTCAGTTCAGCCACAGTTGACTGGACGTTCCTCCTCAGAGGCGACTCTGTCTGCTCTGGTTTTAGGAGTGAGAATCATTAGTTCAGGAGTATTTGATCTTCTTTCATCTCATGCAGAGCCTTTAGGAGTTGTGATGAATTTGTGGTGCTATACAAATCCCAACACAATTCTTGGCTTGTTGTAGTTTGGCGATTACTCTTTGCATTAAGCTTTCTTGATAACCCTGAGCGTAAAGCGATCCAACATCAATCTCCTAAAGTCTTAAAGTCGCTCATTACAGCTCACTCACTCCAGATGGAGCAGAAAAGCCACATCCGTCATGCACCATACAGTATACATATATGTGACCTTTTTTATCTGCTATTAAGCCTCTCCATAAGACCGTTGTGATCTAATGCTGGATCTGATGTCATCATAAAAACATGCATTTGATGAAGGATTATACATCTTCGTGTCCTCATAATGCCTCTTTGTCTCAACGCAATTTTGCATTATTAGTGGAAAGAGTTGACCAAGGTCTCCTTAGATGCAGAGAGAAGACTTTGAGAATGCTATCAGGGCTGGAGAATGAAGATGTTAGTGTAAATTCAGATCGTAATTCTTACCAGAAGGCACAAAAGAGCCTTTCACAGCAATAACTCTTACTATTCAGTCTGCTGTCTGATGAGATCCATTGCTATTCAGGAATTTAGTGTGAATATACATGCACATGCACTTCTGCAGTTAATGGATGCTGTTTAGAGAATACGAACAGTTCCGACTCTGGAATTTCCTGTAAGATGTCCAATATGTCAGGAAATAAATGACTCTACAAACCACAGGAGTAAAATATATGGAAGCGCTTAATGCATTTGCAACAACATTTGTCTTGCATTTATGTTGATTTGTTTTGTACATTATTGTTTGAACACAGAGGCAAAGAAACATGCATGTGGGTTGTATATATCCCTCATTCAAAGGGTCCCAAAGTGTCCTCTTCCATCGTTCCTCTTCTGCTTTTAACAGTGGCCTTCTTTGTCATCGTTAAATGGGGTATGAGAGGACAGTAAGAGGGTGTTTCTGGAAAGGATGAAGTGCTGGAGATACTCTCCGGCTGTTGGAGATAGATAGGCAGCTGTTATCTTCAGGTTCTGGGAGATGTTGGACGGCTAGGTTTTGGACTTGGAATCTTTAAGCCTGCATGGTATTTTTTAATGGCAGATGTTCATATCTTAAGTGCTTTTTTATGTAATTTAATTTATTTAAATATTAATATGTTAATGTTAATATAAACATTTCATTGTATTTTATTTTAAATAAAAATAGTCAGTTGAAAAACTGGACATTTCCAATTTGGTGGTAAAGGGTTAACAGTAATAAGGCATAATGAGAAATTTTCCAAAGGCCAGTGGTATAATAATTTCCTGAACATTATTTTTCATCAGACTCAGGATACTGAGCCTTCCTCTGTCAATTTATGTCTTTATTCATGTTTTAGTTTAGTCTTTATTAATGTTGTCATGTGGAGAGGAGATTTTTTTTTAAGGAAAGTGGTTGGAAAGTTTTTTTTTCGGAATAACATGCAACAATAAGTTGTGCACAAACAGACCAAATGCATGTATTAAAAATAACCAAACAAACAAAAAGGTCAGTTTTGATTTCATGTTGTCTTAAGCAACAATCATGTATTTAAGCCTGTGGAAATGCTGGTTTGTACAAAATGTGTACTTAAAAATGTTTTAAGTATAAAATGAGGTCAGGACGGATTTTTTTTTTTATATTTAATGGAAAAACTGCTGTTGGATTCATGGCTGGTATAGTGAATCTCTTAAAAGAACACTCCACTACTTTTGAAAATAGGCTCATCAGGGCTCGCAAAAATTTTAAATCCTTGGTAGCCCTTCGGGCATGTACTCTTCAGATTTTGGTAGCCCGAAAATTAATTTAAGGCAATTTATGACCCATTTTAAGAGCTGCACAAGTAAAATGAACACGGTATGAGGGGGGTTGGACAATGTCTATGGTAACATACAGTATTAAGCCATACAATGACATGATTTACAGTTCAGATACATGTTTTCACAAAAACTAAAATCTTATACAACAGCATTTCAGCCTTTAGACTAGGGCTGCACGATTATGACAAAAATCATAATTGTCGATTATTCCCTTGATATTGTAATTGTGATTATTGATTATGCCATTGTTTAAAGCTGCATGCCATATAAAATATATATTTAAAAAGGCTGAAAACACTCTTCCTGAACTTTTATTGCTTTTCTATACAATTAAGCCTTAAATGTCAACTATACATTGGTTTGGTTTCTTCTTTAAACAAAAAAAGGTAAAATTATGCATGGTATAATAATTTTATACTAAAACGAAAGGAAAAAAATAGTTAACAAAAGCTATATATTTAATTTACAATTAAACAGACAAAATATCTAATTATAGTAACATTTTACAGTACAATTCATATTATCAGTGCTCCAGACTAACATTCGAGAGCAGTGGAACCAGTACCTCATATGGTAGCACTGAACATGTAATATTACAAGTCTCTTAGAAATGCACATTAGAACAGGATCTTGAGTTCAGAGTAGCAGCAGCTTGGGTTGGGATGCAGATTTGACAGTACCATTGTGAAAACTGTAACAGCCTCATCTTTTATACATAACCAAAAGTACAGCACTTCATTACCATGGTAAAAAAAGTATAGAAACCTAATATAGAAACATATGCTTTCTATGGTGATTGCATTGAAAAACAGTAGCCTAAAGATATTGTCAATTACAAATCCACATCAACTGATAGAATAATTAACAAAATAATGTAAATATTACTAACCTAAGCCTAACGACTGTATAACTGATATAGGTTTATGTTTTATTTATTTTTAAATTCTTATTCTAAATATTCCCAAACGTGTTAACTATATCTTAAAGGAAATGATCGATTCTCAAATCGATTTACGATTCGTAAATGCATTTTGCACTTTATAGATTGTTAGTTGATCTATATTGGGTGATGGTATCTCTTAACTAAGCAGTAATCTCTTAACTAAGCATAAAACCCGTCTTTTTAGGCTACCGAATGTACGGCAACCGATATGTTCGGTGTCACGCCATAAAACAAATTTTTAACACGATGAAAAAAAACTTTAATGTGAGTTCGGCGAATAATAAAAACATTGTACCGAACAATGACGTTACGCGATAATTATAACACCTTCATTGTACAGAAAGAAAGCAAACACGTCTGCAGGTGTGGAGCATTTATGATCAAATAACTTTTTCAAGAGAGAGAGACTCAAAAACTCTCATTACAAGCACGAATCACTGACAGCGAGATCTGCTTAGTGCTGCTTCTCATGTCTGATAGAAGAGGAAGGGGGTTGTTGCTGGTTACTTATTGATATCCTAAATGGATTAAATAAAATACTGAATGTTATGTTTTCAAAACATCTGCAGTTTATGAAGAGAGAATTCAAACAGCGCTCAGAGCTCGCGGCGCCAGTAGAATTCAGTCAGAGCAGGAGTGAACATTCTGCGCTGAAACACTTACTCATCATTGTTTTACGACGACTCATTTGAAAGGCGTGTGACTCTGATACGTTGTCAATGCATTCATAAACTCAATAGAAATCGTGTGTGATTATCTGGTTATAATGCGCAGTGCTGTGGTCAAAAACATAAGCATCTGAGGTTCTGGCTCAGCGCCAGTAGCGAATGCAGATTTCCACCAAAATTGAGTAGCTGATGCAACATTCATAAATGCTGCACTGCACGTTCTGAAAATATAATAAAACGTCGGTATGAATAATAATGTATGAAATATACCCTACAACAGAGAATATTATTAACATTCACCAATAGGCAAATTGGGATTTTTTTTCTTTCTTGTGTTTAAAATGGCTTCTGCTCAAGCTGCATTTATTGGTACAAAAAAAATCCACTTGGCTCAAAATCTGAGGGGGTACATGCCTCCTCACTTTGGCCAAAAAATGGCATGACGCCTCTGGCTTACTACAGTAAAACTATTTCATTTTAAGGTAAATGTGGGTGATTTGTGGATTATCTGAAGGATGTCTTCTTCTAAAAATGGATTGTATTTGTTGCACTGTTTTCTGTATCAGTGTTTTTTGTAAAGCTGAGAATAGAGTAAAAGCTCCGATTTATTGGCTTCAATTTATACTAGTGAAACATTTTTTTAAATTAAATTTAAACTATTTTAAAGCCAGTTTAAAGTGTTAAATTTGGTGTTATCGCTCTCACTCTCTCATACTGGTCACTGGAAGTTCAACATGGCACCTCACTGCAAAAAACTCTCTGAAGATCTGAAAAAAA
The DNA here is from genome assembly GCA_027422405.1 of Ptychobarbus kaznakovi. Taxonomy (NCBI): domain Eukaryota; kingdom Metazoa; phylum Chordata; class Actinopteri; order Cypriniformes; family Cyprinidae; genus Ptychobarbus; species Ptychobarbus kaznakovi. Next base: position 13,869,071 of record CM049795.1, on the reverse strand, counting down.
GAATTGTTGCTCTACATAAAGATAGCGTAGGCTACAAGAAGATTGCCAAGACCCTGAAATTGAGCTGCAGTACGGTGGCCAAGACCATAAAATGGTTTAACAGGACAGGTTCCACTCGGAACAGGCCTCGCCATGGTCAACCAAAGAAGTTGAGTGCACGTGCTCAGCATCATATCCAGAGGTTGTGTTTGGGAAATAAACATATGAGATCTACCAACGTTGCTGCAGACGTTGAAGGGGTGGGGGGTCAGCCTGTCAGTGCTCAGACCATACGCCGCACACTGCATCAAATTGGTCTGCATGGTTGTCGTCCCAGAAGGAAGCCTCTTCTAAAGATGATGCACAAGAAAGCCTGCAAACTGTTTGCTGAAGACAAGCAGACTAAGGACATGGATTACTGGAACCATGTCCTGTGATCTGATGAGACCAAGATAAACTTATTTGGTTCAGATGGTGTCAAGCGTGTGTGGCGGCAACCAGGTGAGGAGTACAAAGACAAGTGTGTCTTGCATACAGTCAAGCATGGTGGTGGGAGTGTCATGTCTGGGGCTGCATGAGTGCTGCCTGTACTGGGGAGCTACAGTTCATTGAGGGAACCATGAATGCCAACATGTACTGTGACATACTGAAGCAGAGCATGATCCCCTCCCTTCGTAGACTGGGGCGCAGGGCAGTATTCCAACATGATAACGACCCCAAACACACCCCCAAGATGACCACTGCCTTGCTAAAGAAGCTTAGGGTAAAGGTAATCTGTGGGGCATCCTCAAACGGAAGGTGGAGGAGCGCAAGGTCTCTAACATCCACCAGTTCCGTGATGTCATCATGGAGGTGTGGAAGATGATTCCAGTGGAAACCTGTGAAGCTCTGGTGAACTCCATGCCCAAGAGGGTTGTGCTGGAAAATAATGGTGGCCACACAAAATATTGACACTTTGTGCCCAATTTGGAGATTTTCACTTAGGGGTGTACTCACTTTTGTGGTCAGCGTTTAATGACATTAATGAGTTATTTTGAGTTATATATCAAATATACACTGTTATAAAAGCTGTACACTCACTACTTTACATTGAAGCAAAGTGTCATTTCTTCAGTGTTGTCACATGAAAATATATAATAAAATATTTACAAATATGTGAGGGGTGCACTCACTTCTGTGAGATACTATATATATATATACACTGAACAAAATTAGAAACGTAACACTTTTGTTTTTGCCCCCATTTTTCATGAGCTGAACTCAAAGATTTGAGACTTTTTCTATGTACACAAAATGCCTATTTCGCTCAAATAGTATTCACAAATCTGTCTAAATCTGTGTTAGTGAGCACTTCTCCTTTGTCGAGATAATCCATCCACCTCACAGGTGTGGCATATCAAGATGCTGAAAACCAGTCAATATCTGGTGTGACCACCATTTGCCTCACGCAGTCCAACACATCTCCTTCACATAGAGATGATCGGGTTGTTGATTGTGGTCTGTGGAATGTTGGTCCACTCCTCTTCAATGGCTGTGCGAAGTTGCTGGATATTGGCAGGAACTGGAACACGCTGTTGTATACGCCGATCCAGAGGATCCCAAACATGCTCAATGGGTGACTGGATGTACTGCCAAATTCTCTGAAACGTCTTTTGAGATGGCTTATGGTAGAGAAATGAACATTCAATTCACGGGCAACAGCTCTAGTGGACATTCCTGCAGTCAGCATGCCAATTGCACACTCCCTCAAAACTTGGGACATATGTGGTATTGTGCTGTGTGATAAAACTGCACATTTTAGAGTGGACTTTTATTGTGGCCAGCCTAAGGTACACCTGTGCAATAATCATGCTGTCTAATCAGCATCTTGATATATCACACCTGTGAGGTGGATGGATTATCTCGGCAAAGGAGAAGTGCTCACTAACACAGATTTAGACAAATTTTGAACAATATTTGAAAGAAATAGGCCTTTTGTGTACATAGAAAAAGTCTTAGATGTTTGAGTTCAGCTCATGAAAAATGGGGGCAAAAACAAAAGTGTTGCGTTTATAATTTTGTTCAGTATATATTAGTGCTGTCAATCGATTAAAAAAATTAATCCGTTAATCACAGTCATGGACTGTGATTAATCATGATTAATTGCACATTTTAAATACTACGATTTACCTGTAAATGTGTTGAAATAAAGAAATGCATGACAAACTAGTTTAAGGTAACCTTTCACACCTCCACAAGATATGAGACATAATCCTTATTATTCTTTTATCATAATTATTTGGTTTTTATTCAGCCATTATCATATTTACCCAACTATTATCAAAAGTATTTCTAAATAAATAAAACAAAACTTTTCTTACGACCTTATGTGAAGTATTATGACAAAATGCATTATAACGAAGAATTGGACCTGTTCTGCAGCTGCATTAGAGCTAACATTAGCATCATGCTACATAAGACAATTTATGAGATTAATAGTAACAGTTACACTTTTACTCAGAACTCACTTCAAACCACCATCGAGTGTTTGTAATAACTTCCTTTTGCGATCACATGTGGAATTTGGTCATTTACTGTTGTTAAAATATGCTATTAATAGCCTTTTATATCGCTGCACAAATTAGCATTTCAGATGTACACATTCATCTCAAGAAAATCACAAACAAACCATATCCTATCGTAATTGTGTGTTTATTATCTTATGCAATCTATAGTGGCTGTTGTCATGTTTATTTCTGCTGTGTAAAATCCTTAACATGTATGCTCTGGCTGAAACACACGTTGGTTGTGATGTTACAACCGCCTCTCCGTTCTGAAGTTGGCAGGTATACATTCCAAGTATAATACACATTAGTAAAAGAATCTATTTTAATTTAGATTTTTATTTGTCTATATACACTTTGGGCGGCCGCAGTACATTATAAAAGTAGCCAAAAAAAAAACGCTCTGTAATTTTTCCTACGACTGTATTGTCTAAATAGCTCAATTGTGCGGAAAACCGTGACCCTGGCAACACTGGTTCGCTGTACCCTTATCACACTATGATAGATTACCGTCCGCGCTGCGATGACGGCAAGAAGTTGGGGGTCAAACCTTATCAAACGATTAATTTGCGTAAAAAAATATTAACGCGTTACAATTTTTAGATTAATTGCATGCGTTAATGTGTTAACATTGACAGCCCTAATATATCTATATTTATATTTAAATTACAGAAAGTATTCATGCTCTCTGATCCAATTGCAATTACAGTTCATCGATTTGCATATTATGTAAATCAACTGACAGGTTTTACAAAAAATTTAATAAATAAAGCTCTAAATTGCTCTGCTCTGTATGAAACCGGCATGTGACAGTGACCCCCATTCCCTCCCCCATCTCTGCTCAGCATGTGAGTATGTAAATCTGTGTCCACATGTGCAAATCTGCTTCATCATTATTCAACCCGAGCAGCCTAGGTCATGTGACTCGGCATGCCGCTTAGGCTGAGAGGGACCGAGCGACGGAAGGACATAAAATGGAATACAAAGAGAGGAAATGTATAAAGAAAAAAAGTGTGAAAGATTAGGGATGATGAACGTGGGAGATCTCAGATATAATGTCACACCTCAGCTGCAGACAGGAAGCTGCTTATTAATATAAAGAGAATCAGGCCTGAGGGACACACTGTTAGCTTTCATTAGTGAGGTCTGAACACACAAGTGGGTGTGTGCGTGTGTATTTTCATGTTTGCACAGGTGTTATCTCCGTCAAACTTTTTTTTCCCCTCCAAGTCTCTATGTTGTTATGTGTCGTACTAATGACGTGTGCGACAGACGTTTTAATGAGTTATCTGAATATCTGTGTGCACGTGTCCTTCATCTCTCCTCCAAGAACAAGATGGAGAGATTAGGGCTCAGGTTGATGACATCACAGGCAGACTGAATGGAGCTTCCCATGAGCCTGCTGGGCTAAGTTGCCATGGTTATCTATATAGATTACCCTGGATTCCCATTTATGGTTTCTTTGCACTCATGAGTGTGTCACAGTGACGCACACATCACAGCTCAAGAAAAATGAGTCACCGTGGCAGTTATGCTCTGAGATTCTTTTATTAGGCAAGCATCACTATTACTATTGCTGTGCTTTTACGCATTAACGAGTCTGCATAGTAACTGCATTTAAAAATGCAACCACCCACAACATCCCAGCAACTTTCTTTCATTTGATAAAAACTATAGTCATATCAAATACAGTGCTGTGAAAAAGGTTTTGCCCCCCCCCCCCATTTTTTTTACTTTTATGCATATTTGTCACACTTGAATGATTCAGATCATCAAACTAATTTTAATATTACACAAAGATAACCCAAATACATACAAAATGCGGTTTTGAAATAATGATTTAATTTATTAAGGGAAAAAAGCTGTCCAAACCTGCCTGACAATACTTGAGTACATATACTTAAGTACAAGTAAAAGTACCAGTCTAAAAATCTACTCTAGTAAAAGTAAAAAGTAGCTCATTTCAAATTTACTCAGAAAAAGTTACTTAGTTACATTTTAACAGCGGGAGGGACGCAAAATTGGAATAGGCCAAGGGTGTCAAACTCAGTTCCTGGAGGGCAACAGCCCTGCACAGTTTAGATAAAACCCTAATTAAACACATCTGATCCAACTAATCTAATTATTTAGGCTTATTTGAAAACTACATGGTATGTGTGTTGAGCAGGGTTGGAACTAAACTCTGCAGGGCTGTGGCCCTCCAGGAACTGAGTTTGACACACCTGGGATAGGCCTATAAATCTCAAACTAGTTGTTTTTAATTAAAGGAATCAGTTATTTAGAATAATAACACATTTGGGCTGTTACCAGGCAAATTAAATCAGTATCAACAAAATTCATCTTTGCAATGCAGAGGAAACACAGAAGCTTCATCTGAAGTGGCATAGATGTATTTACACACTGTTTAATGCAGGACATGAATGCATTTAGCCTGCAGTTACAAATGCAGAAATAATGTTTTGATAAATAAATAATACATAAAATGTTGAATACTCGTTTGAAATTATGTATATATATATATATATATATATGTGTGTGTGTGTGTGTGTGTGACCCTCTCTGTGAATGTGTATCCAGGTGTGTGTGTGTGTGTGTAAAGTCTCAAAATCTGTGAATTATGAGGAAACAAGCATCAAAATTTATTTATAGGAAACAAGCATCAAATTTTATTTCACTATAATTTCAATCTATGAATTTCATGACCATACTATGACAGACAATATTAAATATATAAAGGTTACATTTTTAAAGAATGTTCTTTACCATATGAAGGATTTTTTTTTTGTAGAACAGCTAATGTTCTTTACAAAAAAATGATGACTTTAGCTGGGTTTTCACAGAGAGGAGTCACACACAAATCACAAAAAATGACTTTACTGGGTATTCACAGAGAGGGTCACACACACACACACACACACACACACACACACACACACACAACACACACACACACACAACACACACACACACACACACACACACACACACACACACACACACACACACACACACAACACACACACACCACACACACACACACAATTTCAGCCAGAGCATACATGTTAAGGATTTTACACAGCAGAAATAAACATGACAACAGCCACTATAGATTGCATAAGATAATAAAAACACAATTACGATAGGATATGGTTTGTATGTGATTTTCTTGAGATGAATGTGTACATCTGAAATGCTAATTTGTGCAGCGATATAAAAGGCTATTAATAGCATATTTTAACAACAGTAAATGACCAAATTCCACATGTGATCGCAAAAGGAAGTTATTACAAACACTCGATGGTGGTTTGAAGTGAGTTCTGAGTAAAAGTGTAACTGTTACTATTAATCTCATAAATTGTCTTATGTAGCATGATGCTAATGTTAGCTCAAATGCAGCTGCAGAACAGGTCCAATTCTTCTTCATAATGCATTTTGTCATAATACTTCACATAAGGTCGCAAGAAAATGTTTTGTTGTATTTATTTAGAAATACTTTCGATAATAGTTGGGTAAATGTATACTGGGATTGAAGTGATGTGGCTTGGTAAATGTTTTATGCCAGTATAAAGGCTGATAATGGCTGAATAAAAACAAAAGAATAATAAGGATTATGTCTCATATCTTGTGGAGGTGTGAAAGGTTCTGTTTCCTTAAACTAGTTTGTCATGCATTTCTTTATTTCAACACATTTACAGGTAAATTCTAGTATTTTAAATGTGTGATTAATCATGATTAATCACAGTCCATGACTGTGATTAACGCAAAAAATTTTAATCGATTGACAGCACTAGTAAAAACATTTATAATTTTACAAAAAATACATAAATAAATAATTTGACACTAAAGACTGGAGTAATGGCTATTGAAAATTCAGCTTTGGCATCACAGGAATAAACTACATTCTAAAATATATTAATAATATTATTACCAACCCCAAACTTTTGAACAGTACTGTCTGTGTTTATATGTGTATGTGTGAAGTTCTGCTTGCCATATGCTTTGCCGTATTTCATAGAATAGATTGTAGGATGAGTTATCTGTTAGTAATCATCTATAAGAGAACATAAATTGGTATTTGTGACTGTTTAATAAATGTGTTCTGTTTTGTAGAGAAACGATGAGGAAGCCGTGCTGGACAGGGGCGGGACTCGGTCTATGCTCAACACCAATTTCGAGAAAGAGGAGCTGGAAGGTACTTGAAGCTTATTAAACACACTCTAAACCTGGGAGTCAAACACACTGCCTGATGCATTAATATTTAAAGATAAAATTGAATTATGCTTTAAAAACATTATATAAAAACAAAATATATTCATAATATTCAATTTTTATCTTTTTTGTTGTGTGCATCGTGTAACTCAAATCTTAAAGCAGTAGGACCTTTCTAAACTTTAGCTAAAATTTCAGCAAATACATAGAAATTAATAAGTGAAATTCTTAGGACCATGCACCTTCTTTTTTAGGCCTAAATTTGTGCTATTATTAGATTAGATTATTAAAGCTAACGCTATCTAGGCTATAGCAATGAATTGCTTTTTCTTTCTCTTGTGCTTATAGTTTTTGTTTACTATCCCAATAATAGTTATTGAAGCAGCATAAAGTTGATTCTAAACATCATTAGCTCCAGAAGAGCATATGTTGTACACCAAATTTGCTTTCAATAGACATTTGGCATGCTTTAAACACATGCTCTCAAACATTTTGTAGAATGGTGCCCTAATTTTCAGACAACAGAGAAGCAGAGAGGAAATAAATCCGCTGTTTGACATTAGCTGTTCTTAGTCCTGAGGAAATATTTCATTTAGAGGAACATTTCATTCCAGTTCCTTCACACACACACACACACACACACACACACACACACACACACACACACACACACACACACACACACACACACACACACACACACACACACACACACACACACACACACACACACTCACTCAGGGAGCCAGTGTGTGTGTCTGTGCCTAAAGAACTCCTCTGTTTCATCCTAATCCTTACATAACACTTTATAAAGATCCCCAAGTTGAATTTTAACAATATGAGAGTTGAATTTTATCTACGTCTTTGTATCTGCTATGAATTGTGGTGTTTAGAGGATATTTCACTGATGTAACAGAAAGTGATTCATCTTTGTATGAACTACAACATGGCCACACAAACCCACACCTCAAGGCTGCTTGAGGAAGATACCAGCGAAGGCAATGAGATAAAAGCACACGTGTGTGTTTTGTTTCAGCCCTGGAGGTCTTTATCACTTATTTAGATGCAAAATTGCACGACTGAGTGAGCCAGTGAAACTAAAGCTCATTAGAGTGTGTATCTCTAAAGAGTGAGACGGTGGTGGTATTAAAAACTGATGAGGTGATTCAGAAGACACAGTCAGCATGGACCATATTTCTGCTCTGCTTTTGATCGCCATCTGTCTGTTTCACACTCTTAAGTCGTGATGTAAAGGTCTGTTTTGTGACTTCTCTGTGTCAGTGCCCAGGGCTGGAAGCACACAAGCACACGTATGTGCACTCTCCCCACAGACACACACTGTCAGAGTGCATCTCATTTCAGAAAGCTGGGGGGGAGAGTGAGAGAAGATTTAATGCTATAGTTTAATCTGAGACTGTAAACAAGAACAGAAACGCAAAGTACAGAACCATTGAATCTGATTATATGACTGCAGAGATTGGATCTTGCACAACCGCCTTCTACATCTGCTAGACGCTTTAAGATGAAGGAATAAAGGAAGTGTTTCTCTTTAAAGGAAAAGTTTACCCCAAAAAAACATTTTGTCATGATTTACTCACTCTCATGTTGATTAAGAACTGCATGGCTTTCTTTCTTCCATGGAAATATGAAAGCATCCAGTGACAGTAACAGTAATTAATACATGTATTCTCGCAATTTATTTTATTTACAAAAGAGAACCTCAGAAAATGCCAACCCTCAGACAACATACAGAATTACCAAATTTTGCCATAAGTTAAATGTATTAAGTTTCTACAATATATAAATATACTGTAGAAACGTAATTTCCTGTAAAGCTGCTTTGCAACGATTTGTATCTTAAAAAGCGCTATACAAATAAACTTTAATTGAATTTATTTACTAAATGAGGTTCAAGACAAATTTTAAGAACATCGGGAATATAGCGTTTCCTTGATTACTGCTGTAAACAAAGTAGCGCTGCGCTTATAAACACTAATTTAATATGCATTACAGCGAGGCAAGATGAAAAGAAAATACAATGTAAACGTTTCTGAAGACAGTCAGTTCCCCTTATGCCGAGTTCACACTGCACGATTTTAGCCCTGATTTTCACTTGCCAACAAGTTTTGCGAAATCGCTGACAAATGCCCGAAATCTGAGACAAATCGGTGCTCGTTCACGCGAGTGACAGTCACGCAGTGTGAATTATCAAAGACGCAATCTGAGAGAATCACGATGCGTCGCATTTGCCAGACTAAATATCTGGAGCTGTCGGCGAGTTCTGACTGAAACACACATCGGTGATGACCTACAGCCAATGAGAGAGCAAGATGCAGGGCAGCGGGAAGTTCAAAAAACTTTTTTTTAGTAAGCAATTAGCCATGTACAAACAACATGGCAATGTCAGTACATTTTTGCATTAGAAATTAGAACTACAGCTGTAGCTATATTCTAATTAATTTATATATATATATATATATATATATATTATATATATATATATTAGGGATGGGACAATACACCAATACTATCATGATACTTGGGTGCCGATACAATATGTTTGATTTTTTTTTAAGAATTTCGATTCTACGAGTATTGCGATTCGATATTGCTATGTGTTGCGATTTTTTTTTTTAACTCTAGACCATGGGAAAAAGTTGAATGATACACTTAATATACAGACTGTCACAATAAAAAAAACACATCTTAGCAGTTACTATTGCGATTCGAGATAACAATTTATTGTGATTTTTGTTTGCTTATTAAAGACCAGACTAGGGATGTAACGAAGTGTTGGATTATTTCGATCATGATTTTTCTATTTTTGTATAAATAAAAAATAGACAATAAAAATGTGTCTATTTAAATTGTTTACAAACTCACCACACAACATTAATGGTCAAAAACTGTACTTTTATGAAAGGCAGCTGTTAATGTAAAAAAAAATGACACCTTGCACTTGAAAATAGTGCATTCTGTTATAATTTTACAGTCAAATAAACAAAATATGTGAAAATGACCTATTTTACCCTTAGGTCTTAAAGATAAAAGAGTGCTGAGGGAATATATGAATGAAATAATTATATGAATGTACCTCTGAAGGTTCTGACTGTCTTCAGAAACGATTTGATGGCATTTTGTTTTCATCTTCGCTCCATGTAATACCTAAAGAACGTCTCAGGTTACGTATGTAACCATGGTTCCCCGAATGGGGAACGAGACACTGCGTCCCCTAGGGGTCGCTACGGGGAACGCCCTCAGCGTGACTCGGTCTGAAGATACATCTGTAAAAACACCACCTGTTGGCCGGCGACAGCCCATGACGTCACTACCGGCGTGCCACAATATAAGTGCCGCCGGGAGAATACATCATCAGCTTCTTCGTCTGAAGCTTGCGTCCCGAAGCCTAGGGGACGCAGTGTCTCGTTCCCCATTCGGGGAACCATGGTTACATACGTAACCTGAGACGTTCCCCTTCATGGGAACTCGAACTGCGTCCCCTAGGGGTCGCTACGGGGAACGTTATACCCACTTCACCATGCTGAGGGGAATGCAAGCCAATTTCTCAAAAAAGGCGAGCACTAAGCCAGCTCTACCGGCTAAGGGAGTTGCCCCTGGGACGGCTGATGGCTGTCAGTGATATTATCCCTTCGGCCAAAGGCCGAGCTGCATACCTTGTACTTACCTGTTCTAGGTGCGGGATTACCGGGCCTAGGGTAGAGCTCAAAGTCTTGGAATCAGAAAAAGATTCCTTTAAGGGATATGGCCAGGCACCTGGCTCACTAGGTCCTGGCCGATCACTCAGGGGTTACCACTTGCTCTCAAGCTTACCGAGGGAACTGTCTCAACAGACCTCTTGGTAGCGTACACCCCTTTCTTTTCCCTTTTTTTTTTTTTTTTTTGGACCCAACATATATGGGACAGGGGAGCGGGGCCCAAGGCACAAGCCGGGGCTTTAACCAACTCAAAAAAGGGCACGAAGCTGTGCGCGTAACCCTACCCTTTCGGGATTTTAGAAAGAACGCAGAATCTTGATGTGCGGACTTACCACTGAGTGGATTTTAGAAAGTGCCCAAAGTCTCGCGTGTGCACTTATTAGAAGAACGTTCTATGCCCTGGAGCGGAGAACTACTCATTCCTCAGAGTGAGAGGGAACTCAGACGCTCAGAAGGGAGCGGCAAGCTCATAGATGACCCTCTGGTTGAGGGGAGCAATGCTGGCTCGACCAACAGGGCGAGCGACCTATCACAGAGCTCTGGGGGGTCAAGCTTACTGAGGGAACGGTCTCAACAGACCTCTTGGTAGCGTACACCCCTTTTTTTCTTTTTTTTTTGGACCCAACATATATGGGACAAGGGAGCAGGGCCCAAGGCACAAGCCGGGGCTTTAACCAACTCAAAAAAGGGCACGAAGCTGTGCGCGTAACCCTACCCTTACGGGATTTTTAGAAAGAACGCAGAATCTTTGATGTGCGGACTTACCACTGAGTGGATTTTAGAAAGTGCCCAAAGTCTCGCGTGTGCACTTATTAGACGGACGCTCAGAAGGGAGCGGCATGCTCATAGGTGACCCTCTGGTTGAGGGGAGCAGTGCTAGCTCTACCGACGGCGAGCTCTGGAGAGCGGAGAACTCATTCCTCGGAATGAGAGGAACTCAGCTACCAATGAGGAGCTCTAGAGCGGAGAACTCACTCCTCAGAGTGAGAGGGAACTCAGACGCCCCGAAGGGAGCGGCATGCTCATAGCAATGCTAGCTCGACCAACCAGGAGAGCAACCTATCACAGAGCTCTGGGGAGCGGAGAACTCATTCCTCAGAATGAGAGGGAACTCAGACGCTCCGCAGGGAGCGGCATGCTCAAAGGTGACCCTCTAATGAGGGGAGCAATGCTAGCTCTACCTATAACGAGCTCTGGAGAGCGGAGAACTCATTCCTCAGAATGAGAAGGAACTCAGACGCTCAGCAGGGAGCGGCATGCTCATAGATAACCCTCTATAGTGAGGGGAGCAATGCTAGCTCGACCAGCAAGGAGAGCGACCTATAACGAGCTCTGGAGAGCGGGGAACTCATTCCTCAGAATGAGAGGGAACTCCCCGCTCAGCAGGGAGCGGCATGCTCATAGATAACCCTCTATAGTGAGGGGAGCAATGCTAGCTCGACCAGCAAGACAGATCACAGAGCTCGGAGGAGCGGAGAACTCATTCCTCAGAATGAGAGGGAACTCAGACGCTCCGCAGGGAGCGGCATGCTCAAGATGACCCTCTAATGAGGGGAGCAATGCTAGCTCTACCTAAACGAGCTCTGGAGAGCGGAGAACTCATTCCTCAGAATGAGAAGGAATCAGACGCTCAGCAGGGAGCGGCATGCTCATAGATAACCCTCTATAGTGAGGGGAGCAATGCTAGCTCGACCAGCACGGAGAGCGACCTATCACAGAGCTCTGAGGAGCGGAGAACTCATTCCTCAGAATGAGAGGGAACTCCGCCGCTCAGAAGGGAGCGGCACTATCACAGAGCTCTGGGGGCAGAGAAACTCGGACGCTCAGAAGGGAGCGGCATGCTCATAGGTGACCTCTGGTTGAGGGGAGCAGTGATAGCTCTACCGACGGCGAGCTCTGGAGAGCGGAGAACTCATTCTCGGAATGAGAGGAACTCAGCTACCAATGAGGAGCTCTAGAGCGGAGAACTCACTCCTCAGAGTGAGACCTATAACGAGCTCTGGAGAGTGGAGAACTCATTCCTCAGAATGAGAAGGCACTCCGCCGCTCAGAAGGGAGCGGCAAGCCCAACCATGAGCTCTGGAGAGCGGGGAACTCATTCCTCAGAATGAGAGGGAACTCCGCCGCTCAGCAGGGCATAGGTGACCCCGGAAAACTCATTCCTCAGAATGAGAGGGAACTCACCTTTTTTTGCCTTTGCTTAGCCGGAAATTTCCACCTAACCTCGGTCAGGTGAAGTTTACGGTGGTTACAGGGGAATTAGAGAGGAATGAGAGGGCTTGCCTCTCTCTGACCCGCGCCTTTCTCTCACCCTAGCCGCAGGAGGGGGAGGGGCATGAGTCGCGAGACTAGCCTTCTGAGCCCATCTCTGACCCTCAGACCGAGATGGGCTAGGACCCCTGGTTGTTCGGGCTCAGACCTGGATTATATAGAACCTTATCCAGGTCTTTCAGCAGATCAGTCTGGTACGCCTTAGTGTGCAACGAAGCGACGGTCTGACCTGCTGCTGCATATACCCTGCCATTTAAGCGAGATTCAGGGGCTTAGGTGGCCAGGGGGGAGCCTTGAGAGAAGATGTCTGCCACAGAGAGATAAGCTGTTTATCATCTCTTGCACAGGGGACATCCCCTCATAGCCATTTTCACACAGTGTCAGCATAACTAGTATGCTGAAACCTATGAATACGAGAAAATAGCTTTTTTTTTTTTTTTTTCACTCCTTCTCAATCTCCACATCGAGATTTTATGAAGAAAGGAAGACTCACTCGAGCTGGGGGTGATTCACAACCCCAAAACTCGTTCATATGCAGAGAAGAGCACTAGCGCTGAATCTGATTATGTCAGAAAGATCACATCGTCACAATCCAGCAGCTCACTCTCGTTCTCGGCCGACGCGCGCGAAAAGGGGCGGTCCTCTTTTCTTTCTCACTCATCGGCCACATCCAACTGCTAATTTCATTACCTCCGTGCCTCGGCAGCGGTGGGTCCCGAATCGCGGGAAGCAGACGGCTGCCCTCTTTCCTCGGAAAGGGACAGGACGAGAGCGGAGCTTTTACATAGAAAAAGCTCACAGTGCACGCAGATTTCCCCTCAAGGACATCGCGTGCGTGCTCCTTGCCCAAACAAAAGACGCAAAGATTGTGTGTGTCATCGCGGTGGGTCCCGATTTTATCCACACACAATCTTAAACGCCTTGCTAGTGCTCGCCATTTGATAGAGAGAAAACTGTACTCTTACCAGATTGCACGCTTCAAACAAACCAGTCAGTGAAGACGAAAAAGCTGATGATGTATTCTCCGGCGGCACTTATATTGTGGCACGCCGGTAGTGACGTCATGGGCTGTCGCCGCCAACAGGTGGTGTTTTTACATATGTATCTTCAGACCGAGTCACGTTATATATGACGTACGGGGAGGGCGTTCCCGTAGCGACCCTAGGGGATGCAGTTCGAGTTCCATGAAAGAAGTGTTCTTAATCACAATGCTGCTTTGTGCAGTTCACGGGAAACAGCTGTAATTCAGCTTTTCCATATAAAGCATCACCTGCTGTCAGAGAGTGGATTTACAGAGACTTCATTTGTATTCAGTCTGTGTGCAGTTTCTGTCTGGCCAAAAACAGACCAAATTTGCATGCCCTGCGGTAGATTTTGACCGGTTGATGAAAAACAAGCTTATGTGGATTCTGCATATTTAAAAAATTCAGATAATTTATCTAGAATTATTTATGGAGCAGATAAATACATATAATCATTTATTAATCATTAAATCATTTTGACTTAACCCTTTTCTTTATTTTAAGGCTGAAATGTGAGGTTTACCTTTTTATGAATCTTTTTCAAAGCTTTATTTGAACATTTACATGAGATATTTGAAATGCTATGCTATGAAACTGTTGTTAGTCAAGTTGTCATTTAAATACAAACATCATTGGTGATGTTATTGTTTTAGTGATTATGCAAAAAAAAGTCATTTTATTTGTTGTTTGTTGATTTTTAAATATAAAACTTGGTGAATTGATTTATGTGTCGGTACTTTTTGAACATCTCCAGCACTTTTTAACAATACCGTGATAATACTGATAACCGTGATCATTTTGGTCACTATAATCGTGATAATAAATTTTCATACCCTTACATCACTAAACCAGACAATGAAAAATAGTTGATTATACCCTTAAAAGAGACTGTATATGATGAGTCATATTAATAAAAACAATGCATCACATCTTTCTAAACTTTTATTTCAGGAGCACACACAGTGTATTTAAAGTACCTTGAACCATGAAACTTTAAAGTACCAAAACCCTGAACTTGCACATGAATATAATAGTAAAATGTTTAACAGAATGAGCAGAAAAAAATACTTTCTGAAATAAAATAAGTTGATATGTTACTTTGCATACCGTTTTAGTCATGTTTAGTCATGTTTTCCCGGCAGTTGGAATTCAAAAGTTGAAGGTGCAGAAAGAATTCTGAAAGAAGTTTGCTCGAGCGGGCTTTAAATTTATATGACATCATCTAATGATGTTTAATAATTAGATGATGTGCTCACACAGAACGATCGCTTTACGACATCAAAGCACCGCGAGAGCTACTGAGAGCAGATGGCTCCGCATGCTTTCGAATCGCTCTCACGGTACTTTCATGTCATACACTGATCGTCTGCGCGGTGCTGCTCCAAGTCGAACACACCCATACATTTCGCACTCTGTTGGAATTACAAAGCGCAAACTTTTCCCCACCACCTCTTAGGAAAAATTAAATAATGAAATAAAAATCGATTCTGAGGGAAACCAATCGATTTTTAAATCGTTTTAAAAAGAATCGAGATAGTTAGGTGAATCGATTTTTTTCTCCCACCCCTAATATATATATATATATATATATATATATAAATATACATTTTTTTATTAAACATAAAAAGGGGCTAGGGTTTTTCCTGTAAATCAATCTTCTATAAAGGACTAATATTTATTGCATTTTTCTTTTTCATCACTTTGAGAGCTTTTGTATAAGAAACAAGCTCATTATAAAATGCTCAATGTTGGTTGCACTTTCAAGTATTTAGATTTGTGTATAAAAAAAGTTCCCAGCAGAAGCATGTTCTTAACAACGAAGTCATCTTTGTTATTGTTTTTTCGGGGAGGTCTTATAGACTAGAATATCAGCGTGATCTTGCATAATTTCCTTATCACTTATCGTGTGCGTTTGGTTGTGAAACGTAGTTTGTGGACTAGAAAAAGTCAAGTCTTGCAGTGTGTAACCTCTTGTCGCCGATCCATCGTGAAATATGAACACAGCAACGACTGAATGCTACCCCAGATAGTCGTGCAGTGTGAAAACAACGGTGATTCGATGATTTTGAAAATCATGCAGTATGAACTTGGCATTAGAGACACATTCATTAAAAAAAACAGCCCCAAATTTATCAACCGACTTTTCAAATATTTTCAGCCAGCTCAGGGTGCTTTGTTACATCCCTATACATTAGACATCAGTACGCTGAACAGGAAAGCTACTCACTTGTCCGATTTCACAGCCTCGTTGTATTAATAATTGCGCTTTTACAAACCATTCTAACTCAAACTTTCCAACTTATTCCAAAAAAGATTTTAAATTAGTTGTGTTCATTTGTGAAGATCTTAATGAACAAAATGTGTAAGGATGAAAAAAAAAAATTGTGCACAGAGCTCTTTTTCTGCAATAATCCAGAAGCCAATGATAAATCCTATTGATGCTAACTTCCGGGTTGGCCTACAAAAATTATATAATCACTGTAGTGCCCTATAGCTACTTTGTTTAGAACATTTTGTATGATAACTTGCCTCTTCTGTTTGTCCCTGGCAGGCCACCGTACCCTCTACATTGGGGTGCATGTACCACTGGGTCGGAGGTCACACAGACGGCATCGTCACCATGGACATCGCCACAGGAAGAGGTCACGGGATAGAGACTCTGGAACCGAGGATGGCAGAGAATCACCTTCATATAGTAAGACTGTCACTCTACAAGGATAAATGAAAACTTTATTGAGTCAAAAAGGACAGAGATAAATAATAAAATGTGTCTGTTTTTCTGTAGCAGACACACCATCTCAGCGTGTACAGTTCCTGCTGGGAATGGAGGATGACGAAGAACACCTTCCTCACGCTCTCTTCACTGAGCTGGACGAAATCTGCCTGAAAGCGGGAGAGGATGCGGAATGGAAAGAGACGGCGAGGTTCAAATACACACACACACACACACACACACACACACACACACACACACACACACACACACACACACACACACACACACACACAGAGGATACATAAATAAACAGTGACAATTCAGAGGTAAAATGAGTAATACAACTAAACAATTATTGTATATACTATATATATATATATATATATATATTTATATTTATAAGTATTTTTTTCTTATATTGTTACCAATATAGTCGATAAACAAATATTAATAACTTTTTATATATGATTATATAATTATATAATTTTATATTTTTTCTATATATATATATTAGGGATGGGACAAAAAATCGATTCACCTAACTATCTATGATTTTTTTATTTACGATTTTTAAGATTTTTTATTTACGATTTTAAAATCTATTCTTTTTATACCAGAATCGATATTAATTCATATTAAGAACATTATCAATTCTTAATGTTTCTTAATGTTTTTCTGACTTTTATTTTAAAAGACGTGCATGAAAGCTGTTGACACTTCTGTCAGATGCAGTTAAAGTAAAGAGTGCCTGAGAAAAACGCGCTGTCCTGATACAGTATCTGCGGTCAGATGAGATGTTGACAGGTTTAATGTCAGTGTCATTATTCTATCGTTATTGTCATAACTTGCTATGAAATAAAAAGTCTCTCACCGCACTCTTCTATAGCATGCGCAAACGCGTGTCAAAGTTAACGTGTTAAGTAGTTGGAGAAATGGAGATGCACAGTGTTGCCAACTTAGCAACAGTGCAGACCCCTTTAGTGACTTTTTTTCCTTCAAAAAAGTGTCCAAACCTTATTTAGTCGCCAGGAATCGCCGGTACTGCCGCGCGAGGTCTTGCTTTCCCAGCACGTGCACACACCTCTCTCCCTCTCTCCATCTGTCTGCTCCGTTTCTGTTCAGCACGCGCACACACACATCTCTCTCTCTCTCTCTCTCTCTCTCTCTCTCTCTCTCTCTCTCTCTCTCTCTCTCTGCATCTGCTCAGTTTCTGTTCATCGCGCGGCAGAGAAGAGCAGAGCTTAATTCAATTAAACACAGATATTAGTTGCTTGCTTCTCTAATTTTACATGCAAGTATAGCCAAAATCACAGCACAGCTATTGTCATTATCTTATGTGTGTTTTATTTAATCAGACAACGGCTCAATTATAAGGATTTGTGCAGATTAACATCTTGTAAAGGAGAGCTAGTTATGTAGTTTTAATGGGTCGCGTTTCAATCACTTTTTCATATTCATTCCATTGTCTGACAACAGAAACAGTAAAATATTTAAATGAAAACTGTTTTATTGATAATTTAGCTGCATCAAAATACAGTATGTGGGCACAGAGAGGCAAACAAATGTAATAATAAACAATATGGGCTATGTACATTTAGCATATTCAGAAGAAGTGAGCTGCCTTGTCATGCAAAAATGTAAACAGGTTTGTGTTCAGTAAATTGCTCAGTGCAAAGAAAGAGAAGTAATGGGAACCTTGTATTTCTTTTTTCATGTGTCTAATAGACATTGACAAGTTCTTTGAAAAACATATATTACCTTTGTAACATGTCTAGTCTTCATGCTGTTGACTATGGTTTCAATAATAATAAACATACATTTGCATAAAGCATCCATAGTTTTCCATGCGCATGTTGATTAGAGTATTAAAAACTTGAAAAGTATTAATTCAAGGTACATTCAGAACAAATAAAAATGTGTGATTAATTGTGATTAATCGTGAGTTAACTCATGACAATCATGCGATTAATCGTGATTAAATATTTTAATCGATTGACAGCCCTATATATATATATATATATATGGCTTATATATTTTATTTAACGCAGTCCAGTATTTAAAAGAATGGCTTTCGAGTTAAGTTTGATGTTAAAGAAAGCTTTCACGGACTCTTCATTTTATTTTATTTTTTTAATGGAACTAGTTTGATGGGCACTTTATTTCAAAAAGTATTTTTCTATTGGAATTTTTGTGGCTGTTTGTTTATGTTTACTGAAAACTGTGTGAAAAACAAAAAATTAAAATCGCAAAACACAGCAATATCGAATCGCAATACTTGTAGAATCGATTTTTTTTTTCAAAATCGCAATACATATCATATCGGTACCCAAGTATCGTGATAGTATCGAATCGGGAGGTAGGTGTAGCGTCCTATCCCTAATATATATATATATATATATACACACACACACACATATATACACACTCGCTATAAAATAGAAATGTATTATATTAAATATGATACAAATTATAATGTTAAATATTATAAAAAAATATAATATATACAGTGCTCAGCGTAAATGAGTACACCCCCTTTGAAAAGTAACATTTTAAACAATATCTCAATGAACACAAAAACATTTTCCAAAAGTTTTATATAACATCTGTTTAACTTATAACATGAAAGTAAGGTTAATAATATAACTTAGATTACACATTTTTCAGTTTTACTCAAATTAGGGTGATGCAAAAATGAGTACACCCCACAACAAAAACTACTAAATCTAGTACTTTGTATGGCCTCCATGATTTTTAATGACAGCACCAAGTCTTCTAGGCATGGAATGAACAAGTTGGCGACATTTTGCCAGATCTATCTTTTTCCATTCTTCAAGAATGACCTCTTTTAGAGATTGGATGCTGGATGGAGAGTGATGCTCAACTTGTCTCTTCAGAATTCCCCATAGGTGTTCGATTGGGTTCAGATCAGGAGACATACTTGGCCACTGAATCACTTTCACCCTGTTCTTCTTCAGAAATCCAACAGTGGCCTTAGATGTGTGTTTAGGATCATTGTCATGTTGGAAAAGTGCACGACGACCAAGGGCACGGAGTGATGGTAGCATCTTCTCTTTCAGTTTAGAGCAGTACATTTGTGAATTCATGATGCCATCAATGAAATGCAGCTCCCCGACACCAGCAGCACTCATGCAGCCCACATATAAGGACACCACCACCATGTTTCACTGTTGCATTTTCTTTGCATTCTTTGTATTCCTCACCTTTGCGACGCCATACAGTTTTGAAGCCATCAGTTCCAAAAACATGTATCTTGGTCTCATCACTCCAGAGTATAGAGTCCCAGTAGTCTTCATCTTTGTCAGCATGGGCCCTGGCAAACTCTAGGCTGGCTTTTTTGTGCCTGGCTTTAGGAGAGGCTTCTTTCGTGGACGGCACCCATGCATGCCATTCCTCTGCAGTGTACGCCGTATTGTGTCACGGGAAATAGTCACCCCAGTTTGGCTTTCTACTTCTTTAGATAACTGCAGTGAACTTGCATGTCGATTTTCTTCAACCCTTCTCATCAGAAGACGCTCTCTGACGAGGTGTTAACTTCCGTGGACGACCTGGACGTCTCTGTGAGATGGTTGCAGTTCCATCTTTTTTAAATGTTTGTACCACTTTTGCTACAGTATTCTGACTGATAAGTAAAGCTTTGCTGATCTTCTTGTAGCCTTCACCTTTCTTGTGTAAAGAAATTATTTTCTTTCTCAGGTCTTGTGACATTTCTCTTCCATGTGGTGCCATTGCTGACAGCATGAAATGGGAAGGGGTTTTCTTTAAGTAACACCCTTTTATAGTCAATTGTCACCTGTGTAATGAATAATTAGACTCTCCTGTGGTTGAATTCTTGTTAAATTAGACATTTGTAGTCTAAAATTTAGCTTTGCTCCAGAGACTTTCGGTGGGGTGTACTCATTTTTGCATCACCCTAATTTGAGTAAAACTGAAAATGTTGTTCTCTAAGTTATATTATTAACCTTACTTTCATGTTATAAGTTAAACAGATGTTATATAAAACTTAGTCTTGTCAACATTTTGGAAAATGTTTTTGTGTTCATTGAGATATTGTTTAAAATGTTACTTTTCAAAGGGGGTGTACTCATTTACGCTGAGCACTGTATATATTGTTATCAATATTATAGTATGGTATTATAGTATCACATGAATTTTGAAATAAAAAAAAATCTAAATGGAGGCTTGGTTTCCTTAGTTCAGAAGTCACGCGTCACTACAAAAAGAGTATAATGGCTTGTCATCGGCATATATCCATTAGGCCTATATCCATTACAGCTAATGCAGTACAAGTTTGTGGTACTGCAGCTAAATGAGAGAATTCATGTAATAGTCATTCTCATTCACACACTCTTTTTTTGTTCCACTCTTCCTCTTATCTTCTCTCTCCTGTCCCTTGTTTGTCTGTAGATGGCTGAAGTTTGAGGAGGATGTAGAGGATGGAGGGGAGAGGTGGAGTAAGCCATACGTGGCTACTCTTTCCCTTCACAGTCTGTTTGAGCTGCGGAGCTGCATCCTCAACGGCACCGTCATGCTGGACATGAGGGCCAACTCAATGGAGGAGATCGCAGGTACTGAGTTTGAAAACATTGTCCAGACTAGATCTGAAGGCCTTCCTTACAAATCCAAAACAATCAGCATTTTATTTACTAGGATTAGCGGTTTACTAGGGCTGCAGCGATTCGTCGACGTCATCGATTACGTCGATTATAAAAATACGCCGATTAGCATGGAGTGCGTCGATGCGTCGCACCTTTAGCCACGGCCATTGCGCAAGTCTGCAGTTATCCCTACTTAAGACTGTTTTTTTCTGCCATGTTTAACACAAACAAGACTCTAAAGCAGAAGTTAAAGGCTAGTATGGCAACATCACTTCACTTCATAGAGCGTTCATAGAGCATTCTATTATTATACGACCATCAGAACCGCATATATAGCCGAACTGATGCCTTTACATTGTCAGGATTCACAACCGCATTCAAAGCTGTGCTGAATGATCGGAACACCACGGGACATCGAGTTGCCTATATAATCATGACTGGTTTAATTCATCCCCTAATTCATTGTTAGTTGTTTAATTGTGTGATGATAGGACAAGTCTCAACTGGGCTCAATTATTTAAAAACGGGCTCTCAGCTGTGATAAAACTTCCTGGTGTTATGATGCCATTTTTGATTCTGTCGGTCCTGAATGCGGTTGTGACTTCAGCTGTTCATTCATATACAGATATGTATTCAAGCAGATGTTTTAATCTGCTGAATAAATTAAACCTTTCAAGTCTCTCACCTGTAAGCAACTGCTGTCAGTCCCAAACAGTAACCTAACTGTGAATGCAGACATAAAGTACATTTCTATTGATTGAATCACTGCCCTGTAATTCTTTCTCTTTCTTTCTTTCTTTCTTTCTTTCTTTCTTTCTTTCTTTTTTTATTAATTATTTATTGCTATTATTTTTATTTTTCTCACTTTCTTATTTTTATTTATAGTTATTTCCTTTCATTTTTATTTTGTATTGTATATATTAATATTATATATTTATGTACTGCTTTATTTGTTGTTGTTTGTTATTATTATTTATTTTTTGTAAAGTATTAATTATGAGAAAGGTTTGAATAAAATAAAAGATTAATAGCATAAGTTGCTTTTATTATTTATTGATAGTTTAAATAAAGAATTCATCAACTGATAAGAAAATAATAAATAGATTAATTGAAAATAATTGCTAGATTAGTCGACTAATCGAAAAATAATCGATAGATTAGTCGACAATAAAAATAATCATTAGCTGCAGCCCTACTGTTTACTCATTTCAGCAATATAGCCCCATTTAGCAAGTGTCACAATTAAATAGCTTGCAATATTAGATTTGTGCATCACAAATGATAGTATTCTGAAAATAATTTGCCACAGGTGCTATTGAATAATTTTTTAGGGTGGATTTTCACAATCTGTGCATGTTTTTCGACTAATATGCTAAAGCATGCCAACAACCCTTAACAAGCGATCAATGACACACCAGTAAGATTTTACATGTTTTCTAAAGAAGCTTCTTATGCTCATGAAGGCTGAATTTATTTGATCAAAAATACATTGTGAATATAGGCTATATTGTGAAATTTTAAGGCAATTTAAAATATTGGCTTTCTGTTAAGATACTTTAAAATGTAATTAATTATTGTGGTGGTAAAGCTGAATTTTCAGCAGCCATTACTCCAGTCTTCAGCCTCACATTTTTCCTTCGGAAATCATTCTAATATGCTGATTTATTATCAATGTTGGAAACAGTTGTGCTGCTTAATATTTTTTTGGAACCTATGATTTTTTGGGGGTGGGGGATTTTTTGATGAATAAAAAATATTAAAAAAAAAAGCTTATTCTGCAAGGATATGCTAAATTGATAAAAAGTGATAGTAAATACTTGTATTGTTACAAAAGATTTACATTTTGAATAAATTGCTGATTTGTTGTTCAAGAAACATTTCTAATTGTTATCAGTGTTAAAACAGTGTTATATTCTTTCAGGATTTATTGATGAAAAAAAAGTTGAGAAGAGCAGCATCTATTTGAACTAGAAATCTTCTGTAACGTTAAACATGTATTTACTGTCTCTTTTGATCAATATATTGTGTACAGGCTTTTAATTTCTTCCAAAAAAAATACGGTAGTGTATATAATTTATAATTTGCTTTATTCATTGTTTATAATTTTTAAGATATGGTTTTGGACCAGCACGAGATGTCAGTTTCTTTGGGAGAGGAGGTGAGGCAGAAGATCCGAAAGGCTCTCCTCAAACAGCACCACCATCAGAACCAGAAGAAACTGGCTAACCGGATCCCCATCGTACGCTCTTTCGCAGATATTGGCAGGAAGCAGTCCGAACCGCACTCGATGGATAAGAATGGTACTGCTCCACACGCTCCAGCAAATGCATTATTCTGTTTTTCCCATGCATCTGTCTTATCATCCTTTTTAATGGTGTCTGTCTGTGTGTCCCAGTTATCATCACGACCCAATCGCCCCCCAGTTCCTTCTCCTCTCTCTGGTCTAGGTTCAGCCACAGTGTGAGAAACAGACAGGTGCTCTTATGTCCAGCCTCGTCCCTCTGCTGTCACAAGTGTCTGTCAGCTCCCCATAAACCCCATCCATCCCTTTCTGCCCATCCTGCCCCAGACAGCCCCCACATCCGGCCCAAAAAACCCTGCATTCCCTTCAGCAAACGACTAAGCCCGCCTTACGGCTACCACATCATCCCCACCCTCGACCCTGAAGAAGAGACAACATCAGGCAATATGATCACAGATTCGCCTGTACTCTAAAGGTGCAGTCACATTAGCGAAATTTTGAGAGAAAAACAGGTCCATCGTCAATAGTGCAGAAGTCAACATCAAACCAAGCAGCTTTCTGTTGGTCAATGCTGCAAATTTGTGTGACCAACTTAAATCTGATGGAACATCTGTGGAACATATTTTTTTTTTCCCTCACAAGAAATTCTTGAGCATGTTTGACTGGATTTTGCTCACAAAAATTCACGAACAGCACTAAATGTGACTGTACCTTACTGTAAAGATATGGAATATCTAGATATAACAGTTGGATGATGCCATGTCAGTTCATTTGCATATGTATTATCTTGGCCTTTCCAATATGGTGGACTTGCAAATGTATAATGGTAATTACCAACTGTTTATACATAGTTATTTAGGATTCCATACCAATGCTCTAACCAACAATAAACTGCATTAATGTAGCATTTAACTACTTAGCTCTGCGTTTAACCTCCTAGGAAGTAGTACTAGTACTACTTTGTAATAGACTTTTACATATCCAACCTCATCTAATTGTTTCTGCTTCTGGCTTAGTTTTTAAATTTGAATTAGATTTAGACAAGGCTGAGATTTTTTGTAATTGGCCTCCTTAACATGTTCCTTTCAACTGTTTTTAACCAGGTAAGTGAGCCTACAGTAGGTCTTAATCTCCATGACCGTGACTTCATTGTCTTCCTTTAAAATGATCGATTTATTTCTTCTGTTTTGTATGATTGCTGCTCTGCTTCTAGGTCAGATGGTGTCTCCTCAGGCTCAACCCACCACTACAGAAGGACGTACGGATGGCAGTCGTGAGAACAGTGCTGTTGACTTCAGCAAAGTAAGAATCACCTTCCAGACAGTAATAAATCTTATTCTGGAACTTAAATATACAAATATACACAACTATTTAAAAGTTTTTTTTTAAATAAATTAATACTTTTATTCAGCAAAGTATAGAATTGTATATTGTTACAAAAGAGTTATATTTCAAATAAATTCCGTTCTTTTAAAATTTCTACTCGTCAAAGAACCCTAAAAACTGTATAATAATTTAAAGAGAGAATTTAAGAAGCATGACTGTTTTCAACATTTCAAGAAATGTTTCTTGAGCATCAAATCGGCACATTATAATAATTTCTGAAGGAGCCATTTGAGTAATGGTTACTAAAAAAAACTTTTCAAAACATTTACTTGCACAGGAATAAATTCAATGGTAAATTACATTAAAATAGAAAACAGTTATTTTAAATCAGAATAATATTTCACAATATTACCGTTTTTACTGTATTTTTTATCAAATAATTGCAGCCTTTTTGAGCATGAGAGTCTCCTTTAATTAAATGAAATTATAATTTAAATTAGGATAAATAAAACATGAAATGATTCAGGTAGATTTAGGGACAACACTGTGCTTTATAAGCATGCTAAAAAAGTTTTGTTTGTTGCTGAGGAAGCATATTTTTGATTGTCTGCAGATAGACCTCCACTTCATGAAGAAGATCCCACCCGGAGCTGAGGCATCCAACATCTTGGTGGGTGAACTGGAGTTTCTTGAGAAACCTGTGGTGGCCTTCATCCGTCTGTCCCCTGCTGTGCTGCTCAATGGCCTGGCAGAGGTCCCCATCACCACCAGGTAAGAGCAGAGGGATCTGAGCACAAAACACATAAAACATATTAATGTCTCAGTTTTTCAAGTTCATCTTATCGAGTGGTGTGCCTCAGAGTTCACTACTAAGTCCTATGTCATTGTGCAGGTTTCTCTTTATTCTGCTGGGGCCAATGGGGAAAGGGCCTCAGTACCATGAGATTGGCCGCTCTATTGCCACGCTCATGACGGATGAGGTTATTATTCTGGACAACACTGTGTTTATTTCTATATATGCTGATATACTATAGGCAGCATGCTGTAATGTATGCTAATTTCACCTGATGGTCTTTTCTCCAGGTGTTCCATGATGTAGCTTATAAAGCAAAGGATCGTTCTGACCTTGTGGCAGGAATCGATGAGTTTTTGGATCAGGTTACTGTGCTGCCCCCAGGCGAGTGGGATCCTACCATCAGAATAGAGCCGCCCAAAAATGTGCCCTCACAGGTGACTGAGTTCTCAAACTCCATGCAATGAATCATCACAGTTGCTGGAATAAGTGATGCACACAAATGTCAGCAACCAAAAATGAATTTTCAGTTAAACAATTGTGGTTTTCGGTGGCTAAAATTATTGACCGAAACAATAATCTTATTATAGCACAGTATAATTGTGAATGAACATTAGAAGTTATGTTGAAAGAAATAGTACAACTTACCAAAATGTATAATGTCTCATGTAATCACTCAATCAGTCTTATAACAATGATTGAGCCGAAACAACTTAAAATCTAAATTATGTCAGTAATAATTCACATCAGAAACAGATTATACATGTCGTGATGTGCTTTTGTGTGATAGCAAGATGTTGAAAGGCAAAAGTCGCTACAACTCAGAAAAATGTCCTGAATCACCTCCAACAATGTACTGAAACAGGATGCTCAATCGATCTGAGGATTCTGGGCTCATTCCAAACTTCATAATAAAAAATGTGATCCTCAGTGTAATAGACATTTGACACCATTTAGTCAAAAATGTTGTGTCATCAGACGTTGGAGCTGAAACCTGACATTTCTCAGAACTAAAGTGTTCATTGTCTGACGAGCTTCTCATAGAACCAGCTAGAAAAATTCTGTGCAAGATGAACATTTTGCTAAATAAGCCTGTGATGTTGTTGATGCCCTGGCTTTTTGGACAACAAAATTATAAGATGCGGATTGTTACATTTTTAGTTTTTCAGATAAACTCATATTTTTTGGAGTGGCCTTTTATTGTGGCCAGCCTAAGGCACACCTGTGCAATAATCATGCTGTCTAATCAGCATCTTGATATGCCACACCTGTGAGGTGGATGGATTATCTCGGCAAAGGAGAAGTGCTCACTAACACAGATTTAGACAGATTTGTGAACAATATTTGAGAGAAATATTCCTTTTGTGTACATAGAAAAGACTTAGATCTTTGAGTTCAGCTCATGAAAAATGGGGGCAAAAACAAAAGTGTTGCGTTTATAATTTTGTTCAGTGTATTTGAACTATATTACATATTAATTCCATTTAGTGCATCACTAACTGTAATAGACATATTTTTATCTCCGGTCTGAGATCAGTAGTAATGTTGGTTTTGTGTCTCCATCTTGCAGGAGAAACGTAAGGTTCCTCCTCTGGCGAATGGAGGGGCAGATCTGGGGGAGGCGGAGGAGATCGGAGGCCACGGAGGACCAGAGCTACAGCGCACAGGGAAGTGAGTAATCAGAAAATATGTACTGTCCATATATTTTAGTGTTCGTGAAATCTGTAAAACACGGAACTGGATGTCAGATGTGTTCTTTTATTTGGATTGTCAGGTTTTTTGGCGGTTTTTTTATGGACATCAAGCGTAAGGCTCCTCACTACCTATCAGATTACACAGATGCCATCAGTTTGCAGTGTCTTGCCTCCTTCCTTTTCCTGTACTGCGCCTGCATGTCTCCTGTTATCACCTTCGGAGGTCTGCTGGGAGAAGCTACAGAAGGACGCATAGTAAGGACATGTGCAAAAACTAATATTACAACTGATGTGTTGAATATGATTTGACTGATGATTTGTTCTTCTTATTTCTCTTTTAGAGTGCAATAGAGTCTCTGTTTGGAGCCTCTATGACAGGTATAGCATATTCTTTGTTTGCTGGGCAGCCCCTCACTATCTTGGGCAGCACCGGACCTGTCTTGGTCTTTGAGAAAATCCTCTACAAATTCTGCAAGTGAGACTCCTTTAATTTGCATTAAGCATTTTGATTTGTTTCTGTCAGTTCAGGGGAATTCACTAGTGCTACTCTGTTTAGTGAATTCACCCCCAAGGTGTCCTTTATAATTTTACCATAAAATAAAGACTCATTTTTATTTGTGTTTTTCTCCTCAGAGAGTATGGTTTGTCCTACCTCTCCTTACGCGTGTGTATCGGTCTGTGGACGGCCTTTTTGTGTCTTCTGCTGGTTGCCACAGACGCTAGCTCGCTGGTGTGTTACATCACACGATTCACAGAGGAAGCCTTCGCTTCCCTCATCTGCATCATTTTCATCTATGAGGCTCTGGAGAAACTCATTCATCTGGGAGAGACGTACCCTTTCAACATGCACAATGACCTCAACCAGCTCACTCAGTACTCGTGAGTACTGACACACAAACACATCAATCTTCCTCAAGGTCACTTCTATAAATTCAGTTGTACATGTTGATAAAGTTATCAGCGTGAAATATTGTGTTTTGCAGGTGTGTGTGCACACTGCCTAAAGAGCCCAGCAATGCCACACTGAATTACTGGCAGGAAGAAAACATCACTGCATCTGATATTGACTGGTTAGACCTGGATGTTAAGGTGAGTGCAACTATTGGTGCATTAAAGTCCTCCTAGGAAGTTTGTATTTACAAGTTGGGAATTCGTAAATGTCAGGTGCATTTAAGCTACTTTGGTTGGAGCAAAGATGGCGACATATATTTTCAACCAAAAATTTAACTTTTTGATTTTTTTAAACTCATCTTAAATAAATAATACATGTGATGTGACTTAGCTA
The DNA here is from genome assembly GCA_027422405.1 of Ptychobarbus kaznakovi. Lineage (NCBI taxonomy): Eukaryota > Metazoa > Chordata > Actinopteri > Cypriniformes > Cyprinidae > Ptychobarbus > Ptychobarbus kaznakovi. The sequence continues at coordinate 13,840,659 of CM049795.1, read as the reverse complement.
GTTTTATTGTAAATAAAAAAAAAGCTAATTTCAACTAATTTTGTTGATCAAATTCAGTCAGTAAAGACTCTGCTCCTATTGTGTCTGCCATATTTTCTCACTGATGTGCCTTCAACTCAGAAAGTCATAATGTGCATTGTATTACATTATATCTTGTTATATTTATAACTGAATTTAAAATGCATAGTGTAACAATGAATTGATAAATGTTATAATGTATAAAGTTTGTTACAATTATTTATGAGATTGTACAATGCATTATAAGGGGAATTACAAGGCATAATTAATACATTAAAACTACTTTTATAATACATAAAGGCTTCAAGTAAAGTGTTACAATTTTTTTTAATCTAATGCCAATTAATTAATCTAATTGCAAATTAGTTTGCACAAAAAGTAACACTATTTATTTGGGCACATTAATTTGTGCTGTGAAATTACCCCCCAAATATATAGTCATTAGTGTGCTAAATGAGAAAAGCATTGAATAGATATTTAAAAAAGTAGCTTTCGGAAGAAATATTTTGATTCAATATAGAATTGATCACACATATGGCTGCATTGTAGCCATAGCATACTCTAAATATGAAACTAAAAACACCAGTAGGTGGCGGCAAGTCACTAGCCATGTTTACATGTACACTTTTTTGTCATTCTGATTAAAATCATTCCGATCGAAAGATTCGGTGGACTGTTTACATGAGACGTTATCTAATCCGAATGATAAATACAAATCACCAGAGGAAAAATCGCCCATGTTTTTTTTTGCGTTAATATTTTTAATTGCTTAGAATAACAGACTAATATTTGAATCCCTTGCATTCATTCGAGCACTCAGTCTTGTGGCCAGAACACATACACATTCATAGAAATTATACGGCCGTCTTCTATCTATCGTACCACACACAGAACCAAATTGATTTCTCGTTTGCAGTTTTTATAACTAATGCCTGGAATACACTACGTGATCCCCCCCCCGATTTTACAGTCTGAACAAGTTGACGCTAGTTGAGGAAAGTCAGAGCCAGTCTGCAGATTACAGCTGACAGATTCCACAGAAAATCTCGTAGTGTATTATGGTCACAGACTCTGATTTTTTAGCTTCAGACTTTGATTCTATCCAGTCGGAGGATATCAAACATGTTTGATATTTTCAGCCGATTTTAGAACACATATGTTTTCATTTGTCATGCGTCTCCTAGCAACAAGGCGCACAATTCTGCATGAGTTCATTGTGATCGGAACAACTTTAAAGTCTGGTAGTGTATGATCTTCAGACACGTAGTGTATGATGCCCAGTTTTCCTTTGTCACCATTTATAAAGTCGGTAAGTGTATGATTCCTAGTGTTTTAAAAATCTGTTCAGATTGTTAAAGTTGTGTAGTGTATTCCAGCCTTAAGTTGCCCAGATATATCTATCAGATTGGATCAAGGATCAAGCAGATTGGAAATGATGAATCTGTAATGAATAAATACAAATGACAAAGGCAAATTTTGGTCAAGTTGTTTATTTTCATTGAGCTATACTGTCACCATTGTGTTGTATCTATGATGAAAAGCTGAAAATTGCACTTCATTTCAGATCCGTTTTCCACTCATGAGAGAGCAGATATGGCAGTTCATTACACTGCAAGCGTTATCCATTCTAATGTGTTTATAACTGTATAATGTAAATTTTAATTTCTACATCCAGTGGAGGTCCTCCACTATTTCCCCGTCTCTACTGTAGTGTCGGTGTCCCCAAATTCCAGAATGCTGCAAAGTAATCGGTTTGACGCGTTTACATGGCAGAATTGTAATTTTGTTCGTTTTATAGAAAGGTTTATCCCACCCCTCTCAAACCGATTACAATTTCATTCGGTTTGGACATTTTTATTCTGATTGAGGTGTTTATTTGGAGCATTTTCATTCGGATTGGACAAATGATTGATTCATTCAAAAACGAAGCAAGTGACTTGATCTTTATTAAGGAGTCACTGAATCATTGTCTCACTTGATTTATTCAAAAACGTGGATTTATTCAGCAACAAAACATTGTTTTGGAACAGTTTTATTGGCAAAATTTAGTGAAAACAGACAATACTGTGTCAAAAATGTTAAAATATTAACTTGTTTATTGTTTTGTTGTATAAAATCAATATCACAAATGAATTTGTTCAGATATTCTGGAAATAAACAGCTCTCTTGTTCATGTGATATTGCTAAACGTCATCATATGATATAAATGTAAGACAAAAACCCATACTGGGGCATTTTTTCCTTTCATTTCTTGTATTTTATAGGCATATAAATGCGTTCTCTGAGGCTACATCACACAGTCAGTTGTTGTCCTGCGACATGTTTGTTAGCAATTGCATGTAATGACGTACAGGGGTGCGTTTCCCAAAAGCATCGTTAGCTAACTATGGTCGTTAGTTCCATTGAACTCTATTGGTAACGATGGAACTTGCGACTATTGTTGATTTTTGGGAAACGCACCCCTGAGCGGGGTGGGGACGTTAAATGCGTTAATCATTAAGCACATTGCATTGTGGGATTGTATGTTCCACACAAACTCAACTGGTTTGTATACTGCACTTTTTTTTTTTTTTACAAATAATAGATCACCTGTACATACAGAACATTTGCATACAGTTTATGGTACTGAATACTACTTTCTGTTTAAACCAGTTTATCATCCTGAACACCCACTCATTTCTGTGGCTCAGATATGGGTTAATACATTTCAGTGACTCGTACTTTAATAAAAGCAAATCCTCTGCTCATTCACTTCAGTTCCCCTCCCTTTGCTTTATATTTAAGCTCCAGCACACACAAATATACAACACACAATCTAATCCTCTATAAACACATTCTTGTGATATTTCCACAGTTACACACGACCGTATATGATTTTATCCTCTTTTTTTCTGGAGTTTGTGTTTATCTGTGTTCTTCATCAGAAACAGATGTGATTATTGTGTGTTGTGTTTCGTCTCAGGGCTGTGTGGAGAACAGGGGTGAGTTTTTGGGCAGAGGCTGTGGTCATCACGGTCCATACATCCCTGACGTCCTCTTCTGGTCTGTCATTCTCTTCTTCTCCACGGTTGCCATGTCCTCCTTCCTTAAAGAGTTCAAAACTAGCCGTTACTTCCCAACCAAGGCAAGAACAAAGCTTGTGTGTGGTTCAGTATAGAATAGCACAGACAACTGTGAAAGTGTGTTTGTGTGTGGAATTATGAGTGTGTTTATGTAGGCTCTCAAAGAGGTTTTAAGAGGGGGCTTAGGGAATCTGCAAAAATGTGCAGGACAAAGTTTTTGTGTAGGGCTGTCAAAGTTATCTTTAAAAAAAATATATATTTTGAGATGAAAACAGATTATTATATTATGTTGCATATTTAATAATACTATTTTTAGTATAATACAATTAAATATATAATATTATTATGATGATTATGATGATATGATTATATATTTAATAATATATAATGTAAATGCATATTCATTTTATATCTTATATATATGTATTAAAATATATTTCGATATTATTATGTTATTATTATGAATAATATTGATAGTAATTGTTTTCTTTAATTTCTTTAACTTAATATTACTTTGATTCAAATGAAAGTTTTGTCTGAGCAAAGTCTCTTTTTAAATTAATTAATGTAATTTTCATAAATAAAAAATAACAATGTAACATAATTAAAACATATATTATATTATAGAATTAAAATATTATTATTAAAATGATAATAATTATCACTATTATTGTTTTAATATATTAATATTGTTTTATATTTTAATATAATTGTATTATATTAAGATAAAAATAATTATCTATTGGTATTAATATAATATAATAAAACATTTATTTAGACCAATTATACCTGGCCAGTCGTCAACAGGCATTGCAAAGCCTTTCACATTTTTAAGGCTTACACATTTATGCTATTTTTTTTTAGCACTTACTGTAATTGTATGTGTTTCTAAACAGGTGAGGGCCATTATCAGTGATTTTGCTGTTTTCATCACCATCTTGAGTATGGTTCTGATCGACTACGCTCTGGGGATCCCGTCCCCCAAACTACAGGTTCCTAATGAGTTTAAAGTGAGTCGTTTAGAGAGGTTTTACAGTACCGTGTCCTTTTTAATTTGTACATTTCTGCATAAATCTATCCTCTGCATATGAATGTATAATTAATCAGATGATCTCTCACAGCCAACCAGAGATGACCGTGGCTGGTTCATCAGCCCAATAGGACCAAACCCATGGTGGACCGCTATTGTGGCCTTAATCCCAGCTCTGCTGTGCACCATCCTCATCTTCATGGACCAACAAATCACTGCCGTTATTATTAACAGGAAGGAACACAAGCTGAAGGTGTGTTGCTAAGTCCTTCACAATGCTTCATTTGGTAAGCAAATATTTTTGTAGACTTGATGTCCTTTGTTGTGTCTGTGTGTCTCCACAGAAAGGCTGTGGGTATCATCTGGACCTGTTTGTGGTGGGTGTGATGCTGGGCGTTTGCTCTTTGATGGGCCTGCCGTGGTTCGTGGCCGCGACGGTGCTGTCAATCTCCCACGTGAACAGCCTGAAGCTGGAATCTGAATGCTCCGCGCCTGGAGAACAGCCCAAGTTCTTGGGCATCAGAGAGCAGCGCTTCACCGGCCTTATGATATTTGTCCTCATGGGCAGCTCAGTGTTTATGACCTCCGTACTGAAGGTCAGTGATCTTTGGCTCAGATTGAGTCAGGCCGCCAAAGTTTGATCAACACATGATGCTTGCATTAAACTTTTGAGATGTTTCATTCTTTTTTTAATGGCTGTTATTGTATCTTTTTGTCCTCAGCGTATCCCAATGCCTGTGTTATACGGTGTTTTCCTCTATATGGGAGCGTCGTCTCTCAGGGGCATACAGGTACTGCAATTACTGAATTCATATATTGTGCTTGACAGTTTTTTATTCAGATGTTTGTAGGAGTGGCTTATGTTATTTTAGTATTTGTTATATACTGTTATAGTATTTATTCATATTTTGTATTAGCTTTTATTTTTTATATTCCCAGTTAAAATTTTTTATGTGCTTTTGTAATTTTTGATATATTTTTTAATATTTCCATTTAACTTTATAATTGAATGGTGTAATAATTTAAATATTTAATAATCTGTAATAATTTATCTAATAATATAATATAAGAATTTATAATATTTTATTGTTAGGATTTTGTTTTAATTATTTTTAGTACCCCAATTTCATCTTAATTTATTTCAGTTAGCTGCCAAGTCAACATTTATAATTTGTATTGCTTTTTAAAGTTTTTTTTAATCTAATATTTATATATTATATGAATATTATATAAAAATAATATTGTATGTGTGTGTGTGTGTGTGGTGTGTGTGTGTGTGTGTGTGTGTGTGTGTGTGTGTGTTGTGTGTGTGTGTGTGTGTGTGTGTGTGTGTGTGTGTGTGTGTGTGTGTGTGTGTGTGTGTGTGTGTGTGTGTGTGTGTGTGTGTGTGTGTGTGTGTGTGTGTGTGTGTGTGTGTGTAATTTAGTGCTGTCAAAATTAGCGTGATTTTTTAAATGCTACGATGCAGACGGCGAGGGCCGTTAACTAGAGTTGGCCACCCCACTCATTACTGCAGTTTCTGTCCGCATAGCCTGTATCATTTCATATAAAATTGCAAAAGAAACCATGAGCATGCAATGTCTTGATCAGTTATGTCATGAAGTTACCAAAAAGGCGATTAAAGCTGCCATAAAACTGTGCATGCATGCAATATTATATATGAGTTACATTAAGAACATGTCTCTGAAGTGGTTTTCAAACTGAAAAATATAAATATTTTAATCGATTGACAGCCCTAATATATATATATACATACATTTTTTTTATAGTTTTAGCTTTCATTTCTTGTTAACAACACTGAATTGAGATGTGTAATTTTGATTGTGTTTGTGTTTGCCTTTCAGTTCTTTGATCGTGTGAAGTTGTTTGGGATGCCGGCGAAACACCAGCCTGATTTTATCTACCTGAGACACGTCCCGTTAAGAAAGGTTCACGTGTTCACCATTATCCAGTTCAGCTGCTTGGTGCTTCTCTGGGTCATCAAAACTTCCAGAGCTGCCATAGTCTTTCCTATGATGGTAAGATATGTGTTTATGTTTATATAGATAGACAGATACTGTATATATATATATATATATATATACACTCACCGGCCACTTTATTAGGTACACTTGTTAAATTTCTTGGTAACACAAATTGCTAATCGGCCAATCACATGGCTGCAACTCAATGCATTTAGGCATCTAGATGTGGTGAAGATGACTTGCTGAAGTTCAAACCGAGCATCAGAATGGGGAAGAAAGGGGATTTAAGTGACTTTGAACGTGGAATGGTTGTTGGTGCCAGACGGGCTGATCTGAGTATTTACAAAACTGCTGATCTACTGGGATTTTCATGCACAACCATCTCTAGGGTTTACAGAGAATGGTCTGAAAAGGAGAAAATATCCAGTGAGCGGCAGTTGTGTGGACGAAAATGCCTTGTTGATGTCAGAGGTCAGAGGAGAATGGGCAGACTGGTTAGAGATGATAGAAAGGCAACAGTAACTCAAATAACCACTCGTTACAACCAAGGTATGCAGAATACCATCTCTGAACGCTCAACACCTCGAACCCTGAAGCAGATGGGCTACAGCAGCAGAAGACCACACCGGGTGCTGCTCCTGTCAGGCTAAGAACAGGAAACGGAGGCTACAATTCTCACAGGCTCACCAAAATTGGACAATAGAAGATTGAAAAAACGTTGCCTTGTCTGATGAGTTCATTTCTGCTGCGAAAGAACATGAAAGCATGAAAGCATTGATCCATCCTGCCTTGTCTCAACAGTTCAGGCTCGTGGTGGTGGTGGTGTAATGGTGAGGGGGATATTTTATTGGCACACTTTGGGCCCCTTAGTACCAATTGAGCATCGTTTAAACGCCACAGCCTACCTGAGTATTGTTGCTGACCATGTCCATCCCTTTATGACTACAGTGTACCCATCTTCTGATGGCTACTTCCAGCAGGATAATGCACCATGTCACAAAGCTCAAATCATCTCAGACTGGTTTCTTGAACATGACAATGAGTTCACTTTACTCAAATGGCCTCCACAGTCACCAGATCTCAATCCAATAGAGCACCTTTGGGATGTGGTGGAACGGGAGATTCGCATCATGGATGTGCAGCCGACAAATCTGCAGCAACTGCGTGATGCTATCATGTCAATATGGACCAAAATCTCTGAGGAATTTTTCCAACACCTTGTTGAATCTATGCAACGAAGAATTAAGGCAGTTCTGAAGGCAAAAGGGGGTCCAACCCGGTACTAGCAAGGTGTTCCTAATAAAGTGGCCGGTGAGTGTATATCCCTCTATGGTACCACATTGCCTCCAGGCAACACAACATATTTTAGTTTTTTTTTTAAATAAAATGAGACACCTATTTAATTGATCAATGCTCTCTCAAATACTAATAAATGAAAATACAAAAAAAGGGGGTCACATGACCCACAGAGGTCCATTTTGTTTCCACTTTCAGGACATGTGCATGTCACATGACTCCATATTTTTCTATTCATATAATTGCCTACAAAAAAATCTTAGTCACCTTCGTTGGAAAGTAAAGAAGTATTTTCAAAAATGTACATAATATTTAATCAAATATATAATAGGAAATCACTCAAAACTTCATGTTGCCTCAAAGCAACATAGTACCGTAATGGAATTATGATGATTTTTCATTTTTGTACTTTGAAACAACACTGATTATAATGTTTTAGTATGATAACAGATGTTATAGTTTAGTTATACTTGTGATCCACGATGGTACAATATTGCCTGAGGGCAACAGCTGGATATGAAATGTGACTTTTTATTAAAAATGAGATGTACAATACATTAAAAACTAGATAAATCTGTTTGTTAAAAGTGTTTGGTTAAATAAATTGATGTTTTCAATAAATATTTGTATTTTTTTCTGCATGAAAATGTCAAGTGTTTAAATTTGTCCATTGTGGTACAATTTTGCCTTGAGGCAACAAACTTAAAAAAATAATGAAAATCTTTATTGATATTGTTATAGTGTCCAATTTTAAGTAGGAAAAACATCTCAAATATTTTTTTCCTCATATTCCGTACCGTAGAGGGATATATATATATATATATATTTTTTTTTTAAGTATATATATTGTATATTTGTGTATGCAGTATATGTGTATATCTCATATGATGTCTGTCTGTTTTCATGCAGGTCTTAGCCCTTTTGTTCATCCGTAAGCTGTTGGATTTTGTCTTCTCTAAGCGGGATCTCAGCTGGCTTGATGACCTCATGCCCGAGAGCAAGAAGAAAAAATTGGAAGATGCACAGGAAGAGGTACCACCACCCTCCATCACACACTGCTTTTGGTCGCGGCCTGCAACAACGCTATTGGTCAGCAATGACCAATCGCTGCAGACATTGTTTTAAAAGGACAGATCACCAACATGTTTTATTCTCACTTTCAGGAGAATGAATGTGTCTTGATGGAGGATGAAGGAATTGTACAAGTGCCCTTAGAGGGCCATTTTAAGTAAGTAGAAATAAAATCAGCGTTCGTACACTGTAAATTGGGCAACCTGCTGTTGTTATCTAATCTAGCCCTTAAATCTAGTTTTGTTAGAGTATTTATATTGATTCAGTGATTTGAAAGACATATTTTATTGAATAATGAATTTGACCAATTAATTTAGATATTATACAAAGCACCTTTATTTATTTATGTATTTATTTTATTATTGTTTTAAGAAAACATACACTGCTGTTCAAAGGTTTGGGTCAGTAAGATATAGTTTTAATTAATAAGAAATTAATGCTTTTTTTGAGCAAACTGTTCAAAAGTTACAATGCAAATATTTATAATTAAATAAATGCTGATAAAAGATGCAAATATATGCTGTTCTTTTGAACTTTTTATTAATCAAAGAATTTTGAGGGGGGCAAAAATTATGGACATCACATGTTTCTTGAGCAGCAAACCAGCATATTTTAATAATTACTCGAGCATCACGTGACACTCAAGACTGGAGTAATAATGCTGAAAGTTCATTAATCATTTTAAAATACATTACTAAAAAAACTTTTAAATTGTAATACTTTTTCACATCATTACTGTTTTGTAATGTTTTTTTTTATACAGACCCAAACTTTCGAACAGTAGTGTATTTATTTTTTATTAAACATTTTTAGTGTAATAGGAATATAATGTAATTTAATTTTACACATTTAATTCAGAGCTGTACAGATTGCAGTCATTGATTTCTGTAAAAATGTTTAGATGGCCTTCTTTTTTTTCTTGAAGGACAATTTCTTTCAGAATAGATGATATAACCGCAATAGCCTGAAATTGAAAATGCATAAAAATGTGTTTGCGTTCATCAAGGGACGATCCATCCACGGTCAACATTTCAGACGAAATGACCAAGTCATCTTTTGGAAATATCTGGAAAGGCCTCAACACTGACAGCACCAACAAAGATCAAAGCTCCAAAAGGTTTGGATTGAATATTCCTCACTCACATGACACTATTCAAACAGGTCACTTTAATCTCGCTAACCTGCAAACAATGCATTCATTGAGATGACTGTGAGACATGTTCAGTTTCTTGATTCACCTTTCAGCAAGTTTTATTCCTCCTATGGAACATTCAACCGTATTCCTACTTTTAAAAACTCTGTTAAAGGTCCAGTAGCCTATATTTTCCATTCTCAGATCAGCGTTTGGTCATATCTGAGCCCCTTCAGCTTTACTCAAAAAATGCTAAAGGAATATATAGGATTGCTAACGTGTTTATCCCAATTTGGAATCAGTTCCCAGAAGAATTACATAAGAATCTTAATGGATAAAGTGTAATTCCTAGATAACTGAATAAAGTGGATTCATCTTTAATTCAGTTGGCATCCTTCTGGATCTGCACTATGAAGTCATTCCATTAGTGAACTCCTCAAACATGCTGTTCTCTTTAAAATGGAAGTGTGCCTATCAGGCTCATATCATGACTGAATTTTTCATCCCTGTCACTCATAAGCTCCCTCTCCTAATGTCTCAGATGCTGATTTCCAAAGGTAAGACGCAACCCAACCCGTCTGTGCACGATCACTGTATATACACTAGTGCTGTGGATGTCTGGCCTCCATCTTTTGGTGCTATGGTTCATGTTTCCTACAGTACATGTCCAAACCTTTTTTCCTTTTCTAAAAAAAATGTTTTGTCTTTCTTATCAGAGTTTAACAACAATGAAATAATTCCAGGCTTTACAAAGGGCGTCTTGCTAAAAACACTGGCTGCATCACATTGTCAGAATCCAGAGCATTTTAGGCTTTGTGCGCATGTTTGTGTGTATTTGTTGAGAATGTTAAATGCATGGAAATGCATCATTTTTTTGATAGGTCAAAGGTCAAGCTTTAACGCATGCATCATTTTAAATGAGTATTTCAACCAAAAATGAGAATTTGCTCACCCTCAGGCCATCCAAGACATAAATTATTTTGTTTCTTCATCTGAACATTTGGAGAAATGTAGCATTTCATTATTTCCTCACCATTGGATCCTCTGCAGTGAATGGGTGCCGTCAGAATGATAGTTCAAACAGCTGATAAAACATCACAATAATCCACAATTTGTTGAGTCATCTATCAGGAGAGAAATATGTACACATCATGCACACTTTACAAGCAAAAACAGTTCAAAAGATGATGGAGATATGGATTATGTGGATATGGCTCATATTTTGGCCAGAAATTTTGATTTAAAGGTCATTTAGACCTTGATGGATTTGTTTCTTATAAACACAGCTTTTTACTTCACAAGATGCTGATGGACTGGAGTCATGTGTATTGCTTGTGGATTATTGTGATGTTTTTATCAGCTGTTTGGACTCTCATTCTGACGGCACCCATTCACTGCAGAGGATCCATTGGTGAGCAAGTGATACGATACTACATTTCTCCAAATCTTTTCCAATGAGGAAACAAATTCATATTCATCTTGGATGGCCTGAGGGTGAGTAGAGTTCAGCTTTGGTTGAACTATTCAACTCACTGAGGTCAGATAGTCATGTAAAATAGGGCTGTCAAAGTTAACACATGCAATTCATTAAATGTACTTCATGCTTGTTTCTTTTTTTGTTTTAACACTGAGAATGCTTTTATTTAATTTGACATAACCATTTCATTTTGTTGTGTGAATTGGAATTTGCAGAACTGATTTGAACACACACACACACACACACACACACACACACACACACACACACACACACACACACACACACACACACACACACACACACACACACACACACACACACACACACACACACACATTGTTTTTTATGTTTAACGGGGACTCTCCATAGGCGTAATAGTTTTTATACTGTACAAACAGTATTTCTATCGCCCCACAACAACCCTACACCTAAACCTACCCCTTACAGGAAACTGTGTGCATTTTTACTTTCTCAAAAAAACTCATTCTGTGTGATGATTTATAAGCGTTTTGAATTATGGGGACACTGAAAATATCCTCATAAATCACCTTCTCCTTGTAATACCTATGTCATACATTATACCAAATGTGTGTCATTATACAAATGTGTGTTCCTCATACACACACACACACACACACACACACACACACACACACACACACACACTCTCTTGTGGAACTCAGTCATTGTTCTCAGTAAATTCTGTATACATTTACATTTAGTCATTTTGCAGACATTTTTATCCAAAGCGACTTAAAAAAGAGGATAATAGAAACAATCAAAGCCAACAAGAGAGCAACAATATGTAAGAGCTGTGACAAGTCTCGGTTAGTCTAACGCAGTACATGTTTGTATTATTATTTGTTTATAATAAATAAAAAGGAAAAAGTAGAACAGAAAATGCTAGTGTTAGAGGGTAATTTTTTTTCACTAAACAAAATAAAGTCAAAAGAATAGTGGACATTAGTGTAACAGGGTACTTTTTTTTAAATAAGAAGAAAACAAGTAGTTAAATAAAAATAAAACAGAGTGTTAGAGGGTCAAGTATATATTTTTTTTAAACAAACTCATGTGGTCTGTTTAACAAAGGGTGAAATTTAAGTCTAGAATGATTATGCATATTCATATATGTTCCAGTATGAGAGCCATCAACAAATTACACCTTTTTTTTCTCAAAAAAAAAGCAAATGCATTAAAACAGGTTAATTGTGAAATAAATGTTCAATATTAATTAATATTTAAATTGTTTAAATATGATACACATTTAATGTTTAAATATTAAAGGATTAATAATTAAATAATTTGAATATGAATTATTTAGTTGTTAATTACAATAATCAATTCAATATTTCAATCAACTGACAACACTATTAAATCAATCTTGTTTTACCTTTTGATCATAAAGAATGAGCTCACACAAAACAGCTTGTATTCTTTTGTTATAACACCGTTTCTCATCAGCTTTTTGACTCCCAAAGTCTGTTTTTCTCCGTGATGATGCAAGTCTTTTTCTGTTGTTCTGCAGCTCAACAGTTGAAGTTGCCCTTGGACATAAAAGAGGCGTTGAAGAGAAGAAGTCAGATTTGGATAGAGAGACGAGTTTGTGAGTTGATGTATTTCGAAACACTGTATCGTGCCACATTGCAAGCACCACTAAATGCTTCTGTTCTGTAGGTCTGTGCTAAGACACCTTGTTATATTTACATGTTTTTTATGTGTGTGTGTGTGTGTGTGTGTGTGTGTGTGTGTGTGTGTGTGTGTGTGTGTGTGTGTGTGTGTGTGTGTGTGTGTGTGTGTGTGTGTGTGTGTGTGTGTGTGTGTGTGTGTGTGTGTGTGTGTGTGTGTGTGTGTGTGTGTGTGTGTGTGTGTGTGTGTGTGTGTGTGTGTGTGTGTGTGTGTGTGTGTGTGTGTGTGTGTGTGTGTGTGTGTGTGTGTGTGTGTGTGTGTGTGTGTGTGTGTGTGTGTGTGTGTGTGGAGACGTTTGTATATTTGAATATGTGTATATTTGAATTTTCCGCCCACAAGGAGGATTGTTGGGTTGTGTTTTTCCAGTCCAATAGTAGTCAAATAGTAGTTTCACCTATAGAAGTTTAAAAAATGTAAGGTTACTTTTGTTTTCAACCGGGTAGAGTGTCTTTGGTATGTTTTATATATTTATATATAAGTAGATCCCATTGAAATTCCTTGTCTCAATATGTTTATTATATCAAATCCATTCTTTTTTTTACTATGCATAAATGATAAATATTAATTTGTGGGCATAGTTAAAATATCATAATAGTAAGCAATTTCTGACAGAAGATGCAAATGTGGTTCTATCAGCTTTTTCAGTGTCTGTGCGTCAAAATGTTGTCCACATCACTTCATAAGATACTTGATGTTAACATTTACTACTTACAAACAGTGACCAATGTTTTTAAAAGTACTTTTAATGAACAGTTTTCTCATTTTGTGAATCTTACGGTATGATTTCCCTAAAAATGCAAACATACGAGCCAGGACTGTGCTCGTTTTAGCCTACAAAATATTCTCCTGTTCTTATTAATATGAATAATATCCATATTCAGAAATTCACATGTTGATCTGGACTGTTTTTGTTGTTGTTTTTTTACATTTTTGAAAATGATATTAAATAGCTTGATCTCATTTTGTGTAGCACTCAAAGATGCAAGTAATAGTAAACATATATTTTGTTAAAACGTTGCAAATAATATAACTGTATAGTGTGTTTTCACATTGTTTCTGAGTGCCAGGGCATCTGTCTCCTCTACAAGACTCATTTGCAAGCCAAGAAGAGACCTCATCGCTCGTACGAACAAATTATGCGAATACTGCCAATAATACAAAAATAATACAAGAAATGCAATAATATTCCTTTTCCTAAGAGGGGCATACCGTGCACTAAACAGAGACAAATCTACCATTTATCATCAGCACATGTACATGTGATTCTGTATTTTGTTTATGTGTATAATCCTAAATAACAAAGTTATTTAATATGTGGATAGATTTAAATATGTATAGATTGAGAGGGGGGGGGGTGTTTTCATGTTACTGTCAGTGTTATTACAGTGTTTGGCCATTTTCCAGGTTGGTTGACAAAACTACGACATGCACATCTATGTCATGCACATGTCAGCAGTATAAAGTTCTGTTGATTTCACTGTAAAATAGCATTACTTCCTGAAAACTGTCTCTAATGTTTATTAAATTATTCATTGAAGTGAACATGTATTGTTACAACTGTGAGCAATTTTCATCACAATAAATGTGACTGCAAATAAACTGATGCTAAAGTGTGTTTTTGCCAATAGGAATAGTTAATAGGAATATTTGATCAGTTCCTAAAGTGTCATGTAAGTTTAACACATGATTAACTAGTTATTCAAATGTGCATGTGTTTAAGGGATGTATGCTGAAGTCCAGCCCTGGTTAGGATTGAGGATCTTGCTAAATAAATCCAAAAATCCGTTCCTTGTGTATATATTCTGTAGAAATAGGGTTTGCCACATTTTATTCATCATGATTGTTGTTGTTGACTATTGCTGCAAGGGAATATTGTACTGTTTAAAGAAGCGAAGCATTCAGGCGCCATCAAACCTGAACAATGAAAGATCGGAGAAATCAGTTTCACTTGTTTTGTATTTTGCCTTTGGAGGAGCATCATTTCAATAGAGCCATGCAGTAGTCCTAAAACCTGGAAGAGAATTAGGCCTAGTATTTTAGAAGTTTCCCATTTCCAGGCTTTATAGCAAGGTCTATACAAGTACGTTCTTTAAGAGGTTCGTTTTGGAGCTTGTTATAAAGGTTAGTGTCGGATTTCTAAGTAATATAGTTGTTGTTGTTTTTGATTATTTATTTTTGGCTTCTAAATTCACATGATGTTAACCACAGACATTATTTAACTCATAAATCTTAAACCGGTATTTTAAAACCGGAAATTCTCGAGGAAATTTAATTTCGCGTTTGGCCTACAAATCGACGTTACATCTAAGCAGCTCTGCAACGGTTTTTTCTTTTATCTGTTAATGCTAAACATCTCAGACAAGAGAAAACATTTGAATTGAAATTGCACATTTAGTAAGAGATATAAAATGCAATGCAATTCTTTCTACGCTCATGTGTGTTAATCTGCCGAGATGTGTTATAAATGACAGCAGTGTATCTTCCTCGTTTCAACAGCTAGATTAAGTAATGGTGGATCATTTCTCGGAAAGCCAATTGGTAAGGCATCAACATATGTCATTTTCTAACATATCATACGTTCAATGTGTCATTATACTTACTATCTATATGTGTTAACTTGTGGAAGTAAATATAAAATCATATGCAGTATTTTGAGTCGATGTGTCCAGCAGGAGGCGCTGTAGTACAGGCTTTATTTCTCTTGTCAGTAAGAGGACCTACATCGCCACCTGACGGTGAAACTTTAGTAGGCCAATGATTATCCTGCTCTAAAGTAGGCTGACATTGTCTCTATGATTATCTCAACATTTACTTCAGCTACTTTTCCATTTCCAACCGTCTGGTTTTATGTAATTCTGAGTGACGCTGTGAAGTGAAACGCGTTTAGCAGGGATGCTGAAAGAGTTCTAAGAGGCTGTTTGGGAAAATAAATTACACATATCATCATAAAAGCAAGATAAACTCTCAGCACTATTCTTCATTTGTTTTAATGAGTAATACATGTGCAATAAGTTTGCGTGTTATGGCAGGAGCACAGATGGCGTCCCATCACCGAGATGTTTCCATGGAGATGATCTGGCTCCCGAGGGCAATGTCGTCAAGAAAGATGATAGCAGCTCATCAGCTCACATCAAACTGTGGGAAAGAGCCCGGCTCCGTCATACTGCTGATGATGCTGCTCCTCAACAACAACAACAAAGTAAGTCAATCAAAAACAAATACAAATATGCAATTTAACAATTTTATAGAATATTTATCATATTTAGAAATGGTTTCATATATTTAAAACATTGACATTCAGTCTTTTCAAATATGCATAATAATACAATTATAATTGTTATTATTATTGCTATTGTAATCAAATATATTATTATTAGTAGTAGTAGTAGTGTAAAATTAAATGAGGATGGCGATGATTATTATTATTATTTTAATTAATGCTTGTGTGTATTTGCAGATTTACATAGAAGTATTAAGGATTCAAATGTGTACATGTTTATCACTGTATTACATGTCCTATGCACCAAAATTAATGTTTAAAAAAGGAACACTAATGAATTGAATTGTCCAATATGCCAATAATATGAAATTTTGGTCCATTTATTAATAATGTATTAATTGAATACATTGATAAAATGTAATGGCAACGATGAATATACTATACGTTTGACTATTGCAATACAGGCTGTTTGCATTAATGATAATACATTTAATAATAATTATTATTATTAGATTATAATATATATTTGTATTACTTTACTTTTTTTACTTTTTAGTCATTTAGCAGACGCTTTTATCCAAAGCGACTTACAAATAAGAAAAAGTAACTAAAACTATAAGTTACAAATTAAATAGTTAAATAGTTTAATAGTTTAATATTAACAATGTATATAATATAGTACAATATGAAATAATTAATTATTATATTGTGACGCAGCATCTCTGCAACCCTACAGAGGACAAGCAGTTTGGAGAATATATATATATATATATATATATATATATATATATATATAATAACAATCTAAAAAAAATATTATACAAAATTTTATACAGCTGTTTTACTATTACGATAAAGGCTATATGTGTTAATGCGTTAAACTGTATTAATAGTATATTCTATTTATATATTAATAAGTTACATTAAAAAAATGAATTATATAATATAATGTACAGTAATAGTGTTTAATTAATGGAACATTTTACAAGTACAGGACTATACACTGCAGGCTGTATGGACAGGGATCCATTCCACTGAATCCATTGTTCCAGGTTTTGTGTGAAAGGAGCTCCGTGTCTCTCTGAAGGCAGGTACAGTAGCCTCCCTCTCATTCCCTTCCTGATGCCTGACACAGTCTTTAGGATAGAAGCCATAGAGCTGGTGTGAGAGCCGGGTAAAGTCCAGCCAGCATCACACAGGCGCAGAGATTTAGAATGAATTATTAACATCACAAAAGCCTCTCCACTCTATAGAACAAAAGAGCTGGATTCATCTGCCGGTGTCACCGGCTCGCTCTCGTGTCTTCCATCGGAGTCTCCATCAAGGGCTGGGAGTGGCTGCTGTCTTTGTGGAGCGGAGCGGGGAAGCCCTCGGGTGAGCTGCGGAGGAGAGGAGAGGAGAGGAGAGGAGAGGAGAGGAGAGGAGAGGAGAGGAGAGGAGAGGAGAGGAGAGGAGAGGAGAGGAGAGGAGAGGAGAGGAGAGGAGAGAGGTCACCGTTCACACTCTGAGATGCTCTGCAGGCTGGAGGAGGAAGAGGAGATGTCTCTACTGGAGCTACAGCAGAGGGTGGACTGTATCACCACCCATGTTGGTGAGTAGATTATTCGCTGATGGGGGTGTGTTACAGCTGCGATTGATCTGCCCAGTGCTGATTCAGGTGCAGTCCGACAATTCTGGAATTTAGGGGAAATCATGAGGTGAGGTTTCCTGATGGCCGCTGATAGTAATAAAGCTGGGTTTTAGACCACTGTGCTTTATTTTAACGTTAAAGGTCATGCTGTTCCACACAGAATGTGAACATGAACCCTTTCAAAGCAGAAATAGCATTGGTTTAATTTTATTTAACTGTTGTTTGTTTTGATTTCATTACATTGTGGAGGTTATAGCTGTGTCTTTGCATAGGAATTATCAGCTAATTTTGTTTCTGATTTGGCACCTATTTGCTTCAAAATCACATACTTAAATTAATTAAATTAAATTAATCAAATAAAAAATGCCTTTTCAGCAAATTACGAAAAATAAATACAGCTTAGTCATATTCAGATATAGCTCCTTAGCAAAATAAATAGATATTATTTATTATAATATATATTATTATTATTATTACTCCTCCTCCTACTACTACTACTACTAATTATTATTATTAATGAATATTTGTGTGTACTTATAGATTTACACAAGGATTTAAATATTTTCATAGTTAAATTTGCTACTGCATTACTAGCCCAAAGAACAAACATTAATATTTTTTAAAAATAAATAAAATGAATTACTTTGTTCAGTATTATTAATAATAATATTAGTAATATTACACATTATGTATTTATTAATAGTAGGCTATATCATTAAATTAAATCTAAGTAATGTGTGCAATAGAATAGAATAGGTTTTAGAGTATCAAAGTGTAAAAATGCGTTTTAATTTTATTAGTTAGATTATTAGTTGTTGAATAAGATTATGGCACCTGTTTGTGTCAGAACCACATACCTTAATTTGATATATTTTCCAAAACTAAATGCGGCTCATGGGGGAATTCACTGAATTACTTCAGCTTAGTTTAATCTGCTTGAATAGGAAATCTGTGTATCTTAAACCCATCTTCACTCTGGGAACGTGTTTGTCCCAAACAGTTGTATTTTTCATCTTCCTGTACCATAAAAAGCATGGGAATATCCTGGTGCTTCCCCATGTCAGTGAGTGAAGTAGGTTATTGTGCCATGCTGCTGTTCCCGCTGTCCTGCATGAGAGAGAGGCGCTGCTGCCGCCCCCACTGCAGCCCTCGGGGGACGTAAAGACCGTTGCCATGGAAACTGAGATGGGCCAGTTCAGCCATATTGATTCACGTAGACACTCCGTGCTTTAAACACACACATTTGCTGCTTCCTGAGTTCATTATCCGCATTATAACACACCGCTGCTTGAGCCAACTGAAAACCAGTAGGCTTTTTAAACAATGGTTCCACCATTTGTTTTCGGTTCACTGCACTGAGCTGGACTTTCAAAGTTAGAAGCATCCAAACATTATAAAAATGTTTAACTTATCGGATGGCCTCTCAAAGCTGCCTTTGGTTTTGAGCAAACAACAGACAAATGATAGGGTTATTTCTGGTTCTGGTTTGCTCAGAGGAAATCAGCATTACGCTCATCTCCAGTGATCCATCAGAGCATCGACCTCTCTGAGTGAGTCACAGATGTGATCATCCAGCCCTGGAACAGTAAGATGACTAAACACACCGAGAGCTTCCATGCTCTGATTGGTCAGATGTGACATCACTCTCCTGTTAAATTCAAAGCTAAGTGATAGATTGCACATTTCTCGGTATAGAGCTCATGAATATTTAACATGAGCAGTCAAGCATTCTATAAAATAACAGCAGCTGAGCCTAATGCAGTTACATTTGCATATATTAGCTGAAATTCATATCTACACAGCCTTTAAAAGTTATTAAAAACTTTAATAGTTTCATTAGCATTAAATGGATAATAAAGGCATTTATAATGTTACAAAATATTTTAATTCAAAATACTGTAAATGCTGATCTTTTAACTTTCTGTTCATCGAAGAATCAGGGTTTCCACAAACATATTAAACAGCACAACTGTTTTTAACATTGATAACAATTAGAAGTGTTTCTTAAAGCTGCAGTCCTGTCACGACCGGGACTCGAACCTAGGTCTCCGGTAACGTAGTGTGATGCTCTACCACTGTTCCACAGAGGGGTGTTGGACCCAAATGTGAGGCACCAAAAAAGTTAAAAAAAAAATGTATTCATTTCCAAGAGCAAAAACAAAGTCTTAGCATACAATCCCCAACAAAATCTGGTCTTGGAAAAAATAAACAGTTCCAAAAAATAAAGTATTCCGAAGAGCAAACATTATCTCAAAAGGAACTAATTCTTAATACAAAATAATAACAAAGGAACACAAAAGAAACAAAAACTCCAATGGAAAATAATAAACAACGGAACACAAAGAAACAAAACACTCAAAAAACTTACAGAGAAGCCAGAGGCACCAGCATAGTTCAAATAACCAAGCAAGAGTGACAAAAAGAGGACGACATAAATAGGGAAACAAAACTAGTCAGGGCTGGAACTAATAATCCAAATTGCAGAGACAAGGAAACTCAGGGAATATAGCGCCATCAAGTGGTGAATATAAGGCAAAGCAGAGCACAGAACCTTCCTCCTAGGAACGGCTCCTGACGTTCCCTCCAGTTCGGCCCCCTTCTCGTGCTCTAAACTCTCGAATCAACTCGGGATCCAGGTCCCTGGCGAGAACCCAGGAGCGCTCCTCAGGACCATAGCCCTCCCAGTCCACAAGATACTGCCGGGACCCCCGAACTTGACGAACATTCAGTATCCTGTGGACTGTAAACGTGGGCCGACCCCCAATGACCAGAGGAGGAGGAGTGGCTTTACTTGGACCGTGGCACTTTCTTTGCAGAACACATATCGTAAATGATGATACTCAGAGGGAACTTGGGAGAGGTCAATGGACTTGAGGTCTTCGGGAATAATCCTAGGACTCTTTAGGCACGAGTCTTGGCACAGTGACCCCCAACTCAAAACCTCTCCGCTCGACCAGTTGATGTGGGGGTTGTGACGCGTGAGCCAGGGATGCCCTAGGATTAAGGGTAAATCAGGGGAGCTGATTAAATGAAAAGCCATACTCTCAAGATGATGAGATACAGAGACAGTGAGAGGGTCAGGGATCTTGGTAACAGACCCAGGGGCAATGGGTCTGCCATCCAAAGCAATGATTTCCAGAGGGGAGGATAGAGGGTTAACAGGCACTTGAAGACGGTAAGGCATGGCAATGTCCATTAAATTTCCTGTGGCCCCAGAATCGACTAAGGCCTGCAACATGTGTAGCCTGCCCCCGCTCTCGAGAGTGACCGACAGGAACATTTACATTTACATTTATGCATTTTATCCAAAGCGACTTACTGAATTAAATGTATTCAGGTTATACATTTATTGTCAGTATGTGTGTTCCCTGGGAATTGAACTCACAAACTTTGCGCTACTAACGCAGTGCTCTACCACTGAACCACAGGAACTAACCAGTGTTCCTTGGAGAGACTAACTGGGTTACTCCCGAGACAGCTCTCCCCCTCCTGCTCGGGACTGTGCGTTTTCCTTGAACTCAGCACATAGTGAGTGATAATGGCCCTGAAGTCCACAGTAGAGGCAAAGATGGGAATTCATCCGGCAAATTCGTTCCTAGGCGAACAACCAGTTTCTGCCTAGTTGCATGGGCTCTGGAGATTCAAGGGGTACAGAAACCGAGGTAAAAGGCTGGCGGAAGGACTGAAGAGAAGGAGTGTTAGGTCTAGGTATCTGTCTTTGTCTCAAGCGATTATCCAACAGAATGACCTGATCAATAAGCCTCTCCAGAGAGTACACAGGATCTCGGGTAGCCAATTCATCCTTTAGCTCCTCCGAAAGCCCGTTCTCAAAGCAAACGATGAGAGCCTCATCGTTCCGTTCGCTGCCCGCGGCAAGCTTACGAGATTGGATGGCATATTCCGCTGCACTGTGGGTTCTCTGGCGAAGAGTTAGAAGCTGCTTAGAAACCTGTCTACCGGAGAGAGGGTGATGGAATACCCGCTTGAACTCTTCCTCAAAAGCAGAGTAACTAGAGTAACAGGGAGCTTGGGCATTCCAGACAGCCGTGGCCCAGGCCGGTCAGAGGGGAAGGTGGATGGCTGCAACTGGAATGTAAGGGAACATTGAGTCAAAAATCCCTCACATGCTTCAGGATCTCCAGAGAACCGTTGAGGAGGGGGTAGGTGGCACCAGCAGAGGCGCGGGAACAGGGTCTGGGGCTTGGGGTAGTTTCTCAAACAAGTGGCGCATGGAGGTCATGAGATCAGAAAGTATGGCACTTAACCGTGGCCTCATGCTGAGACACCACTCCCAAAAGGTCCTTAGCGGAGGGCTCGGTTGGGTCCATGTGATGGCTTAGTTATTATGTCACGACCAGGACTCGAACCCAGGTCTCCGTTGCCGTAGTGTAATGCTCTACCACTGTTCCACAGAGGGGTGTTGGACCCAAATGCGAAGCACCAAAAAAGTCACAAAAAAAATAGTTATTTATTTCCAAGAGCAAAAACAAAGTCTTAGCATACAATCCCCAACAAAAATCTGGTCTTGAAAAAAATAAACAGTTCCAAAAAATAAAGTATTCCGAAGAGCAAAAATTATCTCAAAAAGAACTAATTCTTAATACATCCAATGGAAAATAATAACAACAGAACACAAAGAAACAAAAAACTCAAAAAACTTACAGAGAAGCCAGAGGCACCAGCATAGTTCAAATAACCAAGCAAGAGTGACAAAAAGAGGACAACATAAATAGGGAAACAAAACTAGTCAGGGCTGGAACTAATAATCCTAATTAGCAGAGACAAGGGAACTCAGGGAATATAGCGTCACCAAGTGGTGAATCTAAGGCATAACAGAGCACAGAACCAGACAATTCCATAACTTTTTTGGTTAAAAATGATCTGAAATAAATATTTGAGCAATTAAATAACCAGCCCATGTTCCAAACTATCGCCTTAATTTAGCCTGATTCACAACGGTTATCTTATAATAATGTTTTATAATTTGAGTGGTATGGGTAGGTTTTCGTGGGAAATTTGAGCATGCTGCTGCGTCATTACGTCACGTCTGTAAACATAAAGAAGTTGTCCCGGCTACTAGGCTATCACATGTGAGGATCCAGCAGGTGGCGGATCGTTTAGCCTTTTCTCACAGCAGCTAGAATAATTAAATGTATCCTTTTGATGGCAGATTGTGATCCAGAAAGTATTATGTGTTTATGAAACACATGTGAATGAAGTTAAATTAAATTCCAGTTTTAAATATGCTTCTGATTACAGATAGCCTGGGATTACACAAGATTTGTATTTGAAAGAAAACCAGTTGGAAGGGAGCATATTTTGCTTTTTGGGTTAAAATAATTTCTTAACATGAAACATGAATGGCATGACAATTAGATCCTATTAGACTGTACAGAAATTGAAATCTACACACTAATACACACTATACTCATTGTCATGCAATGCTGATGTTGTTAACATTAATAATTTGAGAATAAAGTATAACAATAATAATAATTTGCAAGGTTTGATGTGATAGAAGCTAACCGATCTTTAGATTTAATCACCATTGGTAGCGTGATTTATGGTAATGCATCTATGATTGTGAAGTACAGTAAACATCCACACCGGTGCGGTGACTGACTGCCACACATACTCCTCAAAACATTAGATTCATCCGCGCTGGAGCCGTGCCGACTCACAAATCCCCATGTAAGGGAGATAATTCAGCAAGTAACTGCAATTCCAGGTTTTCAAATAAAGATGGTGA
The DNA here is from genome assembly GCA_027422405.1 of Ptychobarbus kaznakovi. Lineage (NCBI taxonomy): Eukaryota > Metazoa > Chordata > Actinopteri > Cypriniformes > Cyprinidae > Ptychobarbus > Ptychobarbus kaznakovi. Next base: position 13,817,321 of record CM049795.1, on the reverse strand, counting down.
CAAAGAGGCAAAACTTACGGACTGCAGCTTAAGCACAAATTTTTCTGAAGGATCATGTGACACTGAACACTGGAGTAATGGCAAAACACGGACTGCATCACAAGAATCTTTAAGCACTAATTTTAAAATATACTTAATAGAAAATGGTTATTTGAAGCATTCATAAAATTGCTGTTTTACTTTATTTTTGATGAAATAAATGCTGGAGTGGTGAACAAGATGCTTCTCAAAATTCAAAACATAGAAAGATTTTTACCAGCCATCACAAGAATTTAAATGTATTATATTTTAAAATATACTTATAGCTTAAAGTAAAAAAATATGGTTATTTGAAACATTCATAAAATTGCAGTGTTTTTACTTTATTTTTGATTAAATATAATGCAGTTTTTCTTCACTTTTAAAGATGAATGTGGCAAAACATGGCTTTTGGTGAGAGACTTCTTTCAAAAACAGCACAGGTGAAAGATTTTTTACAGGAGAACAATCAAACTTTTAAATGTTAACAAGCTCACAACAACATTACTGCAATATAGAAAATATGGGAGACTTGCAGTTTTTCATCTCTGTTTTTCTTCACTTTGAAAGATATGTGTGGCAAAACATGGCTTAATTGTGTTGCGTATCGTGCTCAGGTGTGGGTTGCCTTAGAAACTTATTATACATTTCATACTGTCAGCATACGTTTATGTAGGGGTTTGGGTTAATAGGTTGGTTAAGGGTGCTATTATAATGTTAACATGTCTTAATTGTTTACATGTTAGTAACCCTAAACCAAACCCTCATCCAAACTCTAACCATATAGTAAGTACATGTAGTTAATATTACTCAGCACCTAAATGTATAATTACACTGTAATAAGGACACTTTAAAATAAAGTATAAACCGTTTTTTGTATGTTACGAAGATTTTTTCGTGACTTTATAACAAAGTTGTTTTTGTTTTGTTCAGTTTTTTTTTAACTGAATGAATGAATGATGCATTTATATAGCGTTTATTGTGTAATGCTGTACACCCAAAGCGCTTCACAATCATGTGGGGCTGTGAGACTGACTTCACTTTGAGAGTCTGCACTTTAACAGTCATTCTGACTCCAGCACTGCTTAAAAGATGTTTCAAATAATAATAAAGAAACAGTGTTATTCAGTCCTCCTAAACTAATCAGGATAAAGGGATTAACACAAACAGGCTAAAAACTGGGCACGGGTAGAGATAAAGCACACAGCATCACACACGCAAGCTTAAGCACACACACATAATCTGAATTTCAGAACACAAATCATAATCATTCATATCACAGCAGTATTTTTCACAAAAGCGGTGTGTTTCTGTATAAAAGTTAAGGCTTTTTAATGTTTTTGAAGAAGTCCCTTCTGCTCACCTTGGGTGCATTTATTTAAACAAAAATGCAATAAAAGCTGTAATATTAAAAAATATTATTACTTTTTTTAAATTAAGTTTATGTTTTAAAATATAATTGATTGCTGTGATGCGCAGCTGAATTTCCAGGATCATTACTCCAATGTTCAGTGTCACATGATCCTTCAGAAATCATTGTAATATGCTGATTTAAGAAACATTTTTATTATGATCATTTTGAAAAGCAGTTGTGCTGATTACTTAATTTATTTTAATTTTTTGGTGGAAATCGTGATATATATTTTTTCAGAATTCTTTGATGAATAGAAAGTTAAAAAGAAAAGCATTTTTTTAAATAGAAATATTTGGTAACACTTTATTTTAAGGTGTCCTTGTTACACGTGTTACATGTACTTACTATTATAATACAATTTAATTATGCATAATTACATGCAAGTAACCCCAAACCAAACCCTAACCATATAGCAAGTACATGTAGTTAATACATATTACTCAGTAATTAAATGTATAATTACACTTTAACAAGGTCACATGTATAACAAGGACACATGTATAATTACACTTTAACAATAGTGTAACCAAATATTTTATCACATGATAAATGGTTTGATCCTGACTGCATTCTGCTCCTTAAAATTCAATGAAAACCTATAGGCTTCATTCCAACCTGCCTTCAACAAGACAGTGTCTCCAAAGACTTGGACTCACAATAAAACGGCAGCAGTGACGCTCAACAGCAAATCCAAAAAGATGAACAATAGGAAGGTCATTGTACTTCCTTCCCTCCACACCGACCCCTCCCCCCCTCTCCGCCCCGTCTGCTTTTCTGTTCTCCTTCCAGATCAAAGTCTAGTTCTCACAAATCAGATGAGGCCTTGGTGACATCCAGTACCTTTGCAGTAACCATGTGATCGTTTTATTACATTAATTTGATCTGGATTGCGTTAAAATAAGCCATTTTGATGTAGGGAGGTCTTGTCTCATTACACACAAGCATACATTTTTTTATCACAAGCTCGGTGTGAGATTGATTCTTCAGTCATATGGTAGAGATTGCACCGTTAAACACGTTTTCTCAGCTAATGCAATCCATTAGATTGTCAGTCACTGAAGCTTTTTATGACATTACCCTTTCATCCTCTCTTATTGTGCTGAGGAGTGTTTTGCAGTCTTTCTCATGGATGCTGAATCCTGTATGATAGAGGAAGATAGAGAAGTAGGCATTAGTGAGTGTCCAGTATTTGCCACTATATCACATCCATATCAGGTTTACCACAGAAACCCTCTTAAAATAGAGTCCTGTAATGAGATTACATGCTGTTTTTATATGGCAGATGTTATCTGGCAACACACCCTGGTGTCACAATCTGAAGCCACAGACATACAATATCAATTAATCTTGCATCTGGCTGTTTTGTCTCATACTGTAATGGTCTCAAGTTGATGCACAGTAGGCATTAGATTTTTGAATGGTGGTTGCCCGTGTAAATGTGTGTTGCAGGGGGTTGCCAGTGTGTTGCTGTTTGGTTGATATAGTGTTTTATTTTGTTGCATGTTGCTATATGGTTGCTTGGGTCCATGCTTCTTTTTGCTTCTCAATTTAGCACGTTACATTTGTTTTGTGTGTGTTGCTATATGGTTGCTTGGGTCCATAGACAGGACTTTGGGTTACTTTTTCAATCTAAGACTATTTGAATCCAAAATTGTATACTTTTAGATTATTTACTCTATTCAATGAAGAACGTACTTGTCATTAATAAGGTGCTTTATGTATGCATGTGTAGAATGAATGCAGCTCTGGATACACCATTCAATATCTTTCATTGTCCTTTAATCCGAAGTCGCTTTGACCTATAATTTATGACGAGTTTTTAGAATTAAACTATCATAACGTCGTTTTTATTGATTTATTTATATGATGATAATATTTTTTATTGTATTCATATTTAATATTAATGTTATAATAATATAATATATACATTTGTATTATATATAATTATAATTATTAATATGTTACAATTATTATTATAATATATTAAATATTAATTTTTAATTATTGTTTTATTATAATTTATTAATATGGCCGATACATGGCTAGATCCCGTCGTTATTTTAAATATGTTATTAATATTAACAAACTATACTTATTAATATGTCTTATAAATTCGTTTATAATAAAAAACATAACAATATTAGAAGTAGGTTTTAAATTCCTATAAACGTAGTTATGTTTTATATTGCATTTTGTTATAATTATCCTAATATTAACAGTATTAATAATATTTTATATATATATTTTTTATTATATGTTGTTGTTGTTAATGTTAATAATAATAATAATAATAATAAAAACTATGGCAAGTCAATAAATGAAAATTATCCCAATAAAATAATTAATGATATAATATAAAAGTCGGTAAATGTACAACAACAACAATAATAATAATAATAAGTGTTATTATTAGAATTAATATTATTATTAATAAATCTATCTAATTATTATTATTGTTGTTGTTGTTAATTAGAAAAACAACAACAGTAATATTAGAAAACATAAAACCATGTAAAGTCAATAGAATAAAATTAATTATGAATGCTATAATATCAAATTTGATATGTATTAAATACAAATAATTATAATTATGACAATTTTCAAAATCATTTTTACACAAATTTTCATTGACCTAGCACCAAAGATCACGAGAATGTTCAGGCAGTTATTGGATGTGACCATGCTGCTCGAGTGTACCTGGTTGAAAAACAATCCTTACAATGAATTATTTCAAACAATTATTTTCTCAATTCAAGGACATTTTATATATACTTACAAATGGGCTTATTTTCAAGACTGACTGTGATTTCCAGAGATCCAGACGGCTCCCGTGTAAAAGAGTGCCTTATTTTACACACACAAAGCTTTCCATCCACAGGAATGTCTGAAGTTATCCAAGAAACATTAGCTCACCTACAAGTGAGCGCTCAGACATCCATGAAATCACAGTTTGAGTCGGTTTCACACTTTTTGCTTCTCAATTTAGCACGTTACATTTGTTTTCCACTGTGAAAGTGACTGAAAGTTGAGTTTAGATTTAACAGTCGGTGCCACATGATGCCGTCTCATGTGTGAGGGTTGCGGGGAGGGGTTTGTGTGTGTGTGTGTGTGTGTGTGTGTGTGTGTGTGTGGGTGTGTGGGGGACTGTAGCAGGGCTTTGTTTTGGAGGGGAGAGGGGAAAAGGAATCTGTGTTTGTGAGAACTTCTTCCTGACGTACTTTAACCACAGAGTGCTGCGCAGTGATGAGTGTCTCGCTGGGAGAGAGAGGAAGAGGAAACTACTGGTGCTTCTGGCATTCTCAGAGATATTTGAAGAAAGCATGTCAGGGTGTTACCTGCGCTTCGGAGGAACTGGCACCTCTCGTAACGTCTTGTTAGACACCCAGGAGTGATTTAGTTTGCGGGACACTGCGGATCTTGGGACCTCTTGCGCGGCGCGGGACCGTCGGCACAATGGGTTCAGTTATGTGTAAGTCTGCGTTCTGTCTTTTCAAGCAGATTTGAACAGCATTTGTGCCTGAGGAAGAACTTTGTGTTTCTCGTCCTCTGTATTTCTGAGAATGATATATGGAGTCATTTCTGAGAGAGTTACAGCTCTGTTGGCTTTGGTTGGAAGCTGTGAGGTGTTTCTGGAGGGCAAAAAGAGGTTTATGGGCTTAATAATGATTAGACACACAGCAATGTGACCAGAAAAATGTGCCAGTAGTTAACTTGTGAGAAGATTTTTCTCTATTCCTCATTTAAGCGTGTGGCTTCAGAAGATTTGAGTCACACAGACCATTTTCATGGTATTTTATGGCGTATTTTTGTAATTTTTGGAGCTTGACAGTCCCAGTCCTCATTTACGTCCATAAAATGGACAGGATATTCTTTAAAAAGTCTGTTTGGAATAACCTGCTTGAATAAACAATAACAGACTTTTCATTTTTGCATGAACGTCATTTATTTAAAAGCTACTGACTTTCAGCGCTTGACCTTCATGTTAACCAAGAACAGCACTTTCTTATCAGTATCTGACTAACCGAAACACTGAGTAGGATTGTGAAGAAGTTCTGGATCACTGGAATAACTTTTGCAATCGAATCAGCTGACAAACCGATTCATTTACAACATCTGATTCAAAAGAAAGATTTATTTTCCTTTAGCAAATGGTTTTATCCAAAAGCTACTCGCAAAATGAGGAAAGACATGAATCGGACATTGCTACTAGGATGGACTATTTAATATGGTGCGTTTTGTCATTTTGGAGTTTAACTGCCCTGTTTTTATTAGATGGAAAACAGTGGTCATTTTTCCTTTTGTGTTCCATAAGCAGGTTTAGAATGACATTAAAGTGAATAAAGGAAGACAAATGTTTTCATCAGTGTGAGAAATAGTAAGATTTGAAACTGAGATTCACTAGTAAAAGCTCACACATAAAACACAACTCACACACACACACACACACACACACACACACACCACACACACAACAAACACACAACACACACACAACACACACAACAACACACACACACACACACACACACACAACACACACACACACACACACAACACACACACACCACACACACACACACACCCCACCACCACACACACACACAGTCATGAATATAAGTATAAGAATATTTCACTAAAAACATAATATCATCCTTAAATCAATCCTGCAAAAACATAGCATGCTCTGTGAAAAATATTTTTCAAAGTTGTATAGTTGTAAATTTCTACTTTATTTACTAGCATTTTCTTTTACTAGCAATTGATATTTGCTTCAAAGTGAATCTTACGCCAGATTTTTCACTTCTTCTGTGAAGATTTCAGTGAGTTCACTTTTCAGAGAACATATCTTTAGAGAATTTAGTTTTTTTCTTGCCCTATTAGAACATTATTTTTTTCTTGTGCCATAAAGCTCAGTTTTAACCTCAATTTTTTTATCTCAAGATTTTAAGATAGATTAGATTTACTACATTAGATTCATGCTTAAAACAAAACAAGCAGTTTGATTTTGAGTCAAAATGTCTGTTGTCTTAAGAATTATGAAATGTAAGAAGTTGTAAGAATATGTGTTGAATATTATTTATTTATTTAATCAAGCAGCTATACATCATATAACATTGTCCAGATATCTGCTAAATACGGATAAATATTTGTTCAAATATATTACATATTTATTTAGTATTCATTTTATGTCAATTTTAATTCTAAAAATGTAATATATAAATAAAATAAAATTTTTTAACTAAAATACGCTCTCCATAAAGAGCAAAAATTGCTCAGCTTATCTCTGGGGCAGTACACTTAAACAGACAACTCATATACCTAATCTAAGGTACTAATATGCACTTATTAGGATAGCTAAAGCACACTGTAGAAATGTATAGTATGTTCTGGTTTAGATAAGTAAGGTTGTGTGTTAGGATGTAGTGTATTGACAGCTCTGAGGGAGAGACAGTGCTCTCAGGTGGAGGTGTGTGTGTGTAAGTATATCCACCACAGGAGAAGTGTACTAGAATAGTTCTCTTAATCCAGAGACAACAACGCTTCTGTGACCTTCGTCCAGTGAGCCGTAGTGAGGCAGGTTGGGGTATTGTGGGTTTGTGCTGCAGCATGGACGGCGATCAGACCGTCTCGTCCCGCTGCTCGTTATGTGGACGGCACTCACGGGGAGCGTCCTTTTCCTTGGTCCACATCTCGGCTGGCGAAATGGAGTCCTATCATCGTTTCCTGGCAGTGTGTCTGGAACCCGAATTAGCATCGAGGAGAAGTATGTCTTCCTCATACATCCTCACCTTCCTCTTTCACTTTGGTTTGCTTCTGATGCAACTATAGCTAAAACATACTTCAGCTTTATTGCAGTGGGATCTAGAGAAGTGTGATATTTTCGTGTGGTGTTGTGTGTGTGTGTGTGTGTGTGTGTGTGTGTGTGTGTGTGTGTGTGTGTGTGTGTGTGTGTGTGTGTGTGTGTGTGTGTGTGTGTGTGTGTGTGTGTGTGTGTGTGTGTGTGTGTGTGTGTGTGTGTGTGTGTGTGTGTGTGTGTGTGTGTGTGTGTGTGTGTGTGTGTGTGTGTGTGTGTGTGTGTGTGAGCTGCGGTGTTAACTGTCAGACGCTCTTAAAGAGGATTAAATGGCTGGGTCAGATTGGCAGCTTCATTCGTCATTGTGGCTAATTTGCTTGTGAAAACAGAAATGCCAGAGCAAGTTTGATATTTCATGGTTTTTAATTGTTTTTGTATATGCAGCTTTGTTTGTGTGCATGAACCTCTATGAGCTTAATAGAGGAACTGTAAATGATGTGGAGGTCAGCAAGCAGACTGTTTCTAGCAGACGTGAAAGAAGACAATGAAATGATAGCACAAAGTCAAAGAAAAATATATTAATATGTTTTCATTTTATATTTTTGATTTGATATATTTATAGTAATTTTCTTACTACAATTTAGGAAAAGCACACACACACACACACACACACACACTAAATCAAGAGTACCGTATGCTGCAGAGAGTCTCCAGGGGCAGTATGAATTATGATGATGCAGAGTATGCACTGCAAAAGTCCTTTTCTTATTATCAGTAATATTTTCCACCAGAAACATTATAACATCCTTAAAACAATCATGCAAAACAATTGCAAAAAAAATTCAAAGTTGGAAATTGGTTGTAAACTCATTTGTAGCTATTTGTGAAATTTACTAGCAATTTCTGAGATAAATGTATTTCAAAGTCTTGCACCCTTTTTATCCGTGAAGTTAAATGTTTATTTTTATTTATAATAACTAAATAAAAAAAACATATAACATGAACACATTGTGACACACATTATGATTATATTATTTGTATTATTATTAGAACACACATAAATAAACACACACATAAAAACCACACACACACAAACACACACACACCACACACACATAACATAACACAACACACAACACAACACACATACACACACACACACACACACACATATTTTATACTAATACATTATGACTATATATGTTATATCATTATTTTGTGAAAAATAGTTAATCAAAATAATAAAAAAATATTAAAAATTATATCATTATATTGATTATGAACTGATAGCAAATAAATAAAATATATATTTGAACTTTATATTTTATGTGTTTTATTATATTATATTAATTATATTTTTGTTTTATATAATTTTATATTGTATTTATATTATTATTATTTAATACATACATCAAATTTGATATTATGGCAAGAATAAAAACAATTCTGTTGACTTTACATGGTTGTATGTTTTTGTATATTATTGTTGTTGTTAATCTTATTAACAACAATAGCAAAAACAATAATTGTAATAATAATAATAATAATTTTAATAATTAGATACACATTTGTGTGTTGAGCTTTTTGTCTAAAGACAGTTTTCTACCCCATTTAGAATATACAATAAAACTTTTGAATTTAATTGATTTTAAAAAAAATAATATTAATTCTAATAATAACAATATTATTAATAAGTATTAATATAATAATATTATTTCTAATATCAACTTATTATTATTATTATTAAATCACCATTATTCTGCTATTGTACAGATGCCTCACAGGTGCCAGACTGGCATGTTTCCATCCTATGCGAATAAGAAGTTTAGAAAACTTTTCACTTAGAAAAAAGTTGTTTAAAAATGTGCTGTAAGTAAAAGAAATTACTGACATTGTTTGTATCCATATATGCTTTCCCCTTCTGGAAACACTTTTAGACTAAATCCACACACATGCGATTAGTTCAGAGGCCAGTGTCCTCAAAGTCTCCGTCGAGAGCCCCTTTAAAGCATGCCAGCGTAATCAAACGCACCTGTCCAGACTGGGTCAGACAGCTTTACACAGCCCACATCTGAACATCCTAGTCAAACACATTTTTGTGGATGTGGGTCCTGTGCATAGTGGTTGTTTTTACACGAACAGTTCTGAATTAGGTCAGCTGGCTTACTCAAAGCTGTTTTCATCATTCATTCCAATACAAAATGATTCGGAGTACTTGGAGTACTTTCTATTTACTTTCTACGTCAGTCCAAACACTCTCTCACTTTATAATGACTTGTTTGTTGCGTGTCCTGTTGTGTGTTGTGGGGTGGAGGTCTTGATTGTTGCAGGTGACAGGGTCTATGATATTAATCATTTTAAGGGAGTTTTTGTTGTTCTGGCCAGATACAGGATCCTGTCTGACATTCTGATTTGCATCCATGTGTGGCGGCTTCCTTTTCCGTAGGGATGTGGATCGAGAGGGATTTAGATACTGTATGCTGGATTTGGTTTGGAATGCTAATTTTTGTGTGAACTTCAAGCAGCTCACATTGTTATTTATTTGAAACATTTTTAAAGCAGTAGTTCAACTAAAAGTTTTGCAAATCTGTATGACTTTCTTTCATCCGTGGAGCACAAAATAAGATTTTCTGAAAATTGTATCTTTTTTTTGGTACATATACAGTATCTCACAGAAGTGAGTACACCCCTCACATTTTTGTAAATATTTTATTATATCTTTTCATGTGACAACACTGAAGAAATGACACTTGGCTACAATGTAAAGTAGTTAGTGTACAGCTTGTATAACAGTGTAAATTTGCACTCCTGTCAAAATAACTTGACACACAGCCATTAACGTCTAAACCGAAAATGTCCAAATTGGGCCCAATTAGCCATTTTCTCTCCCCGGTGTCATGTGACTCGTAAGTGTTACAAGGTCTCAGGTGTGAATGGGGAGCAGGTGTGTTAAATTTGGTGTTATCGCTCTCACTCTCTCATACTGGTCATTGGAAGTTCAACATGGCACCTCATGGCAAAGAACTCTCTGAGGATCTGAAAAAAATAATTGTTGCTCTACATAATGGCGTAGGCGTATGGCGTAGGCGATAAGAAGATTTCAAAGACCCTGAATCTGAGCTGCAGCACGGTGGCCAAGACCATACAGTGGTTTAACAGGACAGGTTCCACTCAGAAAGACCTCGCCATGGTCGACCAAAGAAGTTAAGTGCACGTGCTCAGCGTCATATCCAGAGGTTGTTTTTGGGAAATAGACGTATGAGTGCTGCCAGCATTGCTGCAGAAGTTGAAGGGGTGGGGTTGAAGCCAGTCAGGGGTTGAAGCCAGTCAGTGCTCAGACCACACTGCATCAAATTGGTCTGCATGGCTGTCGTCCCAGAAGGAAGCCTCTTCTAAAGATGATGCACAAGAAAGCCCGCAAACAGTTTGCTGAAGACAAGCAGACTAAGGACATGGATTACTGGAACCATGTCCTGTGATCTGATGAGACCAAGATAAACTTATTTGGTTCAGATGGTGTCAAGCGTGTGTGGTGGCAACCAGGTGAGGAGTACAAAGACAAGTGTGTCTTGCCTACAGTCAAGCATGGTGGTGGGAGTGTCATGGTCTGGGGCTGCATGAGTGCTGCCGGCACTGGGAGCTACAGTTCATTGAGGGAACCATGAATGCCAACATGTACTGTGACATACTGAAGCAGAGCATGATCCCCTCCCTTCAGAGACTGGGCCGCAGGGCAGTATTCCAACATGATAATGACCCAAACACACCTCCAAGATGACCACTGCCTTGCTAAAGAAGCTGAGGGTAAAGGTAATCTGTGGGGCATCCTCAAACGGAAGGTGGAGGAGCGCAAGGTCTCTAACATCCACCAGCTCCGTGATGTCGTCATGGAGGAGCTGAAGAGGACTCTCAGTGCCAACCTGTGAAGCTCTGGTGAACTCCATGCCCAAGAGGGTTAAGGCAGTGCTGGAAAATAATGGTGGCCACACAAAATATTGACTCTTTGGGCCCAATTTGGACATTTTCACTTAGGGGTGTACTCACTTTTGTGGCCAGCGGTTTACACATTAATGACTGTGTGTTGAGTTATTTTGAGGGGACAGCAAATTTACACTGTTTTAAAAGCTGTACACTCACTACTTTACATTGTAGCAAAGTGTCTTTTCTTCAGTGTTGTCACATGAAAAGATATAATAAAATATTAACAAAAATGTGAGGGGTGTACTCACTTCTGTGAGATACTGTACATTTACATTTATCAGATGCTTTTATCCAAAGCGACTTACAGTGCATTCATTTTTTTAGCAGTATGTGTGTTCCCTGGGAATTGAACCACGACCTTTTGCGCTGCTAACGCAATGCTCTACCACTGAACCACAGGAACATATAATGAAAATCAATGGGGTCCAGTGTTCTTGACCTAACCCTTGTGCATCAATTTAATAAAGATAAACAGAGGACAAAATTGTCTGTGTCAATAAAAATATATGGTCATAAAAATATTATATATATTGATATTTTTTCCGCTTTCACTGGCATTGATTTTTTTTACAGTCCTAAACATATCCACCAAAATTAATTCATTTTTAGGATTTTGACCCTTTAAATGCCGGTTTGTTTACATAATGCCGCTTTTTTGTGTTAATGGGGGAGGGGGGTCAGCTAGTTTCCATACAGTAAACACTAAGCAGAATTTTGTTATTTATTATTATTACTCTAATATCACTCTGATATCTGATATACACTCTGATATCATACCAATACATCGACACAATTATTATTACATATTATAATTCAGTTGGCTTTTTTTCAGCAGAAGCAAAAAATGGGAAAAAATAAAATGTGCCATCGAATGTAAAACAATAATAATAATAATAATAATAAAATTTTATTTTTTAGGTTTTATAGGTTTCAGTGGAGACATTATGTAACTATGTAATTTTTTGTACCAAGTTTAAAATAGATTCATAAAAGTAAATAATGATGAAATAATAAAATTTCTATGAGAAAATACACATTTTTGGCAAAGTGTTTGCATTAATCCCAGCCAAAATGATAAAATAAATAAAGAAATGAAAAATAAATAATTAAAAAGAAGCTTCACAGAAGAAATTTACTTACATACAGAATGAAACGAGGGTGAGGAAATTATGACAGAATTTTCTCTTTTTTTTTTCTTTTTTTTTGGGGGGGAGTGAACTGTTGTTTTAAAACACACTATTACAAATTAATTTGAATGAGGAATTAATCATCTATTTCTTCAGTACACAACATCATGTGCACATGCTCTACTTATACCAGCAATAATTGGCTTATTCAATTTGTATTGCTTTGAAATAGATGTCTACAGGAATGTAAATTATTGTGTGTGGGTGTATGTGTGCGTGCTGGGAGCCCTGGGACTTCTTCCTCTACTTTCAGTGATTTCTTTAGGGGAAATATGATAGATTGTGTGTCTTGCCTGCCATAAAATATTGAGATCCCATTTGTGAACAGCAGAGCCTTTGATAAAGCTTTACTGCAACCATTGACATTATTAAAGGAACACTCCACTTTTTTTTGAAAAAATAGGCTCATTTTCCAACTTCCCAAGAGTTAAACAGTTGAGTTTTACCATTTTCGAATCCATTTAGCCGATCTCCGGGTCTGGCGGCTTTTAGCGTAGCTTAGCATAGATCACTGAATCTGATTAGACCGTTAGAATCTCGCTCAAAAATGACCAAAGAGTTTCGATATTTTTCCTATTTAAAACTTGACTCTTCTGTAGTTACATTGTGTACTAAGACCGACGGAAAATTTAAAGTTGCAATTTTCTAGGTTGATTTGGCAAGGACCTATACTCTCATTCCAGCGTAATAATCAAGGAACTTTACTGCCGTACCATGGGTGCAGCAGGCGCAATGATATTATGCAATGCCTGAAAATAGTCCCCAGCTAGGTAACTAGTTATGATTTTGCAGGTGACTACTTTCAGGCGCTCCGTAATATCATTGCGCCTACTGCAATGAAGTGAAGTGAAGCTATCGTGTCGATTCTGTTATAGTCGCTCAGTGCGTCATGGAAGAACAGGTACAAGTTTCTCAGAGTATGCACTGTAGGTGTTCAGAACAACTTTGAGCCCCCCTACGGCTCATGATCGAGTTCCAAACTGGATTTGTTTACATGATATGCAGCAGTGTCCGCTGTTTGACTGCAACCCTTGATGCATTGACCCCAAATTAAACCATGAGTATGCTTCAGAAAAAGGAAGATGAAACCTCTGAGAGCTGATTTGTGTTTTTTCTTCCAGCAGCTGATGATTGAATCCATTAAAGTTCATCCTAGCTTAGTTAGTACATAAGGGTGCTTTCCATACCAGTGCCCCTGGAGCAAGAGCTTTCAAGGTCAATGACCTTTAAGACTGTCCACAGAGCAGTGTTTTAATAGTGCGACAGATATTTGTCAACCTGCAAATGTCATAAAGACATGTCACATTCTTTTAAATATACTCTTTATATTTGTGTATATTTAAAATAGTTTTGAAAAAAAAAAATTATCTTTATCTATCTTTTGTTGTTCAAAATGTAACAATGTCATGTCATTTAACCATCGTAAATAGTAATTCCGAGTAAATAGTCATTCCTGACACCTTAAATACATGTCAATGTATCTTAATAAAAAATAATTAAAACATATTTTCTTGGTAAAACCACACAAAGTCAGGATTTATATAATATTTATTATATTATATATTTATTTCTAATTAAAATTCTTATAAAAGTGTGTATGTGGGTGTGTGGTGTGTGTGTGGTGGGTGGCCGGGGGTGAAAAAATAGGTGGTTGTGCAGTGTGTTGTATGCTCTCATAAAATGTCATGTGGGTGGGGTGGGTGTGTGGTATTGTACATGTACATGGTTGCCAGATGGTCATGTACAAACTACAACATTTCATACTTTGGATTTGTTCTATTTGTCTGTGTGTGTGTGTGTGATCTGTTGTCTGTCTGTCTGTTGTCTGTTTTGTGTTTGTGTGTGTGTTTGTGTTGTTTGTTTGTTTGTTTGTTTGTTTGTTTGTTTGTTTTCGGGTACAAATTTGCCCCTCAGAAAGTCCCTGCTCACAAGGTAGTACTTTTTCAAAGGTCTGGAACTTTCGGGGGCGGGACTTGGGTGCTGAGCATGCTGATTGGTTGAGTTCATGCAGCACTGTATTTCAACCACCACATTAGCATAATTTATTTTTTAATATTACTGTTATTGTGTCATGAAATATAGTTTTAAAAGTATTTCAGGCGAGAATGTAGTTGTTTAAAACTCAAATCTGCAGTTTATTTATAAAGACAGCGCCTATTTTAAAATGTGATTCGCAGATTTCGGAGACGTGAGCTCCACGCGATCACTGGGCGCTCAATGTTCATGTATCCCGATGAGAGGAGTATAACCTCGGCTAGTCCTTCTGACATTTGCCGCTGGCTCTGATGTCTCTGTAGTGGTATAATTCGCTGGTATAGTGATATAATTTGCTTTGGGTAAATCTAACGGGTAATCTTTGGTCTTTATTCTATTATTCTATTAATCTATCAATATTTGAAAATGAAAAGAGGCAATGATAATGAAAAGAGGCATATTAATATGTGAAAACGAAAACGAAATGTTTCGTTTATATTGTATCATATTTTTCTATATTAATATGGTTAACTAAACAGAAACAGGCAGTTGTAATCATATTTGATCCTATTGTAAATAAAGTGAGGAATATTGCAGTAGCCGAGGCGAGCTGCCTGATGTACTCATTTGCTCTTTTCAAAATCACCGGTCTTGGGTTGTCCCATCTGCGGGCAGTGTTGCCAGATTGGGCGGTTTTGAA
This sequence comes from Ptychobarbus kaznakovi, assembly GCA_027422405.1. Taxonomy (NCBI): domain Eukaryota; kingdom Metazoa; phylum Chordata; class Actinopteri; order Cypriniformes; family Cyprinidae; genus Ptychobarbus; species Ptychobarbus kaznakovi. The sequence goes on along the minus strand of CM049795.1, from coordinate 13,802,253 downwards.
TTTGATTGCATGGGTCGACAAAATGTGGGTTTGAAATTTGGCGATTTTTAAACATGTAAATTATATAGGCTAATTGGTTAACATACAAGCCCATGTGTGCATATACTGCATCCAATCAGTCATCGATAACGGATCTGATTTTGAATGTATAAGTGATGATCATAATGCCTAAATAAGTTACATGGTAAAGAGTGGAGAGTGTTTTAACTCTCAAAACGTGAATTAGGCCTACACTTGTTGAGGGATAGATGACAAGAAGGCTCTATCATCACTGCAACTCCGAAATTAGAGCACAGTTAAATTATTTAATCAAAATCTATTTATATACGATCCTGTCTTTTATCTTTTAAACGGTCAAGATCCTTGAAAGCTGCTGGTTAGTTTTGACTGTGCAAAGTTCTGTATTATGTTCAATATGAACTTGACAAAAGACTTCCTCTAGCTCTGTGTGAAATTATAGAGCGACACGAAGGTAAGCGCATTATTGTTATTTTTTTATTGATGGATAATCATGCAGTATGCATCAATGAATGACACAGTTTTGACTGTCATGGTGTGTGCATAAACAAGTCTGAAATACCTAATTACGTTGCTTATTCCGATCACTTATATTGGGCACTTTTTGCATTTAAATTCTGACTGTTGACATTGGAAATTATGCATGTGTTTTTTCGAGGGTATCGGTTAATTTCTTGATTGCTGTTTTGACAGTGTCTGCTTGCGTATTTTAATCATATTTGGTAACGTCTAATGTATTTGCCCCGATTTGATCCTTGGGAAATTCATCTAGCATTATATTTATATTATTTTGTCGTCTTTATTTTGTTTTAATGAGTAAAAAAATGGCTCTTATAAATCTTGATTTTACATTCTATCACATTTTTTTGACAGTTAAAATTATGGGCGGTTTTGGGGTGGGTGTTTGTGAGCTTTTGGGCTGGAAATCGTCCATCCTATCTGGCAACAATGTCCTTGGGAGTTCATACTCCCGAGTCGAACTCGCGAAGTCAGAACTACCGAGGACAACAAGTCCGAAATTTGCGTACTTTGTATTGAGAAACGTGCGCAGACCTACGTCACCAGACTATTTGCCTATTCATCTCTGTACTTTAGACCGCGATGGAAATACAGACATCAACAGGTCTGGGGGGAAAAAAGTTCCTGGGACAAATTGTTCCAGGTAATTTTTGGTGGAAAAGCGGCTTTTTACTGTATGGCCTTTTGGACTCTAACAGGAAGCTTTTTGCAGATCTCCACCCTCAGGCTATTTCGCTCCTCTCATGCTTCTCAGCTAATTTTGGTCACAGTGTCCCCACTGCATGAACTCCTCACTGCATGTGAATGCAATCAGTGTTGAACTAAGTGTGCAAGTTAGTGTGTTTAGCAATTGTAAGTAAGTTTAACATATTTATTCTGACATCCTGACCCATGCTGTTGGACAAAATTGTGGTGGGGATGGCACAGGTGATTGACACTTGATAATCTGACTTGCTGATGGGCTGAGTGATTAACAAGCTCTGTAATTACCCAGACAGATTGGATGAAGTCCCATTCATCATCCCTTGGTAACCAGATACTCTGATTGGGTTAACAGGACCTAGTGGCCCAAAGCAAACAAGCCTGAACAATCAACATAATGCTTCTTATGAACGTGCACTGTGTACTCTATTGAAACAATGACTTTACACAAATGTAGGTGTGTCCTGCTCTTTATGTGTGTCCCTGTGGCTCAGTGGTAGAGCATTGTGTTAGCAGCACAAAAGGTTGTGGGTTCAATTCCAGGGAACACACATACTGCTAAAAAAAATTATAGCCTGTAAGTCGCTTTAGATAAAAGCGTCTGCTACATGCACAAAAGTAGATGTATGTGACCATATAGACCAAAAAGATGTGGGATTCAGTTCTCCATTGAAAACTGCAGTTTTGTAAACTGGTGCACAATGGGAAGGAAAGGCCATACAATGCCTGAGCTGAAAACACTAATGTTTGGGGGAAATGCTTCTTCTTGGTACATAAACAGTTGTTCTCTCAGGCTGTTCATGCTCAGCTGGATTCCAGAGTTTTTTTTTTTTTAAGCTTTGCCGCATGGAATACATCTTACTCAAAACTTCCTTTTCATCTATACCCCCCCCCCCCCCCACAAGATGCCAACAAAATGCTCACTGGAGACGCTTTTGCTAGAAGCTGGTAGGTTCTCTCGGTTCTTCATGGAGGAAACTCTTTTGAGACAGAGAGTCGTGTGGCTGGAAAAAGTGAGTGGAGACAATACAGAGTCTTTCCACACATTTCAACCACTCTCCATTGGTTATGCAGCTGCATTCAGCACAACTAAAGAGATGTGACTGATAGTGGGAATCTCTGGATGAAGTGGTTTAAATTCAAATCACAGTGATCAAACAAGCTAAAGCAGTCAGAGACTAATTTCCCTTCAATATGTTGACATCCTGAGTAAAGCTTCTTTCTAAACCATGGCCAGTGTATTTAAAGCATCTCACATCGTGTGTCCTTGAGTCATTGCGATCAATACTAATACTATTCTGAATCTGCTCAATGAACTGTGATCTTGATCTGTCAAACTCTGTGAATAGAAGATTGTCTGCTTGTTATGTAAGAAAACTCTTGGTATCATATTGAAATGTGTCTTTGAGAAACAAATTCGGATCAGGGCCCGTATTCATGTCAAACCTTAGTGCTATGTGTTGCTCCTAGTAACAAAATTCTAAGAACATTCTTAGAAATGTGTGTTTTCTCTTTAAATTAAAGAAAGTATCCTAGTAAAGAAAAAAGTAATTCAGAAAGCATCTTAACCCTTAAAAGAGGTCTTAAGGTCCAAAATTGTTAGGAGTACAGACGAGGACTTTTAAGAGGCTTAAGAGTTTCTTTAGCGGTGGAGAAAATGGATGAAACATGAAGAGGGAGAAGAAATGTGTTGCACACACATGCATGACAGAGAGTTAATAAAGACTCTACCAATTAGATCGTGCAGAGATCATGTTTGTGACCGATCTTATTAGAGACTCGCTAAGATCTCCGACACCGCGCAAAAATGACATAGAGCGCCAGCAATGGAAGTAATCACTATATTAACGTGTGTGTGTGTCTCTGTGTGTGTGTGTGTGAGAGAGAGAGAGAGAGTATAGTAAAATAGGAAAAATTACGACTGTAATTTCAAAATGAAGGCTTGTAATAGACCCTACTCTTAAAAGTGCTCTTTTATTTCCTTCTTGGACAACCAACCAATCACAGTCTTCAAAAAACTGCGTCGCAGCTATTAATGGGGTCAGCCCCGCCTCCTCACTAAGATAAATGTTTTTGTCTTTTCCTCGCTCAGAGTTGCTCTCAGATTGATCCTGAATTACTTTTAAGCAAAGACTCCTAGTTAGAAATGGTTAAGCTAAATTAGGAACTCTTTGAGAAGAATATCGGGCCCAGCTCTAAATTTTCTGAAATGTGCCAATCCACCAAAAACAGCTATTTTGGCATTGTTCAGTGCTTCTGATGAATTTGTTCGGACCGTCTTCTTTTAAATGTGAAGTGTGGAAGATCTGGTCTTCCATTGGTTGGCAAACTGATTGGCCCTGCCCCTAAACTCACCTCATTGGCTGAGCCAATGTTGCTGTTGTCGGGCTAGTTGGGATGTTCAAACAAACAGAGCAGTGTTTTGATAGTGACACAGATATTTGTCAACCTACAAATGTCCTAACGATTGCTAAGCTGGGACAGAAAAAAAAAAATCTGACATCATCCATTTAAGATAAGGGGTTTGTGGTTTAGCTTGGGTTGTTTTGTTTTTTTACAGCGCAGCCCTGCTTGCGAGACTTGTGTGGGTCAGAGTGGGATTTTTGGTCTAGTTTGACAATTAGCCAGCTTCACTGAACACCGAGGGCAGTGGACCATGAGTCTGCATGAACTGTGTGTGTGTGTGTGTGTGTGTGTGTGTGTGTGTGTGTGTGTGTGTGTGTGTGTGTGTGTGTGTGTGTGTGTGTGTGTGTGTGTGTGTGTGTGTGTGTGTGTGTGTGTGTTGTGTGTGTGTGTGTGTGTGTGTGTGTGTGTGTGTGTGTGTGTGTGTGTGTGTGTGTGTGTGTGTGTGTGTGTGTGTGTGTGTGTGTGTGTGTGTGTGTGTGTGTGTTGTGTGCGCGTGCGTGTGACTAACAGCAGGTTTTATTTGGGGTTTAATCTCTTGGCATGCTGACCATAATCTGCCCTGCTACAGAAGTAACCTGTAAATCTTTACGTAGGGACATTTAATGTTGGTCCCCAATTAAAAACAATGCTGATCATGAGCATGTTGTGTTGAAAATCAAAAATGACGACTTTGTTCTTTGAGGGCTAAGGCCAAAGACATTTTTACCCTGGTAAAAAGTGTGATTTTTTTTTCAAATGGTGTAATTCATATCATATCTCATACAAGTAAACATCAACACATACTTGCTGAATAAAATATTAATAAAAAAAAGAAATATGACCAACATGCTGCGTTTGTGTGTGTGTCGTGTGCTTAAGCCTGATAACAGCAGGTGTATATTGGGGTTTAATCTTCGGCATGCTGACCAACTGTAACTGACAATAATGTATAGCCTGATGCATGCCCTGCTAAGAAAACTTGGCTAAAAGTAAATGTATGTAGGATATGTGTACATATTTTTTATTTTGCTAATGTTCTAAAAATATTTGTTGCCTTTTTCTATGAATTGCATTTTTCTTTGAAAAAAAGCAGATTTCAGTACAGCATGTTTTCAGTGTTTGTTTTTTCTGTTGGTAGGAGTGGTGCTGTATGATCCGGTCACGGTGACTTTCCTCTGGGGAAGCCTTTGGCTTCTTATTGTAATTCATGTACATGTCAAGGGTTGCGACTCCACAGCCAGCTGATAACATCTGCTTTTCACATGCTCCTTGACGCACATTGTTCTTCCTGTAGAACACACTCGACAAGGATGTGTGTGCGCATGAAAAGAAATAACGTACTCATTTCTGTTGTTCTACGGCACGCTGCCTGTCAAACATTTTGACTATATTAACTTCAGCTCATCGGCTTCAGACTTACAGCAGCACATCCCGAATACATCCACACAATTTCAGTAGTAACTCATCAGCGTTGTTTGTAGCCCACAGCAAGTTTCCTCACAAGACTTACCAGGGTCTGATAAAGAGAAGTCAATGTTAATGCTGTCTTTTGTGTACGTGAATAGAGGAACTTTTGTTCGTCTACAGACTTTATCGGGCTTTAGGGTGACCCTCAGAAGATCAGCAGAGAATAGAAACACTCGAGCGCTCTTTTGTAAAGCCAAGGGCATAAAAGGATGGCTTGTTTGAAGGAGCGCTTCCCTGATGAACGGATACAAGCCAGAGGCTGTGTTGATGGCTAAAGGTCGTCTCTAAGGAAGCAGCTGTACAGACGGTCACTCTGAAGAGTCGGGCTACTGATGCGACTGCATCTTATGTATGACTGTATCTTATGTATCTCTATCTAATGCTCTCTGTGCTTTCTTCTCTTTCCTCACAGATGAGATTATGCAGCAGGACATCAGGCCGTTACTGGCTGTCGACATAATCGAGCAACTTCACAGGCAGTTTGCGCTTCTTTCAGGTGAGAAATGTGTCTGTTTGCTCTTTAGGTTGGGATAAAAAAGCTATCTACTTTCCTCATTTTAGCTATTGGTGGTGCCTTTGAACTTTGACCCTTTCTCGTTTGTGGGTCAGGTTTCTGAGGCGGCGCTTAATTGATGTTAATGCACGTAAATCACATCCACTCATGTCAGTACTGTCGGACAATTCCCAGCCCTCCCATTTCCTCAGATGCTCATTAGCGCTTACGGTCAGAGAAAATAGACTTCTGCTGTCTCATGTTCCCATGATGCATATTATATAATAATGAACTGAAAAATATCCTTGGTGAATCTCCCTTTGTGGTTTATGAACCCCCGGTCCAAAATTCACTTTTAGTGACACTGACGTGAGAATTGAGAAAATATACCAGCTATAAATGTTCCTACTGGCTGTAACTTTGAATTTTTCGTTTATTGTTTTATTTGATGAACCAGTCTGTATAAAACATTTTTAAAAAGATAATGAAAATAATGATAAATATATCGATTCATATCGATTAGCTGACAACATTAGAGATTTTTCAGTTTATTGGTATTGGTCGATTTTGGATATTTAACTGTGCAAGTGCATTTTTTATTTAATTTAATAATTATAATATTTGATAAATTAAATTATACAATAATTAAAATCTATATTAAATATTATAAAATAATGTAATATATTTCAAATTAATTTAATTACTCTTAACACTGTTTAGCAAATCTAAAAATGAATATCCATTTTTATATTGTACATTATAATGTTACGATTCATTGTTTATTTTTTTATCTATACGAAACAGTATAGAATTTTGGCAACACTTTACGATCAGGTGTCATTTGTTAACAATAATTAATGTAATAACTAACATGAACAAACAATGAACAATGCATTTATAACAGTATTTATTCATCTTTGTTAATGTTAGTTATAATACTGTTGTTCATTGTTAGTTCACAGTGCATTAACTAATGTTAACAAACACAACTTGTGATTTAAATAATGCATTAGTAAATGCTGAAATTAACATTAACTAAGATTAATAAATGCTATAGAAGTCTTATTCATTCTTAGTTCATGTTTACTAATGTTGTTGTTACTAATGAACCTTACTTTAAAGTGCTACCAGAGTATTGCTTATTAAATGTAAAAATAGCTTTGGAAGCTATATTAATATTGCTACATCATCCTTACAACACATTTTAGTGTCTTCCAGAAATCTCTAACATATTATCACCACGTGGATGATGCTAGATAAATCTTTGACGGTGCATGTGACCAGTGAAGTAAACATGGTTTTCTTTGGTAGATTGTTTGTAAGTCTTTTATTTAATTTGCTTGCATTTCTCAAGTCTGCAAGATCAGACGCATTTTTATAGTTTGATTGAATGAAATGATGTTATAGTTTCTCGTAAATGTTTTTTATTGGTTTTCTTTGACCCTGTTTGAAACTGAAACGTCTTTGTTTACCAGCTCAGGTCTTTATCCACTAGGCTACGCCACAGTCCTGTTTTATATGTCTCAGATGAAAATAAAACGATTAGGCAACCGCTCGAGCGAGTGACTACTGTTTGCGACACATATCAAATGAAGTTGACTCTATTTATAAGTCATTTTAACCAGTCTTTGTCGTGAAGTTATCATGTGTTACTGAAGCATAGGTAACTATACAAAACAATTCACATTAGCTAATAAAACAGCTTTCAGCGCACACAGAGCTCTCTGTAAACAGGGTGGAAAAACATACACGCTGAACTGATGTAAGTTCTCCTTGGAGAGCTTTTCCATTCCTTCCCACCCCAGTCAGATCTCCCTGTCTCCTCATCTGCCAAGACGCCTGCACCAGCCATCAAAACTGCACCAGTTACGTGTGACAGAAAAACAATCCAGCATACTTTGTGCAGTTGATTTAGCTGGCTCCTCTTGTCTTAAGTGCTGCTTTCAGCTGGAAAGCATGGTGTCGTTCATTAGGACTCTGTGAACCATCAGAAATGTAATAGAATAGACTTAAATGTGTCTCGTTCACTAGCGATGCACCAAACAATAAACCTGTCTGTTCAAGCAAGACAAAACCAGAAAAAAACTGTCATATTTAGTGAAATATTATTATTATTATAATATTACATTTAAAACAATGGTTTTCTATTTTATTATACTTTAAAATATGAATTATTTCTGATGCAAAGCTGAATTTTTGGAACCTGTGATACCTTTTTCAAGATTCTTTGATGAATAAAAAGTTAAAAAGAACAGCATATTTAAAATAGAAAACTTTTATAATGATGTCTTTGCTATCACTTTAAAAAAATTACATATCCTCACTGAATAAAAGTATTTATTTCTTTAAATAAATAAAAAAATTACTGATCCCAAACTTTTGAACGGTAATGTGATGTGTGTGTTCTGTGTGTGTGCAAATGATTGTGTGTGTGTGTGTGTGTGTGTGTGTGTGTCTGTGCGTGTGTGTGTGTGTGTGTGTGTGTGTGTGTGTGTGTGTGTGTGTGTGTGTGTACATGAACGCACATCACACACACACACACACAGGCACACACACAACACACACACACACACACACATAAAATAAATACATAAATATAGAAATGCAATATATGTAATGTAAAATTGCTATAAATATTTCTAATTGTTATTACTTTTTATTAAAAAACATTAATATATATATAGACATAACATAGTATAAATATATAATAATATAAATATTATATTAACATTATGAAATGCTGTTTTTACTTCTTTGAGATTTTTTGACATTTTTGTGCAGATTTTCTGTTCTTGCTTTGCAAAAGTCCCAGTGCTGAGGTGTTGTTGATGGTTGCCAGGGTTTCAGTATATGGTGTTCAGGGCAGTGTTTAGTATGTTGCTATGTGGTATTATATGTTTGTATGTTGCTAGATATGGTACACTGTAAAAAAATGCTGGGTTAACTGCTAGGTCAAAACAACCCAATCGCTGGGTTTGTCCATATTTAACCCAGCATTTTTAGAGTGTATTACTAGATATTAAAAATAAAAAAAAAACCACCATCCGGTGCTACAGATATGAATCATACTATAAGTCATAATAATCAAGTTAAGTAATTTGAGCACAACAAGGCGGGTGAGAATTTTCCAGTGAAGTCTTAGTTCCAAATAAGACACTGGATGTGGGCTGGGGGTTTGATTTGCATATTATAAATATCAATGGTGAAGCATTGTGGCTTCTAAAGTCTAAAAATGGATGAACATGTGACCTCTGAGTGGATATGCCTCATTACTGCAAACAAACGTATCTTTCTTCAAATTCCTCAGGAATCAAGAAGAATCCCTGTTAAAGTGGCGATGACATATTCAGACTTTATTTAAAATGATGTTATTATCGGTTATCAGAGGAATTCTAAAGATATGTCATTATTTAAAGACGTTAAACTATGTGATGTACTGTCTCAAACACAATTGTTGATGAAAATATGACAAGATATGTTTAAAAACCAGTAGTTAACTAATAGTTCAAATATTTAATTGTCCCTACCATATTAAAGTGTATCAAGTAAAATTAAAATGTAGCATAGTAATTACATGGCTCAAAAATGTAATTCAATAATATTGCATTTGCCGAGTAAAGCATCATAACTAAGAATATGTGAGCGTGGAAATGTATCAGTTTTATATAGGATGTAAACACGCAAAACCAGTTAAGATTTATTTGGGTTTTTGTCTTTTTTTATTGTATGTTAGTCAGATCATTTATGAATGTGTCAGAACTCAATAAATATCTCTGATTACACTGTTGCCCCCTTGTGGTTGAAAAGAGGTTGTACTTATTTTCATAAACCAAATGCACATAATAATCCATTTAAATATCTTAGATCAAATAAAAGTCAAAAAGGTGCGATGAATACTTGAGAATCATTTTAAGGATAGTGTCAGATGCATGAAATGTAAGAGGGTTATTATAGGTAATGGCATAGTTTTAAAAAAACTATATAAATATATTATATGTTTAGAAATGTAATAAATTTGCAAATATAAATACATACAAATAAAGTTGCCAGAGTGCCATTTAACATGTAAAACATTTTTTTTTGCACTATTTAAAAACATGCACTAAACTCCTTAACATTTTTGCAGGAGGAAGAGGAAAAGAGGGATCTCCCATCATCACCTTCCCAGAGTTCTCAGGGTTTAATGATGTGTCCGAAGAGGATTTCGTTAATGTTGTCACATACCTGACCAGCATACCAAGGTGAAACCTCATTTATTTTTCTAAGGTTTATTGCCATTGGTAATGATTTTCTAAATGTTTCGTGAAACCAGCTGTAAGAACATGCACTTTTCTGCTTGCTTTCGGTCTGATGGTTTTGGTTTTAATGCTTGACCTGTCTGTTTCTGTCCTTCATCCTTCAGCATGGATGCTGCTAGCATTGGCTTCATCATCGTCCTGGACCGCCGGAAGGACAAATGGAACTCAGCAATCACGTCTCTGTCACGGATAGCGGTTTGTACAGACTCTTGCTGAAGCTTTATGAAGTTAACGTGACCTTTATAGATACAAGCAAAAAGAACAAGATGTACAGTATTAAGATGTAAAAATCGATCGGCCTGTCAATTATAATCAAGTTGCACAAGCTAGGTCCAGTTGTATTATTAAATGACTTAATATTGTTCAAATTTTATGTGTGTGTGTGTGTATATATATTTTTGTGTGTGTGTACACATACAAATGTCTTGTGTATTGTCATTTGCTTCAATGTTGTGTGTGTTAATATACATTGTGTGTTCACATACACATTATACAGTATGTCACATTCAATTATTACAGTGTGAGGAGTGAAATGTGTTGTGTGTTTAACCCATCCAAGTGGTGCAGTGGGCATTGTGGTGTGTGGGGAGCAGTTGGGGGTTCGTGTGCCTTGCTCAAGGGTCTCACCTCAGTCGTGGACATTATAAGCCGGGATTCGATACACATACAAATGTCTTGTTATTCCTCATTTGCTTCAATGACAGCAGCACTTGAGCATTAATATACATTTTAAAATACTTTTATCTGTACAATTCTTTTTTACAGTTTTTTTATTTTATTTTACAGTGTTATTTAATAAAAGTGTTAATGTAATATTAGTAATATTTATTTAGTGATTACATTTTTACAATTTAATAAAATTAAATAAATATTTTGAATAACATATATATATATAATAATAATAATTATTATTATTATTATTAAAAATATAATATAATTATGATACAAAACAGCAACTAAAATATCTACTTACAGCAAATGTACTTCTGTAATCTCTTTTTTATTTACTACTTGGAAAAGTATTTTTTTTACTTGTAGATATATTATACCTTTATGAATATTATATCTTTATAAATATAATACATTAACAAACATAACATTTAAATATAAATATACTATAAATTAATCATTTTTAATCAGTTCCACAAGTTATAAAGACAAAAAAGGTCAGAAGTATTTATATGGCTTCACATATAGTTGAAGAAAGAAGTCAAAACTATGTATGTTTCATTTTCTTTCATGACCCGAAGGGCTCCTTTCCAGGAAATCTGCAGCTTGTTCTGGTTCTGAAACCCTCACGTCTCCTCCAGAGGGCCATCGCTGATGTCAGTATGCGGTTACATAGGGATGACTTCAAATTGAAGGTACCGGTAAGCATGCCTCTGTCTGTCTGGACCCTCAGCTCGTCATTCACGTTCATTTCGACCATACTCCCCTGAAGTGTTTGTAACCATGATCACTCATCCACTAAATTATTGACACAGCCAGTCACCCTGTTGCATTATGCATGTCTGAAAGGGTGTTAACATACAGACAATCCCTAACCCCGTTTTAACACCACTTTAGAAGATCCAGCGGACTGTATTACAAAAACATTGAGGTTCCTGCACTGTGCGTTAAAGCGATGCCTTAGCGCTGCACTTACGTCAATGTGGTGGCAGTGAACGGGTGTAATGCAACTTTCCCACGTATTCATGTGTCTATGGCGGGCATATGCTGCTGCATGAGATTATGATCTGCATGCTGCTACTTGTTGTGACGTTAAGGAAATGAAGATTGTGCTGCCATGTACATACTTCAATTTCTCAAAATGTAATCTGCAGATGAGCTAGATAGTTAGTCATAGATATCATTGGTGAATTTACAAAGAAATGAATGGGGATAACCTGTAAACATTACAAATACTCATTGTTTTAATAGCACAGCCGTGAACAGTGTGAGTGAACAGTGTGAAGACATGACTTTAGTGTGAGCCACTGTTTATTTCACAACATTCTTGCCATTGCAATGTAACACCATACACACCATAAAATGAGGATTTCAGCAGTTTTTCAGCTTTATTTATGCACAAGTTAACAGAAAAATAAATAGAAGTGCTTTTTTTTACCATATATGTCCTGTAAAATGTTTGCGTGCATATTTTAACGAACTCAAAGTTTGCAAAGTGTGCTTTCCTGTGAAAGCTTGACTGTTCATGCAACTGCAACATTTGTAGTAATGTAGAACACACGTTTCGTTTCTGGAAGTACAATTAATGTATATTATGGGTAATTCTTTGTTCTTTTCTCTTCTCTTGTAGATTGTTATGCTAAATTCCCTGTCAGACTTGCATGGCTACATTGACAAAGGCCAGCTGACCTGCGATCTCGGGGGAACCCTGGACTACTGCCACAGTCAATGGATTCACCATCGCACAGTACGAACGTTAAATATGAATGTCATATTTGCAGACAGACAAAAACATAAAAGTGCTGTATGTACAATGCAAAAAAGGCTCAGTCTTGTATAAGCAAGATGTGTAACCTCCCATATATATTCTATGTTCAGACTGTGTTAATCTGTTGTGCCCTAGGCCATTGAGAACTTTGCATTAACGGTGAAGAGCACAGCGCAGATGCTGCAGCAGTTTGGAACTGACCTGGCAGAAACCGAACTTCCCAATGACGTGCAGTGCACCAAAGATTTACTCATCACACACACCGAAAAACACGATAAGCTCAAGGTAGCACATAACAATTATGAAACAGTAGTTCGTGTTGGTTCTAATGTTGTCGTGCATGCATTTGAATGAAATCAGTCAATTGTCTTTTATCGGTTCCGTGATCTTGTGAACCGTTTCTAACATAGTGTGGAACAACAAGACATGGCAACAGTATTTTGCTTATATTTATCTTGATTTACTGTATTTTGCATATATACAAATTATTTCAGTATTCATATGCCACGGTTCCTTCTCCCTGCACAGGATGAGCTGAAATTGGCTATACAGCAAGGAAATACTCTGCTGTCCTGTATCAAAGACCAGGCCAGCAAAACCGAGAGCCACATTTTGAACCCAGATGAGGTAGAGAACCAAACAACTGCTGAGAGGTTTGTCAAAAGATTTTGCCGAACACAAAAAGTTACACAAAACCTTAGTTACTGTTACCAAGCAATGCCGCTCTCACACTATAACTACATCGCAGAGCAAAGAGAAAACGGACAACACACCAACAGAGAAGACAGAGCAGGTTACTTCTGATATGAAACAAGTCAGCTTTTAAATTGAGTCATTTTTAAAGAAATTCAAACAATAAATCACTGTATTGCCTCAGTTCAAACACGTGAACCGTTCGTCTTTTCATATTTACTTAAAGCACGAAATGAACATGAATAAACATCAGATAGAATGTTTTATTTCAACCGCGGAACACACCATTTTTCAAGTGGAAGTCCACCGAGGTTATCTGCTCTCCTGTCTGATTTGTGGTTAAGGCTGGATGACAGCTGCCGCTACTGAGCATGCACATTTACATATTTTCCCAGCCAACAATATAACGTGAAACCTATAAAAATGTTTTTTCAAAAGTACATAGCGTCATAGTTTCATCACTTTAGAGTGTCGCAGAGACCGTATTTTTGCAGTAAAGGACCTGTCATGGTTTGATGAGAGGGAAGATGATATGAAGCGTCGCGGTTAACCTGCATTGAAAACAGATGAGCGCACATGTGCATATAAATCTCCCATTTGGGGCAAGGTTCACGGGATTTTGTCCACAGAATGATAAGAGCACACATTTTAACATATTATGTGATTATTTAACGCTCTGCACGTGCAAGCCATTCAATTCAGTATTTAAAGGAATACGCTTATACCGTGGCAACCAACATTTCTATATTTATTCTTAGTTATATTGAAAACGTTTCAATTCAGTCGATTTTTTTTACCCCGTTTTAACATGTATTTCTATGGAGACAAGCCGTAGCTGGTAAGATGGCAGATAATAACAATGTTTGTAGATATATAGGAAACATGTTATGTTTCCATAGCTGTTTCTCTGAACAATAATGCTATAGAGAGTAATTCTACTCTGAAATGTGAGTTCCGGGTTCAGGTTCCGGGTCGAAATTTCAGTTCTCATTTCAACCGCTAACTGGCAATATTACATACTGCACCTTTAATCTGTATGATCCTGCCCACTTCCAGTTGTCGGAAAACACAGCGTATTGCTGTCAAGGTATCATGTTATGTTTCCATAGCTGTGTCTCTGACAAATAATGCTATATATTCTACTCTGAAATGTGGGCGGAAAGCCTTTGTTTTTGCAGTACCCATTTCAACAGCTAGCTGTCAATCTTACATACTGCACCTATAAGTAGAATCCCAGCTAACAAAAGAATGTTGATAATGCAAACATTCCATTTTATCATTTTGCCATTAGCTTTTGTGCTAACGTTTTGTGAACAAAGACCAGACCAGCTAGCAAAAATATGTTCAGTTTCAGTTATGAAAATGTTATTTCTGAATGTTTTCTGACCACTCAAAAGCATTTCTTCTTGGTTATGCGAACGTCAAGGGAACATTCCATTTTATCATTTTGCAAACATCATGGAGACGTTACTTTTCAATCTTTGAATGCTCAAAATAAGTAGTAATATTTAAAAATGCCAGACAAATTTCCAACTAATACATTTCAGAGAAAGTTTTCCTTTTTGTGCTAACATTTTGAAAACATTATTACAGACCAGATAACATTTATGCATTTTACATTTAGTAGATGCTTTTATCCAAAGCGACTTACAGTGTATTCAGTCTATACATGAATGTCAGTATGTGTGTACCCTGGGAATTGAACCCACAACCTTTTGCACTGCTAACGCAATGCTCTACCACTGAACCACATACAACAAATACAAATTAGCTCGGATGAGCTTTATTTGTCACATACACAATTATACAGAGTATAATGAATGAAATGTGTTCTCTGCATTTAACCCATCCAAGTGTACACACTTGAGCAGTGGGCAGCCGACTGTGCAGCGCCCGGGACAGTCGTGGACTTAGCCGGGATTCGAACCACAACTTGGGTTACTCGGGTTTCAAGTCTCTCTATGCCACGACTAAAATGCGGAACAGTGTTAACTTGTTAGCTGGAATTATGCCATAACGCATTTCTGGATGGCTATGTGACATTCAGAATATGACAAAGGCCTATGTAAGCAAAACAGAATATTTACTTTCATGGAGATTTTAACCGTCAGGAATGCAAATAAAGATCTTGATGGCGTCAGCAAATAAAGAAGTCACCGAACAAGTTACATTCTGATGAAAGTTAATGAGCAATTTCTTAACTTGTACCATGTGTCATTCACAATATGAACATTAACAAAGTATATTTGGATTTCATATTGAATTTACTGCCATTTCCTCTATTTTAACCAGACTTCAGTAGTTCTTGTTACAGTTGTGCTATTGTTCTTTAAAGCCTGGTGTCATCTCATGTTCCTCTATGAAACCTAATTCACTTCAGCTCATCTGACATGCACACTGTAAATGTGTTTGTTTTTTTGTCTCAGGTTGTTAGCACAGCTCGATGAGACAGAGAATGCGTTTGAACAGTTCTGGTCGAGGCATCACCTCAAATTAGAGCAGTGCTTACAACTGCGCCACTTTGAACAGGACTTCAGAGAGGTACGATGCAATGGATGTGCCTCTGTATGCTTAGTAGGCGGCAGCCGTTATACCAAACATCCCTGGAGCAGTTGAGTAGACAACCAAGCTGAAATTGGTCTGTTGCATCTATTGTATCAGGTGAAAGTTTCTCTGGACGGCCTGACGGAGACCTTGCTGGGCCTGTCCGACGCTGGGGACTGTGTGGCTCGGGTGGAACATCTACTGGGGGATCTGAAAACTTTGGATGACAAAGCTCAGGTCAAAATCTTTTGAATCACAAATCAGGCCTGGTATGCAAAGCAGTCCATTGAGTTTACACAGTGGGCTTAACATTAACCATTTGTTCTGCTGGCTGGGTTAAACCAGTGGTTTCCCTGGTCACTGTATAAATCCCCCGATCACTGAATAAATACATATTTATATAATCCAAAACACTACTGGTCAATTTAATAATTAAAATAAATGAATAATTTCACAATGCATATTATTTTTGAAAAATAGTTTATTTTGCTCACCAAGACTGTGTTTATTTGATCAAAATTACAACTGAATAAAATAACTGTTTTCTATTTTAATATATTGTCAAATATAATTTCTATGATGGCAGGGATGCATTTTCATCAATCTTCAGTGTCACATGATCCTTCAGATATCATTCTAATCTGATGCTCAAGAAACATTTCGTATTATTGTATACAAAACAGTTGTGCTGCTTAATGTTTTTATTGAAACATGAAAGATTCAACCGTTTGGATTAAGTAAAATAAGTAAAGTCATGTGACATTTATAATATTTAAAAAAGACTATTTATTCACAGTTGTATATTTTATATATGTTTGCATTTTAACCTAATTAAATGTTTTTATTAAAATTAATCTTTCTTTTGTTTTTGTTTAGTCATATGTGACTCTTTGTCTGTGAAATCCAGGCTAAAGTCTCAAAATCTAATTATGAGATAACAAGCATCAAAGTTTGATTTCAACCATTAATTTCACTATGATTTCAATCTTTGACATGGTCTTACTCAGTCAATATTAAAGATATCAACATTTTCACAGAATGTTCTTTACCTTATGAAGAATGATTTTATGCAGAAAATAGTAAATCACCAAAACATGACTTTAGCTGGTTTCACAGGCAGTGTCACATATGTTTCCAAGGATTAAAAACACAAGTGCATCTTGAAAAGACCAGCAGTACTGGTTGTCTGGGCAGGTTTTGATGCTGGTTCTGAACATGGAATGTTGGCGTGCTGGTGTCACTGCCAAGTTTTTAAACTAACTTAACTCTACCAAGCAACCAGCTTGTCTAGAAAGATAAAGCATGTTTTATCTTGGCCTTTTTCAGAATGCACTGAACTTCAAGAACGAAAATAAAAGATACAAACAACCCATTGTTGTTGTTATGTCGCTGCAAGTCAATTACTAGTAACAGTCAAGACAGCATTGTAAATCATTCCTCATATGTTGAGCTTTATTGTGTTTTGATCTGTACAGGAGTCTTTGGAGAAAGCTCAGCTTCATGCTCAGCATGGTGACCAGCTGATTCAAAGTAACCACTACGCCGTAGACTCCATCCGGCCGAAGTGTGTCGAACTGCGTCGGATCTGTGACGACTTCAGCAATGAGGCCAAAAAGAAACGTGACATTCTGACCAAATCACTTGAAATCCACAAACGAATCGACGAGGTTCGTGAAACAACACACATCCTGTCAAATTACCACACAGGCACCTTAAAGGTCCCATATTGTCAAAACTGAAATTTCCTGAAAATTTTTTCATGATAACTGAGGTCTAGGGGCTATGTTTCTAAGTTTCAAAACAGTCAGTCCACATTAAAGTGCACACAGCCTGCATAAAGTAGCTGTGATTTCTCACGAGCCCTTTAGACTTCCGTAAAAATGTGACGTCAGAACTACTCAGTCATCGCCTACAGTCACCATCCCGAGCCCCGCCCAAATCCATCCTCCAGCCACAATCAATCACGACAATGTATATACAATTACAAATGATTATAAATCATCAGTTTGTTGTTTTACACACACACACACACACAGACATTTTTTCATACACAGCATAGTCGTGAGATGCAAGACATGTTCAGACGCGCCCATAACAACAAAATACAATACGTTATTGAACCTTTTCTGATAAGAAGTGTGCACTGCAAACGCGATCATGTTTGACGATCGTTTCTGTCCAGTCCGCTCATTTTATCGCGTTTAACCACAGCTGTCGTCATTTTTTTGTCTGGCATTGGCAGCAGGTAGTGATGTTACATATGACACTGAAGCTTCAAAGCGCGTATTGAGTAAGCAGTGCAATTTCTCACGAAGCTGTGTGCGCGTATTGTTTTCAGAGAATCACGTGATTAACGAAAAACAAAGCCTCACTTTCTGTCCAATCACGTGCGCGTGTCGGAATGTTCGAAACTCCAGATCTTACTTAACGAGTTTTCATTCAGACTTATTCAATTAAATTTTTAAATACAAGTAATATGAAGAATAAAAATTATTCAGAAAAAATACAATATTTGGCTTAAGCAATTCATGTGTGTGTAACATATGTCCAGTTGTGTGTAAACTATTACCTCAAAAAGAGGCGCTCATACGTTGATAGCCTTCAGAGCGCCTATTGGCATTTAATGCCCCGGTTTAATGGGTAAATGAATGGGTAAATTTTATCAGAGAGAGAAATTCAACAAACTTTTATTTGTGCAGTCGGTCCATTGAATTTATGGTCGCTGCTTCGTCCGACGGATCGTCTTTCACAGGCTTTTGGCTGCTGTATTTTTTATTCACCACCAGATAGCGCTATTTTTGACACTCGTGAAGCTTTGAATCTTTTCCCGAAACAGTCAAAGGAAAGCCTCAGTGCTTCATGAGGCTTCATTTACCCATCACTAGCAGGTATGCTATCAAATTTCTAATTTGATGCTGTATTATGCGATTATGGCACCCAACATCATAACAAGATGATATTTTAAGCTCCTTATGTAGCCGAATCTGTGCTAGTTCTCCCTTTGTTTTGCTTCCAGCTTAGCGCGGTGACGTAATTGTGACGTCGGCCCTACATGACCCTAGTTACCTGTGGTTGGCCTGGCCGTGCGTCACTCAGAAAACAACAGGCCAATCAGAAGAGAGGCTCATGAATATTCATTTTAGCTGTAAAAATATATTAAGATGGTTTTTGGTACTTATACTGCAAATATATATTCTTAAGGACATCAAACCCTAAAATAAAACTCCAGAAAGGTGTACAATATGGGACCTTTAACATTGAGTTTTTACTTTGGGGTGATTGATTCAAGACATGAAATAAGGTTTGATTTTGAGAGATGACATGCAGGTGCAAAAATTTTAAAACAGTAAGACTAGTTTCTACTTTATATATCTTTATTTAAGTTTTTCGCCATTTTAGAAATTTGTATTTCATATAAGAGTAAAACAAGAAAAAGGTTGAGTAAAATAAACAAAAATGTAAAACTACGAATTAACCAAATTATATTTTGCAGTGCATGTCAGAAGTGTGGTTACAATTGTGCTTATGCTCTATATATAGTATATTATTTATATACTATTATATTATCTATTAATAATCTGAATTAGCTTATTTTTATATTTTCTGTTTTAATTTGAATTGAAGTTTTTATGTTTTTGTTACAGTTTAGTACTTAAATTTCAACTTATTTATTTCAGATAGTTGCTAAGGCAACATTTTTAAGTTTTCTTAATGTTTTCAGGTTTAATCAGATTTTTTTTAAAGAATTTCAGCTGTTTCAGTTAACAAAAACAATCATAGCAGCTTTCTTTAATCAGTTTTATGGATATAATATCAGCAAATGAAATGACCTGCACAGTTTTATTTCTGATTTGAAATGGGGTCAAAGAGAAATGCATTGACGTGCCTCTGTGTTTGTGTGTGGGCAGGTGAACCAGTGGTGTGAGAGTGGAGTGTATCTGTTGGCTTCTCAGGCTGTAGACAGATGCCAGGCACAGGAAGGTGCAGAAGCAGCGCTGAAAGACATCGAGCGGTACATGAATTCAGCCAAAGAGCAGCAGCTCTGTCACCTCAAAGACCTCAGTAACCAGTATGAGATCGTCCTCTCAGAGTGGGTTAAGGTACACATGACGCAGATTACAGTTAAATACATTTGCATACAGTCAAATCCAAAAGTCTACTTTATTAATTAATCTAATTGTTGGTAATATTTTACAATAAGATTCCATTTGCCTACATTTTTCAGCTACATTAGTTAACATGAACTAACAATTAAAAATTATTCTAATAAATAATTTTATAGCTAATGTTAATTTAAACATGTACTAATAGATTTTTAAAAATCAAAACTTATTATATTATATTGTATTTAATGAATGTGAAGGAATATGAACTAACAAAGAACAGCTGCATATTTATTAACTAACATTAATAAAGATTCTTATTATGTTACCGAATTGTATATAACATATTATAAATTAGATAATTATTATATTAAACATATTTCAAATTATATTAATTTGTATTGAAATATTAACATCTCAGAATTTATAATGTATTTGATATATCCTCCTTTTAGTGACTGCAGCAGTTATGCTGCCTCATTTTTCACTATTCAATGATTGACCTAGAAATAGTACTGAATATTAAATATTTATATTTAATTTCACATTTAGCTTACATTTTTCAAAAGGTTAAAACTAGATGAATCCCATATTTTCAATTGTGTTTGAGATTTTTGGAGCCCACTGTAGTTGTAATGATACCGATCCTCTGTTTCTGATAAAGGACTGCTTTTATGTATAATCACTTTTATCTGTTCCCGTGCAGAGCAAAGCTCAAACCGCTCTGAAAAGGCTGGATGACGTTCAAGAGATGTTTGAGAAAAGACACGCGAGTCTGAAAAAGCTTTCTGCAAAGCAAACAAGGCCAGTGCAGCCAGTTGCACCTCGACCAGAATCTTCACCAAAACGTACTTCCCCTAAAGTCCCACATCACATTGCACCTAGTAAGTTAGAAAAAAATGGGTGTATGTTGACTGAAATGCATACATGCGGTTTTTTGGTATTTGTTTGTAATCTCACCACTTAACCTTTATTTTCCAGAAGCATGTCTTCATTTCAGGTTCATAACCTGAAGATTAAATGCTCAGGCTTTGTATTCTGAATTATTTAAGAGCAAAATATGAATGCATTCCAGCTTGTTTAACTCTGTTTTAAACTCAACAGCATCAAATCGCAAAGCCACAGACCACTCCTGCGCCAGTAAGCAGCCCAGTGACGCAGAGCTGGCAAAAAGGAAGAATATTCGAGCCAAAGCCAAAAGTGGCATCAAGGTATATCAGTTTGTGTCATTTACTTGGTCAAATCTGAAATAAATGGCAAGTTCTGTCATGAAACTCTAGATGGTGCATGCTGATGGGTCGTTAATTCAAACTGATGAGATTCCAGCGTTAAACTACTTGGCACACGCTGATTGGTTCATGTTGCATACGCAGCCAATGAGCTTGCTGCTTTACAACTAAATGGCTCGTTAGCATCCACTAAATCATTTCGCAGCACACTTTCAGAGTTCCTCTGAAACCCTCCACCTCCCCAGCTCCACCTGTACAGCTCTACTACGGATTATTAGATTATTATATATGCTACTTGTGCAGCAGCAGTATGTCTTAAATACTCACAGCACCGTATCTGCATATGTATTAGCAGTAGCAAGTTCCTGTACTTGCTTTGCAGCAGGAATAATCTACAACTACAGCAATAACCAACAGCAGCAGCATAGCAAATCTATTCCGCCAAGACCAAATACTGTACATTGTCTTATATCGGATGGACGAAATAAAAAGTCTATCGTTTCATATTATGTTCTATCGTTTATTTTGTGGTGTCGCAAAATACATTGTTTATGGTAATACCTTTTCATAATTTGAGTGACTGCGATCTTTATACGCCGCCCACCACGGGGCGTGAAGGGGAGACAGAACGACCAGCCAGGACAAAACCAGGAGCTCGTTCCTAAACGAGGGACTACATCTGTAGCATGGACACGCGTTTTTAAGCACTGCAGTTTTAAAACAACCGATTTTAAGCCGTTGAAACTCAAACAACAGAGCTATATGCATGCGCCGTCTCTTTCTATGTGAGAGGAGCGCGCTTATTTTTTTTCTTTTCTGCCGACTTTGAATAATTACATAAACACACTTATATGTGTCAGAATCCCCGTCTTTGCAAGTATCCTCAAACACAGCGATTTAGGTCTTAAGAGAGAGTAAATGGCAGAAAGAGAAAACGCATATGTAACAGTAACTTAGCTATATTGGATCCGGACTTTGGTCTTAAAGGGGAAGCTGTCCAATATTCGTTCTGTCTGCCATTCATGTTAATCATAGCACACTGCTAGAATATCTCACTGCTCTTGACTAAATCACTTTTGTAACTTTAATGAGAATAAATAAAAAATAACAATAATAATGATATATTTATAATATGTATAGAATCTATACATAATACACGTGTTAATTGACACAGTGAAGACTAATTAATTTACACAATGTATGTAGTGTTTCTTATTTTTATTTATTGTTTTCCTATTGCTTGCAATTAGTTTCTTATTCTTATTTCATCACTGACTGTTTATTTATCTTCAGTGAGGTTGAGTTTTTTTTCTCTCTCTCTTTTAGGGTTGTATTAGTTTGATATTGACATTGGTGACAAGGATTATGAAAATTATATGGTATCAAATATTTTAATATAATAAAAACCTTTATAAAAGAAAAAAAATCACTATATCGTGATATAAAATTTGTCATATTGTGATATAAGATTTTGGTCATATCGGCCACCCCTAATGTCTTACCGATTATCATGCTAAAATCTTCAGAGAGTTGCCATGATATAAATATATTTTTAAACATCTAATAAGCATTTGTATGTATAAAAACCTAGTTAGCCTGGGATTAGATCTTGCCTTTAAAATATTTTACTGTATATCATTATTACACATTATGCATTCGGCTCAAACATAAAGCCCTTTTCTTTCATTTGCATCCTATATAGTTTTTGAGCTGTGTGTTCTGTCTTCCTGTGGTTTCTCACAGATTGAGGTCATGCATGAAAGAGGGCAAGGAGGATCGAGTCTTGTCCTCGTGAGCAATGAAACAGAAGAGTCGCTTTCAAACAGACGCAGGTAAGAACATGTCTTCTGAGAAAGAGCGTCTCACAAGATAAGGTCAAGTATATTAAGTGGTGTCAGAGATTCTGCTTATGAAAAGTACAACACTGTTTTACCCTCTTTTTTAAGAAACTTATTTTATAGCTAGATTAAAATGTGTCTTGAACATATATATTTTATGAAGCCTTTTTTCCAGTTTAGTTATATAAATAAATATAGTATATAATATACATAATCATAAAATTATTACAGCAGAGCAACATTTATTCATTACTTGTTTTGCAGTTTAGTAGATATATTATCACAGACTTAAAGAGACAGTTCACCCGGAAATGAAAATTCACAGTTCACTCAACCTCAAGTTGTTCCAAACACATTCAACAACACTCATCTGTGTGAAAATGGCCTATTCTGCTAATTGGGCAAAATGTTTTCCTAAGAAACTGTGATAGCACCAAAGCGGTGACTCAAACTCTAATGGTTTGTGATGACACACATTTGATCACACATCTAAGAAAAAGTGTTTCTATTACTCACATTTAAGAATGTGAAATAAAATGACAGGATTAAATGGTTGAGTGATTCAACATCTTATATCTCACTCAGAACATACATAGTACAGTACATCACATGTCAAAAACACATGCTAACAAACAACAACTTACACATAGTAAGAATTAGATGTCAAGCAGTATAAATAATCGCTGCGATCGCACGGTAGAGTCGATGGTCTTTACACTCTTCGGTCTTCACACGAGGAGGGCTAACAACGAGATATCTAATACTACTCCAATTCAGATAATCACAATAAATGGCTATACAGATGGTCGTATTAAGCAGAGACAAGTAAATACACTTACTAGTTGTTGCTGATAGACTGATATTACTTTACACTTCCATCTTCTGATGACATCTGATGCCATTTCTGAATGTACAGGATTAAATAGTTTGTCAACATCTTATATCTCACTCAGAACATACAGCAGTACATCACATATCTGCTCAGGACTAGGGATGTCAACGATTAATCGACGATCGATTAATTGTCGATAAGAGATATAATCGATAAAAGCTATCGATGGTCGATTAAGGGGCGTGCGGCTCATGCTGCAAACGGCTGTGAGTGACAAAGGGGCTGGATCTTACAAGAAAATAATTTACTAATGTACAAACTACGCTTTTAATATGATCCAAACTTTAAAAGTGCATTAAAACAGATACAGTACAAAGTTCTTTTGTATTGAAATGTAGTAATAAGTCATGTTCGATTATAATTTCCCTAGATAAGTGTTGCATATCGGGCACTTCGCTTTGACAGGGCTGCTGACGCGAGCAGGACAGATATAGGCTATTCTTTCCTACAACTTGTTAATTCGTTCCTACGACACATTAATTTGTGGCAGCTGTCCATGTTTCATTAATTTGTTCTCTAGAAAACCCATGATTTAACTTAAATGCGGGAACAATTTAAGTCATAGTAACAAATTCTTAATTCATGGCCACTAAATCTTTCATTTCCCCCCACACGTTTACCACAGTAAAAGAGGCGAAAACAGTGATTAAAAGTGAACAACAATAAAATAAACCTGCAAATCTAGAGGGTGAGAGAGTGAGGATTTGGGAAAAATAAATAAATAATATTAAATTTGTGACCATTCGGAAAAACAGAACACAAAGCCGCATATGGCTTGATTTATATGTATGCGCTCGGCATGAATCAAAAAGCATGGTCGCGATATAACATTTGCCTGCTAACCAATTATTTATCTTATTAATAAAGCTTTGTACCTCACTTGTGTCATAATACTCACATTAAAATGTTTCAAATGGGTAACAGTGTGTTTTGCTGTAGCAACGCCGGTTGTTCTGGAAGCGGATCACTGAGGTCTAGAGGTCTGCACGGGCTTAAAATTAAAGCCCGAACCCGGCCCGTACCTGAGATCATCTGACCGACCCGACCCGACCCGAGCGGCACAGTTAAATTTAGAGCCCGAACCCGAAATATTTTGCCCCCCACAACGAATAGCCAATTAAAAAAAAGGCTGCATTTCACGATTGCATGCAACGGTCAGTAAACAAATACACAAAGAAACAGATTCATCAATGCTCGGCCATTTCACAAGGCTAAATAAAAAACACTTACCAGTTCTGAAAGTTTGTGAACATCAGGTGCAGCGGTCGCATACATTCTGCCGAGTTTATGAATGGTTGTATAGGACAAGACGATAATTCTTCCACTGTGCAAATTATGGTCATTTTTGTCAGTTAAGGTTTGTTAGCAAATCAGACATGGAGATGTAGTGCAGTAAGATTGTATTTATTTGAATTATTAATCATTTATTTGAATTAGCGAGAGAGAGAGACAGAGACAGA
The DNA here is from genome assembly GCA_027422405.1 of Ptychobarbus kaznakovi. Classification (NCBI taxonomy): domain Eukaryota; kingdom Metazoa; phylum Chordata; class Actinopteri; order Cypriniformes; family Cyprinidae; genus Ptychobarbus; species Ptychobarbus kaznakovi. The sequence continues at coordinate 13,777,175 of CM049795.1, read as the reverse complement.
CAGAGAGAGAGAGAGGGATGAAAGTTGCGCATGCATGTGAACCTGCGTCTGCGCGTCTACAAGCAATGAGGCTTAGTTACTTCAAAAACAGCGATTTATCCCCTCATTGCAGATATATATAATGTTGCGAGTCAGTAGCCTATCGAAGCTATTTTACTAATAAAAGTTGCCGTGCTGTTTGTGCGCTGGGCGATCTCTGATATCTGTGTGCAATAATGTGTGTGTGAGTGCGTCTATGAAAGCAGCATAGCCTCTGCATGTAGTTTTGGTTTAGCTACAAACCCGAGCCCGACCCGAGCCCGAAGCTATCCATTAAACATTAACCCGAACCCCGAAAGTATTTCGGGAGCCGCGGGCTTGGGTTGGGTAGCAGACCTCTACGTACGAAACAGCCCCACGCTCCGTCCTTGCGTTTGGGATCATTTTATTTTAAATCCTGATAATGTCAATTGCAAACATTGCTATGATGTTTTAAAAATAAAAAAACGAGCACCATGAGACCATTTAAAAAGGCGCATTCAGCGGTCTCCGTGTCAGGATATGAAACAGCACACAAAGTATAATGATCCCGTGCGTTACTACGGCGCGCTCTCTTCCTATCAATCCTCTCTTCCTATTATTTATCAAATTATTGTAATCACATCCATTCATTTTACCATCCTGCCACTAGCCTTTCACTTAGACTAAAAACCCTTTTCATTCGGGCGAGGAAGCTGGCGTTTTGAGTGGCATTTGCACATCCTGTCATGCCGGTGACTAAATGCCACTGCAATAGACGCATTTTGCAGTAGTTAAGGTTAAAGATTAATCAATTAATTGATCGTTAATTTAAACGACGATCGATTATGGAAATGATTGAAAATTGACATCCCTACTCAGGACACAGCATTGTTGACATCAAATAGGTCAAGGAACATTTAGCTGATGGGTCTCCAATACTGTTACTTTGCATGATGCACTCTCTTGTATTTTGCACTACCACGACTATGGTCTCTAAATTTCACAACTCGTTGCTTCTACTTTTTACATTATATTCCGCCATGTATAGGTAGTTTCTGCAGTGTGGTGTAGATTGTGAGTTCTATATCGTGAAACATCTGGTGTAGTGCATTTTTGCCCTGTAAAACCAAAGTGTGATGTTGTTCAGATTTTGTTTTTTGTAGCTTGTAGCTGATTTTTGATGCGATGGCTGAGCATACTATCAGTCTTGCTGGTATCTCGCGCAACATACTTTTTCATGTGCATACTGATGTCATGATCTTATGACTCTGCTTTAGAAATATCAATCTTCCTGAAGTTTTGCGGGATGCAAAAGACGTTTTTATAGAGTGCGGGGTAAAAAAAAACATTATTGCAATACTTTTCCCCAGTGGCACAAACGGCTCGATTAGTTTCTTCGAAATGGTGTTGTGATGAAAACTTGACGTGTTTCTACTGCCCGCCCCTTGCCAGCAGCACTTCTTCTTCATCGTCATTTTATCTGATGCACTCATCCAAGCTAACCAACCACGACCTCAAATCTTCCCACCCCCCAACCATTCGAAATTCTGTAGGTGTGATTTATTTTAAAGATATTCTAATGGGCCGCTTTGTGATATGACAACACCCGGGAGAAAAAGTCTGTAATCCAAACGACCCGTTCGTTGAATGTACCAACTTCCTCCTTTTTTACACATTTGGTAGGCTACAAAGTTTCATGCATTATGAAAAGTTCTACCCTCTGCTTTGCATATTAGAAAAACAGGAACAATGGCTGCACACATATGACGTTTCTTACATTACTCACTTCCTGTTTTAGCTATAAAGGATTTAAGTAATTCCGAAGCTGTATAGATATCTTCTTTTAACACATTCATGACTTAGTCACTCAGCCCCTGTCAGAGTATTAGCCTACTACGTTTTTTATACCGTTTTTAAGGAAACCTTCTCATACAAATAATTGTAATAACAAACAAGTTTAATAGAGTCAGTTTATTTTTTTTTGGAGTTAATAAAAAATTATCTCAATTTTACACATGCAATTTTAGTTACACTTACTCTTTTAGTTATATGAACTTATGCCAGGACATTATCCATTAAAGGGATAGTTCACCTAAAAATGTTAACTACCCCATGATTTACTCACCCTCAAGTCATCCTAGGTGTATGTGACTTTCTTCTTTCAGACGAATACAATCGGAGTTATATTAAAATGTCCTGGCTCGTCCAAGCTTTGTAATGGCAGGTAATGTTTGTTGAGATTCAATAGTCCAACAGAAGTCCAAGAAAGTGCATCCATATATCATAAAAAGTGCTCCACACGGCTCTGTGGGTTAATAAAGGCCTTCTGAAGTGAATTGATGCATATGTGTAAGAAAAATATCCATATTTTAAATTTTATAAACCGTAATCTCTAGCTTCCGCTTACTGTCGCGTGTACATGAGAGAGTGGCGTTCCAGTAGATGACGTAGGCGTAGCGTAAGAATATGCTATAGAACCAAGTTGACAGCAAAGGAAATCCAGTCTCCTCTTGGCTTATATCAAAATTCTCTGTTATATTTCTTTACAAATATTCGTTTTGTATCTTTAATTCGCGGCCAGTGTTTTGTTTTGCTCTCTCCTCTGCACTTCCGCGTTCGACACTTCTTACCGGAGCTTATTCTACGCCTATATCCTATGTCACCTGCTGGAACGCCACTCTCTCGTGAACACATGAATGCTAATTTTCCTTTTTTAGGTGAACTATCCTTTTAATTTTAACCCTAAAACAAACAACAAGGGCGCTTGTGTTTAGGGTTATTCGTGGAGAATAATGCACGGCAATCGTTTTTTTCAAATAAACTCTTCATATATATATACATAGTTTTGTTGGGAAATTACCCCCACGTGCCTAGAATACCAGTGCGTAAATGTGCTTGTGCATTTTAAGTGTGCATAAATTACTTTAATAATTTTAAGAGCCAAAAGAGCCCATGTTAAAAAAAAAGACACTATGCTTGCATATAGAACAACCACAGGCTAGCACCCACCTACTTTCACTCACTATTACGATATCCCTCCAGAAGTCACAGATGTCTTATTGTTCCTGCCGGTGGAGTCAATGGACATCCTGTCAATTTCAAGCAACAACTAAAACTCACTTTTCAACTCTACTTGTATAAAAATTGAACTTTCATCTTCATCTTTCTCTTTATCTTCTTCCTTCCCTTGTCATGTACTTATTTGAACAATGCCTGAACTTGGTGATTGGCACTTCCTCTGTAAGATTAATCGCTTTATGTACTCCCAATTTAAGTCGCTTTGGATAAAAACAAGCTCTGCTCTTTTGTATTTTAGAAACCAAACCACAAGCTCTGCTCTTTTGCATTTTAGAAACCACTTCTTCACCGTAACAAAAACTCTTTCAAATATCAAAGACTTCGCTAACAGGGCTTTCTCTTTAAATAAAAAACAATTATAATTTATAATTCCGTTTAATTTTAGTTAATGCAACTAAAGTGATTCATGTAGTTTCAACACAAATGTTTATTTCAGTAATTGTGTTTTTTTTTAGCTTATTATAATTAACTAAACTGAATGCGCAGCAAAACATTATTTGAGTTTCGGCACTACTGTTGTTGTCATTAATATAATCTAGAAAAAAAAAATTGGTACAAGAGGAGTCAAAGAGAGAGTCAAACAGTTTTAAAAATGATGGAATTGACACTTTAATTGATTTTAATTCAGAATGATAGTGGGAAATAAAAGCACTTATGGCAATGTACATTTTCGGCAGTGTTTTCGCATTCTGAAGCTTCATTCTTCTTATTCTAATTAATCTCAGTGGTGATTCTTATTATATTCTGTAATACAGTAATTTCACATTAAAGTATGCAGAATAATATTGTTTATGTTTGATTGATGAGATTGAGGGTTATTTGTCATGGTAATAATGTCACAATTCAATAAATCGCAATAGGCTTTGATTTATTGTAGCAAAATGTAACTTGTTAAAATCTTCCTTCACAAGTAGCGCCATCAGTTCATTCAAATGTTTGAAAGCTTTAAGCAGAAGCATATGACATTTGCAGCATGAAAGAAAGTTAAGACACACTCTCTAATAGCATGCCACCATGAAACATATACTTTCCTAGTATACAGTCTTAATACAAACCGAAACTAAGAAAATATGCTAAACTGTCAAAGCCCATTTCCTCCCATAAACAATGGCGTTATCAGGCGTAAATGCTTTTTTTTGCCAAGTGGTAGTATGTTCACGGTGATAATTTTTTTTACATACATAAATTAAATGCTTATATTGCTTTTAATATTAGTCTTACTAGTATTAAGTAAATGTTATTCATTTTCTCCTTATACTTTTTTAATTCTGATTCTCAGCTCATGATAATTCTTAGTATTTTTCATAACTGTAATCATACAATACAGTAAAAATTACTATGATATTTTTTTCTACCATGACATATAAATTCTTTATTTGTCTTGCAATACAGAGATGAGAAATCGTAAATTATGGTAGTAAGGATTTGGTGGAAAAGTCTTAATATTTTCAGAATCACTTTATATTTACTCAATATTTTTTGGAGGGAAATAGGACCTTGACAGGTTTTGTGAGACTCATGTCATGTTAGAAAACGTCCGTTTTATGCACGTCATGTTTCCATCCCATTCCTGTTCTCTCGCCCTACACTGTCCATGAAAAATAAATACATTAAAATAAAAAGAAAAGCGCAAAACAAATTCATAGGCCGCACAGCATTTAACTTTATTGGGAACTTTAACATTTAAAGCAAAAGTAAACAAAAGAGAAAAAAAAAAAATGAAATACTACTCGGACTTCATAGTGCGTCATGTAAAAGCTGCCATGCATGAATACGTGTTTGTAAAGTACGGCTTACAAAGCAGTGTCATTTTCACAGCCGTACAATAGAGTTTCCCAATCAGTTCAGACGAAATACTCGTTACCTGCGGGGCGGTCGCAACCTTCCATAGATACCTAATATCGTCCTCGTGTCCATGAGAGGTGATCATTTTTTCATAGATGCACGGGTGATAGGGCGTTTTCCCCTCACCCGAGAAATAAACATGTTCCTGAGGCGAGATGCCTGCTGCAATGGCACAGATACCCATGAAGACGTCATCGATATACATAGAGGCGTTCAGAGACAGTGTGGCCTGATAGATTTTGGCTGCCACGTCGCCAGAGACCACGTACCCTGCCCCGGCGGTGTAATCTGGGTAGGAAGACCACTGGTACATGTCGAAGGGCATGTAGTATTTACTGTCCCTGCGACGAACGGGTGGCGCCCCCCTGTGTACGTGGCCGACCCAAAGGTTGCGCACGTTCTGTTTTCTGAGATCCTGAAGGTAGCGCACCAGGTTAGGCAAATGGATGAAGACGTCGTCGTCCGCAGACATGAGGAAGCGGGCATGGGCGCAGTTTTCATGTGTCCAGCGGAACTGAAGCAGCAGTTTCACAGTGAGGTTGTGAAAAGTGTCAAGGAAGTCCTGCTGAACCAAGTCACCGTGGTTCATGTGCTCCTTGTGCAATTTGTCCTGCAGTGAGGTATCAAAGCGCACCACAGGGTGAATGCGATGTTACAGTCTGTCTTCCTCTGCCTTTGTTTCCTCACCCTTATATGGTCTTTCCTGTTCCCCATCATTAGTTGATTTGTCTCCGTCTGTGTCATGATTACGTCCCAGGTGTTTCCAGTTATGTCTCCCTACATATAGTCTGTTCTGCCTCATGTTTGCTGTCGGTTATTGTTAATGTCATGTTTCGCCCGTGTCGATATCCTTACCTGTTGTTCCTGTGTCTCCTCCGTTTGTTCAGTATTAAATACCCCGTTTGTGAACTTCCTCGTCTCCTCGTTCCTGGATCCCCCGCGTGAGTGTACTGTGACAGAATAACCGACCCCAAAACAAGATGGAGCAATTCCGCGGCACGCGGCTCGCGATTCGCCGGGCAGGGGGATTCTCCGCCGCCGTCCGCGGCTCGTCCATCCCGCGGTTTGCGGGAAATCTGCCGCCGTTCGCGGCACACGTGAGCCCGCCCACGGCGAAGATTGCGCTTCCCGAGCGCCCCCGAGAGCTCGCGCTTCCCGAGCGCCCCCGAGTGATTGCGCTTCCCGAGCGCCCCCGAGTGATTGCGCTTCCCGAGCGCCCCCGAGTGATTGCGCTTCCCGAGCGACCACGAGAGATTGCGCTGCCCGAGCGCCCTCCAGTGCCTGCTCCGAGACTGCGCCCTCCAGTGCCTGCTCCGAGACTGCGCCCTCCAGTGCCTGCTCCGAGACTGCGCCCTCCAGTGCCTGCTCCGAGACTGCGCCCTCCAGTGCCTGCTCCGAGACTGCGCCCTCCAGTGCCTGCTCCGAGACTGCGCCCTCCAGTGCCTGCTCCGAGACTGCGCCCTCAAGTGCCTGCTCCGAGACTGCGCCCTCCAGTGGCTGCCCCACGCAAGTGCCCTCCAGTGGCTGCCCCACGCAAGTGCCCTCCAGTGGCTGCCCCACGCAAGTGCCCTCCAGTGGCTGCCCCCACGCAAGTGCCCCCAGTGCTCCCCACGCAAGTGCCCTCCAGTGGCTGCCCCACGCCAGTGCCCTCCAGTGGCTGCTCCACGCCAGTGCCCTCCAGTGGCAGTTCCACGCATGTGCCCTCCAGTGGCAGTTCCACGCATGTGCCCTCCAGAGGCTGTTCCTCGCATGTGCCCTCCAGTGGCTGCTCCACGCAAGAGCCGTCCTGAATTCCCGCTGGTTCCGTCCAGCTCACCTGTGCCTCCGCTGGTTCCGTCCAGCTCACCTGTGTCTCCGCTGGTTCCGTCCAGCTCGCCCTGGCCTCCGCTGGTTCCGTCCAGCTCACCCTGGCCTCCGCTGGTTCCGTCCAGCTCGCCCTGGCCTCCGCTGGTTCCGTCCAGCTCACCCTGGCCTCCGCTGGTTCCGTCCAGCTCACCCTGGCCTCCGCTGGTTCCGTCCAGCTCACCCTGGCCTCCGCTGGTCCCGTCCAGCTCACCTGTGCCTCCGCTGGTTCCGTCCAGCTCACCTGTGCCTCCGCTGGTTCCGTCCAGCTCACCTGTGCCTTCGCTGGTCCCGTCCAGCGCACCTGTGCCTCCGCTGGTCCCGTCCAGCTCACCTGTGCCTCCGCTGGTTCCGTCCAGCTCACCTGTGCCTCCGCTGGTTCCGTCCAGCTCACCTGTGCCTTCGCTGGTCCCGTCCAGCGCACCTGTGCCTCCGCTGGTCCCGTCCAGCTCACCTGTGCCTCCGCTGGTTCCGTCCAGCTCACCTGTGCCTCCGCTGGTTCCGTCCAGCTCACCTGTGCCTCCGCTGGTTCCGTCCAGCTCACCTGTGCCTCCGCTGGTTCCGTCCAGCTCACCTGTGCCTCCGCTGGTTCCGTCCAGCTCACCTGTGCCTCCGCTGGTCCCGTCCAGCTCACCTGTGTCTCCGCTGGCTCCGTCCAGCTCTCCAGAGCCCCTGCTGGTTCCGTCCAGCTCTCCAGAGCCCCTGCTGGTTCCGTCCAGCTCTCCGGTGCCCCTGCTGGCTCCGTCCAGCTCTCCAGTGCCTCTGCTGGTTCCGTCCGGCTCTCCAAGCCCCGAGCGACCACGCCTCCTGAGCGCCCCCCTGAGAAGAGGAGTTTCCCCAAGAAAATTTTGGGGGGGGGCTACCCGCAATGGAGGCCACCCGAGCTCCACGATCCACCATGGCCACCCAAGCTCCATGCTCCGCCATGGCCACCCAAGCTCCACGATCCGCCATGGCTCCCGAATGGGCACCGCCCTGAGGCCTCCAGAGCGCCACCCCCCTCCCCTTTCGATGTTATACGGCGCGGGAACGCGCCTATTGGGAGGGGGGGGTATGTTTTTTACAGTCTGTCTTCTCTACCTTTGTTTCCTCACCCTTATATGGTCTTTCCTGTTCCCCATCATTAGTTGATTTGTCTCCGTCTGTGTCATGATTACGTCCCAGGTGTTTCCAGTTATGTCTCCCTACATTATAGTCTGTTCTGCCTCATGTTTGCTGTCGGTTATTGTTAATGTCATGTTTCGCCCGTGTCGATATCCTTACCTGTTTTTCCTGTGTCTCCTCCGTTTGTTCAGTAAAAATACCCCGTTTGTGAACTTCCTCGTCTCCTCGTTCCTGGATCCCCCGCGTGAGTGTACTGACACGCGAGCAGGACAGATATAGGCTATTCTTTCCTTCTCTTTACAACTTTGTTAATTCGTTCCTACGACACATTAATTTGTGGCAGCTGTCCATGTTTCATTAATTTGGTTCTCTAAAAACCCATGATTTAATTTAAATGCGGGAACAATTTAAGTCATAGTAATGAATTCTTAATTCATGGCCACTAAATCTTCATTTCCCCCCACACGTTTACCACAGTAAAAGAGGCGAAAACAGTGATTAAAAGTGAACAACAATAAAATAAACCTGCGAATCTAGAGAGGGTGAGAGAGTGAGGATTTGGGAAAAAAAATAAATAATATTAAAATTCGTGACCATTCGGAAAAACAGAACACAAAGCCGCATATGGCTTGATTTAAATGTATGCGCTCGGCATGAATCAAAAAGCATGGTCGCGATGTAACATTTACCTGCTAACCAATTATTTATCTTATTAACAAAGCTTTGTACCTCACTTGTGTCATAATACTCACATTAAAATAAAAATGTTTCAAATGGGTAACAGTGTGTTTTGCTGTAGCAACGCCGGTTGTTCTGGTAGCGGATCACTGAGGTCTAGAGGTTGCACGGGCTTAAAATTGAAGCCTGAACCCAGCCCGTACCTGAGATCATCTGACCTGACACGACCCGACCAGAGCAGCACAGTTAAATTTAGAGCCCGAACCCGAAATATTTTGCCCCCCACAACGAATAGCCAATTAAAAAAAAAGGCTGCATTTCACGATTGCATGCAACGGTCAGTAAACAAATACACAAAGAAACAGATTCATCAATGCTCGGCCATTTCACAAGGCTAAATAAAAAACACTTACCAGTTCTGAAAGTTTGTGAACATCAGGTGCAGCGGTCGCATACATTCTGCCGAGTTTATGAATGGTTGTATAGGACAAGACGATAATTCTTCCACTGTGCAAATTATGGTCATTTTTGTCAGTTAAGGTTTGTTAGCAAATCAGACATGGAGATGTAGTGCAGTAAGATTGTATTTATTTGAATTATTAATCATTTATTTGAATTAGCGAGAGAGAGAGACAGAGACAGACAGAGAGAGAGAGAGAGGATGAAAGTTGCGCGTGCATGTGAACCTGCGTCTGCGCGTCAACAAGCAATGAGGCTTAGTTACTTCAAAAACAGCGATTTATCCCCTCATTGCAGATAAATATAACGTTGCGAGTCAGTAGCCTATCGAAGCTATTTTACTAATAAAAGTTGCCGTGCTGTTTGTGCGCTGGGCGATCTCTGATATCTGTGTGCAATAATGTGTGTGTGCATGCGTCTATGAAAGCAACGTAGCCTCTGCATATAGTTTTGGTTTAGCTACAAACCCGAGCCCGACTCGAGAGCGAAGTATCCATTAAACATTAACCCGAACCCGAAAATATTTCGGGAGCCGCGGGCTTGGGTTGGGTAGCAGACCTCTACGTACGAAACAGCCCCACGCTCCGTCCTTGCGTTTGGGATCATTTTATTTTAAATCCCGATAATGTCAATTGCAAACATTGCTATGATGTTTTAAAAATAAAAAAAACGAGCACCATGAGACCATTTAAAAAGGCGCATTCAGCGGTCTCCGTGTCAGGATATGAAACAGCACACAAAGTATAATGATCCCGCGCTTAACTACGGCACGCTCTCTTCCTATTAATCCTCTCTTCCTATTATTTATCAAATTATTGTAATCACATCCATTCATTTTACCATCCTGCCACTAGCCTTTCACTTAGACTAAAAACCCTTTTCATTCGGGCGAGGAAGCTGGCGTTTTGAGTGGCATTTGCACATCCTGTCATGCCGGTGACTAAATGCCACTGCAATAGACGCATTTTGCAGTAGTTAAGGTTAAAGATTAATCAATTAATTGATCGTTAATTTAAACGACGATCGATTATGGAAATGATTGAAAATTGACATCCCTACTCAGGACACAGCATTGTTGACATCAAATAGGTCAAGGAACATTTAGCTGATGGGTCTCCAATACTGTTACTTTGCATGATGCACTCTCTTGTATTTTGCACTACCACGACTATGGTCTCTAAATTTCACAACTCGTTGCTTCTACTTTTTACATTATATTCCGCCATGTATAGGTAGTTTCTGCAGTGTGGTGTAGATTGTGAGTTCTATATCGTGAAACATCTGGTGTAGTGCATTTTTGCGCTCTAAAACCAAAGTGTGATGTTGTTCAGATTTTGTTTTTTGTAGCTTGTAGCTGATTTTTGATGCGATGGCTGAGCATACTATCAGTCTTGCTGGTATCTCGCGCAACATACTTTTTCATGTGCATACTGATGTCATCCGCTTTAGGAAGGAAAAAGACGTTTGAGCGCGGGGTAAAAAAAACAGCGTTTCTTCGAAATGGATGAAAACTTGACGCTACAGCAGCACTTCTTCTTCATCGTCATTTTATCTGATGCACTCATCCAAGCTAACCAACCACGACCTCAAATCTTCCCACCCCCCAACCATTCGAAATTCTGTAGGTGTGATTTATTTTAAAGATATTCTAATGGGCCGCTTTGTGATATGACAACACCCGGGAGAAAAAGTCTGTAGTCCAAACGACCCGTTCGTTGTATGTACCAACTTCCTCCTTTTTTACACATTTGGAAGGCTACAAAGTTTCATGCATTGTGAAAAGTTCTACCCTCTGCTTTGCATATTAGAAAAACAGGAACAATGGCTGCACACATATGGCGTTACTTACATTACTCACTTCCTGTTTTAGCTATAAATGATTTCTTAAGTAATTCCGAAGCTGTATAGATATCTTCTTTTAACACATTCATGACTTAGTCACTCAGCCCCTGTCAGAGTATTAGCCTACTACGTTTTTTATACCGTTTTTAAGGAAACCTTCTTCTCATACAAATAATTGTAATAACAAACAAGTTTAATAGAGTCAGTTTAATTTTTTTTGGAGTTAATAAAAAATTATCTCAATTTTACACATACAATTTTAGTTACACTTACTCTTTTAGTTATATGAACTTATGCCAGGACATTATCCATTAAAGGGATAGTTCACCTAAAAATTTAAACTACCCCATGATTTACTCACCCTCAAGTCATCCTAGGTGTATGTGACTTTCTTCTTTCAGACGAATACAATCGGAGTTATATTAAAATGTCCTGGCTCGGCCAAGCTTTGTAATGGCAGGTAATGTTTGTTGAGATTCAATAGAAGTCCAAGAAAGTGCCTCCATATATCATAAAAAGTGCTCCACACGGCTCTGTGGGTTAATAAAGGCCTTCTGAAGTGAATTGATGCATATGTGTATGAAAAATATCCATACTTTAAATTTTATAAACCGTAATCTCTAGCTTCCGCTTACTGTCGCGTGTACATGAGAGAGTGGCGTTCCAGTAGATGACGTAGGCGTAGCGTAAGAATATGCTATAGAACCAAGTTGACAGCAAAGGAAATCCAGTCTCCTCTTGGCTTTAATTCACGACCGGTGTTTTGCTCTCTCCTCTGCACTTCCGCGTTCGACACTTCTTACCGGAGCTTATTCTACGCCTATGTCCTATGTCACCTGCTGGAACGCCACTCTCTCGTGAACACATGAATGCTAATTTTCCTTTTTTAGGTGAACTATCCTTTTAATTTTAACCCTAAAACAAACAACAAGGGCGCTTGTGTTCAGGGTTATTCGTGGAGAATAATGCACGGCAATCGTTTTTTGCAAATAAACTCTTCATCTTCATATATATATATATATATACATAGTTTTGTTGGGAAATTACCCCCACGTGCCTAGAATACCAGTGCGTAAATGTGCTTGTGCATTTTAAGTGTGCATAAATTACTTTAATAATTTTAAGTAAAAAAAAATACTTTATACTACACTGATAGTAGCACAGATGTCTTATTGAGTCAAACAACATACACTTGTATTCATGTCCCCAACCACAACCAAACCACAAGCTCTGCTCTTTTGCATTTTAGAAACCACTAATACTTCACCGTAACAAAAACTCTTTCAAATATCAAAGACTTCGCTAACAGGGCTTTCTCTTTAAATAAAAAACAATTATAATTTATAATTCCGTTTAATTTTAGTTAATGCAACTAAAGTGATTCATGTAGTTTCAACACAAATGTTTATTTCAGTAATTGGTTTTTTTTTAGCTTATTATAATTAACTAAACTGAATGCGCAGCAAAACATTATTTGAGTTTCGGCACTACTGTTGTTGTCATTAATATAATCTAGAAAAAAAAATTGGTACAAGAGGAGTCAAAGAGAGAGTCAAACAGTTTTAAAAATGATGGAATTGGCACTTTAATTGATTTTAATTCAGAATGATAGTGGGAAATAAAAGCACTTATGGCAATGTACATTTTCAGCAGTGTTTTCGCATTCTGAAGCTTCATTCTTCTTATTCTAATTAATCTCAGTGGTGATTCTAATTATATTCTGTAATACAGTAATTTCACATTAAAGTATGCAGAATAATATTGTTTATGTTTGATTGATGAGATTGAGGGTTATTTGTCATGGTAATAATGTCACAATTCAATAAATCGCAATAGGCTTTGATTTATTGTAGCAAAATGTAACTTGTTAAAATCTTCCTTCACAAGTAGCGCCATCAGTTATTTCATTCATTCAAATGTTTGAAAGCTTTAAGCAGAAGCATATGACATTTGCAGCATGAAAGAAAGTTAAGACACACTCTCTAATAGCATGCCACCATGAAACATATACTTTCCTAGTATACAGTCTTAATACAAACCGAAACTAAGAAAATATGCTAAACTGTCAAAGCCCATTTCCTCCCATAAACAATGGCGTTATCAGGCGTAAATGCTTTTTTTTGCCAAGTGGTAGTATGTTCACGGTTATAATTTTTTTTACATACATAAATTAAATGCTTATATTGCTTTTAATATTAGTCTTACTAGTATTAAGTAAATGTTATTCATTTTCTCCTTATACTTTTTTAATTCTGATTCTCAGCTCATGATAATTCTTAGTATTTTTCATAACTGTAATCATACAATACAGTAAAAATTACTATGATATTTTTTTCTACCATGACATATAAATTCTTTATTTGTCTTGCCAATACAGAGATGAGAAATCGTAAATTATGGTAGTAAGGATTTGGTGGAAAAGTCTTAATATTTTCAGAATCACTTTATATTTACTCAATATTTTTTGGAGGGAAATAGGACCTTGACAGGTTTTGTGAGACTCATGTCATGTTAGAAAACGTCCGTTTTATGCACGTCATGTTTCCATCCCATTCCTGTTCTCTCGCCCTACACTGTCCATGAAAAATAAATACATTAAAATAAAAAGAAAAGCGCAAAACAAATTCATAGGCCGCACAGCATTTAACTTTATTGGGAACTTACAAAATATTTAACATTTAAAGCAAAAGTAAACAAAAGAGAGAAAAAATAAAAATGAAATACTACTCGGACTTCATAGTGCGTCATGTAAAAGCTGCCATGCATGAATACGTGTTTGTAAAGTACGGCTTACAAAGCAGTGTCATTTTCACAGCCGTACAATAGAGTTTCCCAATCAGTTCAGACGAAATACTTGTTACCTGCGGGGCAGTCGCAACCTTCCATAGATACCTAATATCATCCTCGTGTCCATGAGAGGTGATCATTTTTTCATAGATGCACGGGTGATAGGGCGTTTTCCCCTCACCCGAGAAATAAACATGTTCCTGAGGCGAGATGCCTGCTGCAATGGCACAGATACCCATGAAGACGTCATCGATATACATAGAGGCGTTCAGAGACAGTGTGGCCTGATAGATTTTGGCTGCCACGTCGCCAGAGACCACGTACCCTGCCCCGGCGGTGTATGTATCTGGGTAGGAAGACCACTGGTACATGTCGAAGGGCATGTAGTATTTACTGTCCCTGCGACGAACGGGTGGCGCCCCCCTGTGTACGTGGCCGACCCAAAGGTTGCGCACGTTCTGTTTTCTGAGATCCTGAAGGTAGCGCACCAGGTTAGGCAAATGGATGAAGACGTCGTCGTCCGCAGACATGAGGAAGCGGGCATGGGCGCAGTTTTCATGTGTCCAGCGGAACTGAAGCAGCAGTTTCACAGTGAGGTTGTGAAAAGTGTCAAGGAAGTCCTGCTGAACCAAGTCACCGTGGTTCATGTGCTCCTTGTGCAATTTGTCCTGCAGTGAGGTATCAAAGCGCACCACAGGGTGAACTCCCATAGCAAACACTACTTTTACGATGACGCCCAGCTCGTGGCTTATGTAGGACTCGTTGCCCCAAGTGGAACGAATGGCCTGTCGTCTTCTGAAGTTTCCTGGGGAGGACTTCACGAAGAGGAGAAGCAGCACGTCTTTGTCTTTACAAACGTCCTCGTTGTTTAGCAAATAAGGGAAGCTACTAAACCTGGCGGCCTCCTTTGGGCTGACGCTGAGGCTTTTGTTGATGAAATCGTAGCTGTTGATTAGGTAGCGGTAGGAGTATGACTTCACGTGGCTCACGACGCTGTGGTCTACATGGTCCCAGCAAACCATAAGGACTGACATGACACAGAACATGGAGACAAGCTGTAGAAAATGCCATTTTCTCACCCTTCTGCAATTCATGAACATTCTGCTTAGCTGCGCACGCTCTCAAACCCCCTCTCTCTTGTCAAGACCAGTAATGCAATCCAGATGTACTGCTCTCGATGATTTTCCAGGACTGGGTTTGCCTGAGTTCCATCGTAGTTAACTCAGTGCAGATGCGCTGGTAACCCAAAACATTTTCCGCCTTTTTGTGTCCTTTTTCTTACACTTTACACAAAACGTCAGTCGGTCAAGAAAATCCACTGTCTGGCATTAACTCTGCATTTGTGTTCTGTAAAGAAAGAAGAGAATTTAGATTTCAAAACAGGGATTGCAATGATAAAACTAAAAATAATGCTAAAAATGTAATGTATATATTATATATTTAAACTCTAAACACTGTGTGTGTGTATTTACCTGTATACTAACACTTACCTATTCTATTCTATCCTATATACATGAAAAAAAACCTAGCTACGTGTACTGTGCTAGACTGACTGAGACTTGTCATGGTGCTTGTATACTGGTGCTCTCTCGATGTCTGATTGCTTTTATTATTCTCCTCCTTTGTACGTCGCTTTGGATAAAAGCGTCTGCTAAATTAATGATTAAATGTAAATGTATACACTACCAATTATAAAAATTGGGGTCAGTAAGATAATTTTTTTTTAAAGAAGCTTCTTAGATGCTAACCACTGATGCTTTTATTTGATCAAAAATACAGTAAAAACATAAATAAAAAATACCATATTATTACAATTTAAAATAACAGTTTTATATACTTTAAATTCCTGTGATGGCAAAGCTGAATGTTCAGCAGCCAACAGTCTTCAGTGTCACTCGATCCTTCAGAAATAAGTTCTGATATGTTCAATCCTTCAGAATTATTTTATTTTTAACGCTTTGCTGAATAGAAAATTCAAAATTGTTCATTTGAACTGGAAATCTTTTGAATACTTTACTGTCACCTTTGATCAATTTAATGCATCCTTGCTAAAAAAAACGTTTAGTTCATCAACAACAAAAAAACTTTTAATTTCATGGCAGTCACTAATAAGCCATTTGCTTTCAAGACAACATTCCTCTTTAATAAATGCTGCCTGATTGCATCATTTGTTGCGAGAGCTCATTGAAAACCTTGACCATGTGGGGAGATTCGGTGAATCGATCTTGTGAAAGAAAGCAATCGCAGACTCAGCGCTACACTGAATGAAAGGATTTAAACCACCGAACACGCTAATGTGCTGAGTGCAGTACAAAACATTCACGACCGCGAAAAGATCATTACAGCAGCAAATCTACTCAAAAGGCACAACACAACAACAATGCATGTCATAATATCCCACGCCCTAAACAGCCGAGTGCCAGGAGCAGAAGGGATCATCTAACAAACTGGCCGCTCTGTGCAATTATTAGTTCATTTGCATGACCGTCCATCCCATTGTTAGTCATATTGACCAAAACTAGCCTAAGAATGAAATGCGTATATTTAATTATGTATTACAAATAAAGTTCTATGTAAAAAGATTGTTAATGTAGATTTGAATAAAACAAGTGAAACTGGTTTCCTTGTTCTAACCTTTACTTCATTTTCACATGTGAATTTATTCAGCAATTTCAACATTGTTTCGTGCTGATTTGCCTTTAAAAAGTGAATTTAATCTTCATGACCTGTTCGACTACTCTGTTTAATATAATACATCACCTTAGCTAACAGTTTCGCCCCAGTGATCAAAATCTATCTCTTTTGACAGGTTATCAGTAACTATTCTCAGCTATGTGTGGATTTCATTTGCATTTTATTGACTCCTATTAAAAACACTCCAATCAAAGTTCATATTTTAATAGCACAGTCAATCATATGATACTAACCGTGTGTTTAAAAGAACAGAGTGATTTCAATGGAAAAAGTCTTGGTGTTATCATTCTCTTTTTTCCTGAAAATCACATTCAATATTCAAGAGTCCACAGTAACGGTGTAAATTTAGCATGAGGTCTCTAAGGCTCGCCATACCAGTGGAAAGATATTTTGTACTTGGCTTCCACAAGTTAAATCTCTTGGCTCTTTTTCAGAAAGAAACTCTGTTTAGTCAAAAACATACGACTTACCATTGAGGCCCATCCATGGTGTAGTAAATGTGCAAAAGTATTTGTTTTTAAGCCCTGGACCTCAGTCGTATTGTGGCAGCTGTACTGAAAGCAGTAGTGTGTAGCTGCTGGTGGAGCTTGTATTTGAACTGGAGTGTTTCCTGATGGGTGGGGAGGGGAAAAGTACATGCCTCTTTTTAAACATTGGACAGCATTATCATATGAACTAACTGCGAAAAGAGAGACTTCTCTGACAGAATCGTGGAATTTGGGGTCATCTGATTCACATAAGCAGGCTACACCTCAGCACAATAAATCCAATTCATCGGTGTTAGAGAAGTGGCAATAAGATAAGATGCAATAAAATCTGATTTCTGAAAGGTCGTTTGAGGTGTTGTAGCAGCTAGGGTGTTATAGGAAGAACAACATGTTTAAGAAGAGTAACTGAGACAGAAGTGAAAACTGAGCTGCCCTTTTGTTAATTATTTCCATATGAGGTTTCGTTTACATTTAGCAGACGCTTTTATCCAAAGCGACTTACAAATGAGGACAATTGAAGCAGTCAAAATCAACAAAAGAGTAATGATATGCAAGAGCTACAAGTCTCAGTTAGCTTAACGCAGTACACATAGCAAGGTTTGTTTTGTTCAATTATGTTATAAATAAAAAGAAAACAGATTGAATAGAAAAAGAATAGAGTAAGCTAGTAGAGGCCTTTTTTGATTTTGTTAATTGCATTATAAATAATAAGAAAACAAATTGATAGAATACAAAAAGATTAGAAAAGCTAGTGAAAATACTGGTTATTATCTGGACCATACTGCAAGCCTAAAAGCCAATGTTGAAGGATTAAACTAGGGCTGTAGCTATCGAATATTTTAGTAATCGAGTATTCTACCGAAAATTCCATCGATTAATCGAATAAGAACTACTTTTTATTTTTAAAGAGCAATCCTAAATATACAAGAGAAAATAAGACAAGTCTCTTAATGAACAAGTCATTTGTTTCCTTTTTAGAAAATTTCAATTTTTTTATTGCTGAAATAGCATATATTAATAACTGAAAACTAAACCCATTTAGTGCATTTAATTGCCATATTACATAAAAAATGCAAATACAAATAAGGTAAACATAGTACAACCTAAAACTAAGACATAAATCTAAATAATAGTATTTAAAAAAAAAATAATATTTTTATCTAAACATTGTGCAACTTAATTTCCACATTTGATCCTAACTAAAGCTCAAGCACGACATAAGCCTTTACTGTCTTCTTAGAAGAATTGTGGCTTTTGTGAGAGGCAAACATTAGTGAACAGGAAGCTAATGTGGAACAAAAACCATACACATACATGTATGTGTCCATACACATAACATTAACATATTTTTCAGCAACATGAATTTAAAGTTATTTGGAGAATAAACCCTCTTAAATGTGTGTGTGTGTGTGTGTGTGTGTGTGTGTGTGTGTGTGTGTGTGTGTGTGTGTGTGTGTGTGTGTGTGTGTGTGTGTGTGTGTGTGTGTGTGTGTGTGTGTGTGTGTGTGTGTGTGTGTGTGTGTGTGTGTGTGTGTGTGTGTGTGTGTGTGTGTGTGTGTGTGTGTGTGTGTGTGTGTGTGAGTGTGTGGGTTATGTGTGTGTGATCCTGTAAATGAGCATGTGGTTGCAAACAGTGCTCTGTATGTAGTTACAGTAAATGGTAGGGATGCACCGAAGTGAAAATTCTGGGCCGAAACAGAGAATTCTGGATGTGCTTGATCCAAAACCGAAAATGCTTTGTAATAATTATTTATTTTATTAAATACTATAAAGTAATTTTGTAAGACTTTTAATTTAACTCAATTTTAATGACACAGAATTTAAAAAACAGAAGCCAATAAAATAACCAAATTTTTATTGAAAGAAAATTGTACAGAAAATATATGAATATTAAATATCAATGTATAATTTTTTTCAGTTCTATGCAACAAAATCAGACATAGCTGTTGTTGTTGTTGTTTTTGACTAATTAAACATCCAAATAATGTATAGGCCCAAACGGCAGTCCTGCTCTGGGGGGGTGCTGGAAACAGTTTTTTTTCTGAGGGGCAGCGACAGTGGTACCATCCTGATCATGTGCACACAATGTACATAAGGTGTCCTTCAAGGACACTTTTTTTGTGGTCGTTTCACATGCAATGTAAGAGAGGGGCGGAGCTTTAGGTGTTTGGATAATAATCCAGACCCAAGCGTATATGTTGAAGAAAATCTCACTCCCACCTCCGACAATTATAAAGAGGGAGGCTTATGTTTTATTTTCTCTCGGAGCTGTGGCCGTACCTCCGGTGCCTGTCGAATGTTGGACACCGAAGTTATTGTTTGGCTTGTGGGATTTGTTTTTTTAAATAGCCAAATTAAATATGTTATTTTTCCGACAGGCTCAGAAATTCTGCAGCCCGGGTGTTGTGGAGGCAAAAACTCGGGCCTGGGATCTAGTTATCAAATGAAGGCAGGAGGGGGAAGCAGTAAAACATGGTTGGCATTTCATTTATGGGAGTTTGCTTAAAATTTTTGACATTTTCCCCAAATGGGGTCCGGGGTCCTTTGCTAAGGGCTGTCCGTCCCTGTATTGAAATATTGTGTGATCATTCCTTGCCCTTTGTCGCCGTTCTGTTCAAAAAGATAAAGGGGCCGGAGGGTTTTCATTTCGTCTCTGCTCTTTGCGGAATGTTGTCGTGCTGGCCACCTCAGTTAGTAGTAGTAGTAGTAGTATGTACATTGGTGGGGTGTTGCTACCTCAAGTGGAGGAGTTCTGGGGTCTTGTTCAAGTGAGGGAAGGATGGAACAAAAGACGGATATTTCTGCTGCCGTCTGTCGTGGTGAATGAGCCGCAAGGCGAAGCTCTTAAAAAAAACGGCTTTGGGTCACCGAAAGGACAAGATTACAAGCGGCCGAAATTTTCTCCTTCCGTATTTTGAGATAGGGTGAGAAGCGGGTTTCCGTGAGGTGGCTCGGGCATATGCCTTTTCCCGGAAATCCCACCGGGGGGAGGCCCCGGGGAAGACCTTCTGTGTATCGGTGTCCACCCGAAGAGCTATGTCTAGGGAGAGGAAGTGGGCATCTCTGCATGCTGCCCCGCGACCCGCCCCGGATAAGCGGAAGGAGATGATGGATGGATGGATATCCAAATAATGTATAGTCCTGCAAACAGGGTTTTTTCTGGTGAACGTACCCTTCAACACTTTTTACAATGCTTATTTAGGTTATAATAAGTATATGATTGAAGAAAATGACATGAAGTGATTTGTTTTTAAAATAGCTCTCAGAAATTCTGTGTTGTGTATCATCAAACGAAGGCATTCTTTCATTTATCTTTAAATTTTTGACATTTTCCAAAAAAAATTGGGATCATTCCTTAAAAAGTTGTTAGTAGTTAGTATGTACGTGTGTTTATGTCCTCATTGAGACGTCACTTTTACTCAAATGCGCGCTTCAGAGCATGTGTGTGTGGTGTTAAAGTCACGCGCGCTTCAGTGTGGGTGTGTGTGTGTGTGTGTGTGTGTGTGTGTGTGTGTGTGTGTGTGTGTGTGTGTGTGTGTGTGTGTGTGTGTGTGTGTGTGTGTGTGTGTGTGTGGTAAAGGAAAACGCGTCTCTGTCATCCATTCATACTGAGATATGATCGCGTTATAATGCTCATTAGATCGCGTAAATCAGTGGGAAATGAATAGAAATTATGATTCTGTGTAAAGAAACATCAAGTAAACATGTATTATCAGCGAATGTGAGCAGAGCATAGCGGGAGCAGATCAGTGAAGGAGATTTCACAGCACAGCAGCTCTACTGCAAACAGCAACAAGTATACTAACGTTACATAGACCTTTCTTGTCGGCGTGTTGTTTGAGCGGACTCAAAACAACACGCCGCTCACCGCTCATGCTTTTTCCGGTGAGCATGAGCGGTAACGGAGCAGAATGATAGAGCGGAGCGTCACGCGGCGCAGTGATGACGGTTAGGGACACTGCTGGGTGGTGCGGTGCAGCATATATTTTCAGTGCATCCCTAGTAACGTTAAATGGACAAAACAATTATTCGAGGGACATAATTTGCCTCGATGATTTTTTGTATTCGAGTTACTCGAGGAATCGTCTCAGCCCTAGATTAAACGAATGGACAAAACAACAGCAAAATACTGAAAGCTGTTTAAAAGAATATAATTACGAGAGAGAGAGTTAAGAGGGCCAAATAACGATGGAAGAGATGTTTCAGTGCTCAAAATTTAGCAAAAATGACAAACAGTTCAAATATTGTATAAACGTTACCTTCTGCTATATACGAGTCATGTTCATACTGAAGCTTCCGTCTCTTAACATTTTCACAAGGCCAGGGGAGTTATTTTAGGCGACCGTTATTTTAGAATGTTTAGCCCTGTTTTGTTTCCATGGCGACGCGTCATGCTTGTCATCATGTGAAGCACCGCAGCCACAATATTAATCGTTTTTACTTTTTTATTAGTAATATTCACAAATATATATTGTGTTATTATGAAATATCTGATATTGCGATTCTGAAATATGTGCAAGTAAATGTATTTGGTACAGTGTTTAAACACGTTTATAATGACCGTTTTAGTTGATCGGTTAACGGGCGCCGCCATGTTAGTTCGCGCTGAATCCGACCTGTGCTGTTTAAAACCATGTTTAAAACACGTAAATTCATGCTCTCCTCCCGAAACACGGTAAAGTAAGTTTCCGGTAAACTGGGAGGAGAGCAAACTTTATACTTACCTACACAATCTGTATATGATATCAATAAAACATGTCGTCAGATTATATTTGCAAGCATCATTATTGCCGTTTGCATAGACATAAGCGTGTCATTTACAAACTATGTGTATTTAAATGTCTGAAACCTAAAGTAAGCGTTATATTGTTGAAAACACTGAATATTTGTGATAATCTCTGCGTCAGCTAAAGCGCGAAATGAAGCAGATTTGAATTCAGCAGTTGATCACGTGATGCACGCACACCCGTCAAAGTGTCTCTCAACACACCAAAGTTCTGACATTTGTTTGACAAAATACTTAAAGCTTTTTTCTTTTGCCAAGGGAGAAAGTTGTAGAAGAAGAAGAAAGAGAAGGAGAAGTGGGTTTTAACAAAGTTTCTAGAGTTTTTGTTTTAAAATAAAACAACAAAAAAATATTACATATTTTTTTTCCTGCCACATAATTAACATCAGAATGAATTGATTGATACTTAATTATTGAATATTTATTTTAAAATCGGAGAGGTGAATAAAGTTTAGATGACTGTACGTGGAAGAGTTATAATTAATAAAACTGCAGAGTAATAATTTTATAAAAATGAGTGTGTTCATCATAGAGGTACATGTGTCTGAAATTAAAGAAACAGGAAATGTATAATATTATATAATCGCAAAAATGAAAAAGACGAAAAAGAGAAATTGCAATTTATTAATAATTTATTGGCTGGCACACATTGTAAATTCATACTTAATTTTTGTACTGTTGAAAACGTTATATATATATATATATATAATATATAATATAATTATTACAGAATTATAATTATTATATTATTATATGTGTCAGTTATTAATTTTTATTATTGATTTTTTTTTTTGAGAAAGAACGCCACACCAGTGTATCATTTTATTTAGCAATGATGCATTAAATTAATCACACACCCGATCGTTGATAATATCAATAAACTTTTGAATATTTCAAAATTTACAATGTATCCCATCTTTTTTTTTATTTATGTGATGGTTTTTTATAATCAATTAATCATTTGAATGCAAACGAATTTGATGCATTGTTTTTAATTGAAGCAAAACACACATACAAAGCAAAAAAAACAGAAGACATGCAAAATATAGCCAAAAGTATATACAGTTTCCTTCGGCGTCGCGCCACGAATCCGCTCCTCGGCTAAACGAGAGGAACGTATGAATCAGCACAATTTTTTTCCAACATTGTTAATAACAAGAATGTCTCTTGAGCAGAAAATCTGCATATTAGAATGATGGAAAACCCCCCAAAAGTTCTGAAGAATCACGCCAAAAGTGACGCTAAAAATAAGTTTTTCTTTTGCCCTTTCTCAATGAGTGCTGAAAATTCAGTTTTCTGAAATTAAAGAAACATCATAGGAATACATGTTCATTTTTAAATTTTTTTTGAGAAATTGATCATATTAAAATGTCGTAGTAATGTTTCAAAAATCTCACACAGCTCATACAAATCACGAAAAAATTAATTTTTTAGCAGAGTAATGGATGCCGGCCGTAAATTACATATTTAAAACATATTAAAATGTTGTAGTAATGTTTCAAAAATCTCACACATCTCATACAAATCATGAAAAAATAAATAAAAATTTAGTAGCGATTTGTCAGATTAATAAGTATTTGCTGAAGTTCATGTGATGAAAATGTACATCAAAACAAGTGCATCAGCTATAGTTATATCAGTTAAATATCTGTGGTGTAGTGGTGACATATTTGACTGGTTTTGTTTGCCGTGTTTATTTTTGTGCAGGGATATGCCGCTGCAATGGATGACCCTGGGCTAATCTATTTGATCCCACCATCTTTGGAAAACAAGAAGGAAGTACTCTTTGGAAATCTGACTGAAATCTACGAATTTCACCAGAAGTAAGGAAACTGAGTTTCTGACACATGTCGTAATTTCCAATTTAAGGACATTATAGGCAGTTTCTAGCTGGTCAGTAACTAAGGTAGACCACACATGACAAGCAACAAACTTGCTACCATACCAGTTGGTTGATCAGTTTTCACCAGCTACGTAGAAACCAGCTGCCATGTTTCGAAACTCGCTAGCAGCTCAAGCTGGATTTTCTTGAAGGGACTGTTCCCGTGTACAATATGATCCAGACCCTCCCCCAACGTGACCCTACATTCCTGACGAGTCTCTTAGGACAACTGGTTAGGTTAGTTTATTTTCCGATGCTTCGCTATAGAGGAAACCTAAAACCCAAATCATCTTATCCCAAATATTTTTTTTTGTATAGTAAGCCAGAGACAAACAATAGTGTGTCGGGAATGGGGGTGTGGTGGGTTTTGTGACTTGTGATATTGGATTGTCACTAACAAATCCAAGGGGTTGGCTGGCCCGTTGTTCGGCTGGCCTCATGCTACCGATTATTGTTGTAGAGTTAATTGTCTCCCACCTGGGGTCGAGTTACAGCAAAGTCCAGGATTATGACAATAACAACCCCCATAGCAGGTTTGTATGTCTCCCAATATGTCTTTCCTCAGTCAGCACCTGTTTCTACCACGTCAATCGGGGGCAGATAAACAGCCGCTTATCATTCCCAGCTGTAGCCTTGTTTTTGTGCTTTTACAGTCACTGAAACATGTCATCATGTCAGTAATGAAAAGAAAGTGTGAGCTTTTGTGTTTGTTGTTGATATTGGATATTCTGTATTGCTTTGTTTGACAGAGATGAAATATAAACAGGCTTTTAGAAATAATCATGTAATGATTTAGTGAAAGGAGAAAACAAAAATGAAAGATTTTCATCATTTGTGACACTCTCTGTGAAATCCAGGCTAAAGTCTCAAAATCTAATTATAAGATAACGAGCATCAAAGTTTGATTTCTACCATCATTTCACTATAATTTGAAACTTTGACATGACTTTACTCAGTCAATATGACAGATATAAAGGTTATATTTTCACAGATTGTTCTTTACCATATGAAGGATGATTTTTTGTAGAAAACAGCAAATCACAAAAAAATGACTTTAGCTGTGTTTTCACAGAGTGGGTCACATTTATTCACCCTTGTGTCATTCCTCACATGATTTTTATTTCATGCAAAATAAAAGAAGTTTAGAAGAATGTTAATGCTACACTTTTCCATATAATGAAAGTGAATGAGTGACCAAAAATTAGACTTAAAATATGATATTATATATTATAATATAATGTGGTCCGCTGCTCCTGGAAAAGATTAGTGTGAACTGCTTTTCCCTGCCTTTTGTCCTCTCATTACCTTCAGTCATTTATTTTGTTCTGTACTCAATTGTTCTCTTATATTTTGACAGGACTTTTCTCAAAGAGCTAGAAAATTCTGCGGAAAAGCCGGAGTTAGTTGGAACATGTTTTTTGAAGCGGGTGAGTGACATTATGATAATGTGCTCTGTGAAAAGAACAACTACAGTTTGTGAAATGGCTTGTCTCCATCTGCTGTCTTACAGAAGGAAGAGTTACAGATTTATGAGAAATATTGTCAGAATAAGCCACGGTCAGAGGCTTTGTGGCGGCAGTGTGGGGACAGTATGTTCTTTCAGGTGAGGCTTATATAAACACACCTATATATATATATATATATACACGGTTTACTATTCAAAATTTTGGGGTCGGTAAGATTTACTAATATTTTTGTACACCAAGGCTACATTTATCTAAACAAAACAGTAGTGCTGGGTAGTGATTGACCGATATTGATTTTTTTATAACCGATACCGATTATTTGTATGTTTATGTACCCGATAACCGATATGCAGAACCGATATTTATTTACTGTTATAAAGTACATAAATAATTTATTGAATTAAGTCCGTTCTTCGCTTTGGTTTTTCCTCGTTTCAGTCATCTTAACAACAACAACAAATGTTGAAAATGAACATTTTCATGTCAAATTTAATCTTAAAATTACAACAATAAAAACATTTTATTTATAAAAAGCATCATAAGCAACACTGATATTAACAATAAGCAAAAGAATGTCTAATGTTTTCAAATGGAGAAAATAAAGGACAGAAGTCATATCAGCTTCATTTTAAACTACAGTTTTAGGTTTAAACGCTGTTTAATAGACTAAAGAGTGAAGAATAATTCACTGGATAATATTCTCTGGAATATTGAAATAAGCTATAACAAACAAAACATCGTATTTTATTGCATTTCTTAACTGGCACGTTTTATCAGAATTATTAAAATGCTTTAATAATGGTTCTATAGTAAATGTTAATATAATTTAGCGTGTTTCAACAAGTGAATCTTGTATAAAGTTACATGCGGTGGCCGTGCTGGAGCTTCTCCTGAGTGAACAGTGTCCACTGCTCCAGGTGTGTGTGTGTGTGTGTGTGTGTGTGTGTGTGTGTGTGTGTGTGTGTGTGTGTGTCACTTGGATGGGTCAAATACAGAGAACACATTTCACTGCTAGTTATACTCTGTATAATTGTGTATGTGACAAATACATTATTTTTTTTTATAAAAAACAAAAAAAAACTGATAACCGATTATGGTAAAATGCTTAAATATCGGTAAACCGATATATCGGTCGATCTCTAGTGCTGGGCGGTATACCGGTGCATACCGAATACCGGTGTTTATTTTTCTCATGATATGTTATTCAGATGCAGCATGGGACAAAAAAGTAATATGGCCAAAACCACCACATAGCCGCTCTTTAGTGTAACGTTAGACGCATGTTGATTTTATCAGACGATGTCGCGATTATAAATGAGACTCCAGGTTAACATGTATTAAAGGGTCGTGTTTAGTCACTATTTAGTGTGGAATTTCACGACAGTAAAATAGGGCATTCTAAGTCAATCTACTGCAGTTTTTCCTCTCTCAGTCAGTTATCAACACCATGAAAAAAATACATACCATCATATACCGTGAAACCAGTATAAATCTGAAAAATACCATGATATACATTTTTGGTCATACCGCCCAGCACTACAATACATTCATATTGTGAAAAATGATTGGAATTTGAAATAACTGTTTAGTATTTAAATCTATTTTAACATGTCATTTATTCCTCTGATGCAAAGCTGAGTTTTCAGCATCACTACTCTAGTCTTTAGTATTGCAGGTTCATTCTGATATCCTGATTTGCTGATCAAGAAACAATTGTTAATATTGTCAGTGTTGGAGAGAGTTGTGCTGTGTAATATATTTGTGGAAAACATTGCTACTTTTTTTTTAGGATTCTATAAATGTTGTCACTTTTAATCAGTCCTTTCTAAATAAAATGCATCTAAAATTATCTATTGACCCCAACCTTTATTTTTAATTTTTTTTTGCTAAACAATAGTCCCTTCCCTAGTAGAAGAAAACTAGCTACCTTTCAAATGTTAAGAGTTTTTAATGATTTTTGAATGTAGGAGTGTCAGAAAAGGTTGGACCACAAGCTTTCATTAGATGCGTATCTGCTAAAGCCTGTGCAGAGAATCACCAAGTACCAACTGATGTTAAAGGTAAGTCTTTTTCCAGTTTGTTGCATATGTTTGTTTGTATATCAAGGTGGAGATGACTTTTTATTGATTTTAAATCACGCAAAAAATAACGTTCACCCATTTTACATGTAAAATAAGACATTGTTTTTTCACTCACATTTCTTGACCCACTTATTTTACAGGAGATGCTGAAGTGCAGTAAGAACTCAGAGGGCACCGCAGAACTGGAGGAAGCTCTGGCCACAATGCTGGATATCATCAAATCAGTCAATGACTCCATGCATCAGATCGCCATTACTGGTTTTGAGGTTAATACACGTCACATTATGTGGATCACAATAATTTGCATGTTGAACAGATATGGTATTTGAAGGTCAGTATGCTTTTGTATGTGTGCTAATTTAAGTCTTATGTTATTTCAGGGCGATCTGAATGATTTGGGAAAACTGCTCATGCAGGGGTCATTCAATGTTTGGACGGACCATAAAAAAGGTCACAGTAAAGTGAAGGACTTGGCGCGCTTCAAACCCATGCAGAGACATCTCTTCCTCTACCACAAAATGCTTTTATTCTGCAAGAAACGTGAGGAAACATCTGATGGCCATGAAAAATCCCCCTCCTACAGTTTCAAACACTCATTAAAGGTGGGGCCGACACATCAGAGATTTGTGCATGGAAGTAATCAAATGGTTAACATCTGGCTATACAGAATGAGCTTCATATCTTACACTGAAGGCATATTTTGTCCTTGAACAACGTGGCAACTTCCTATTTGCTCTAAGTTCTCGTTTATTTTCAGAACAAATATTTGACATCTTGATTGTGACATTAGACATGAATTAAAAAAAATATTCTCTGTAGAGTGGCCTTGTCATAACAAGTTAATGCGTCTAATTTTGTCTAGACATGTTTTGATGCTTGGTAGGTGATTTGAGCTGGTTTAAGCTGGTCCTTATTTGGCAATATGCCAGTTTAAGCTGGTCATAAGCATACCCACCCAGCATATGCAGGGTTTTTTCAACAGGATTTACATTTAAGTTGAGAAACTGATCAGTGGTGTTTTTTTTCCCCAGATGAGCTCGGTGGGAATCACGGAAAATGTAAAGGGAGACATCAAGAAGTTTGAAATCTGGTACAATGGCAGAGAGGAAGTTTACATCGTTCAGGTACAGGACACAAAAAATGTGTTTTATTAACAACATAAATAATTGAGTATACAAAGTGGTGTCCAAACATATAATTGTTTTATTTTGACCAAATGTGAGGCTGTTGTCATATTGAATGCTGTTGTGAATGTTCCTGTGTGCTTTATTGGTGCCCTGTCAGCCTTTATCATGTCATCTAATCTAGTGTATTTTCTGAAAGCAAATCTATTGGCCATGAGAGGGAACTGTTGTCCCACAGCAGACACATTCCCATTGTTATAACGTGTCCTACATTTCCTCTTAGGCCCCGTCGATGGAAGTGAAGAACACATGGGTGTCAGAGATCCGCAAAGTCTTAACAGGCCAGCTGGAAGCCTGCCGAGGTATTTCTGAGCAAACCTCCTTAAACTCTCCTTTCACGCAAAACTCAGTCTACTAAAAAACTTGTTACAAACTACCCTGGAGAAAACATGATTCATCTACCACATGATTCATCTACCACAGCCAAAATTAATTGTGAATTCACAATAACAAACTGAAACAACCACAACTTTTTTTGCATAAATCTATTTACACCGCTCATCTCAGAGCTTCGAAACACCTAAAGAGAGAATTGGGCTGTGATGAGGGTCTATCGGATGAAGACGATACGTTATCTCAAGTTTTTACTTTTCATGGTTGTTTAGAAAAGGCACTGAAATCGACATCAAAGACCAAACGAATCCTGGAGGTGTTTTATGTGCTGTGTGAATATAGTACGTGAACATCGAATAACCTCTGTATGACCTCTCTCTCTCTCTCTCTCTCTCTCTCTCTCTCTCTCTCTCTCTCTCTCTCTCTCTCTCTCTCTCTCTCTCTCTCTCTCTCTCTCTCTCTCTCTCTCTCTCTCTCTCTCTCTCTCTCTCTCTCTCTCTCTCTCTCTCATGGCATAGAAGCCAGTCAACTCCATCAGAAGATTACAGAGAGCTTCTACCATGCTCCTATGAGGTATTTTTATTGCTATTTATTTATCTAACTGGCCCCAATGTGTTTAGTGGATGTACTGTAAAGTTAACTTCAAGTTTGATCTCCTCTTCGCTCCAAAAATGTCTCTATTCAGTAGCTTTATTTTCACAGCTGTCTGCATCTTATTAAAAAACAAATTACTATTTGTTTGTTCATGCAAACATATGAATATTTACTTATGGTGGCTATACTGGAGTGTTTGTGACTCACACGTCTGATTAATGCTGTGCTAAGATTATATAAATAATCTGTTTTATTTAGATTTCTACAAACTACAATATTGTTTTATGCAAATTAGGCTAATCAGTTTACTTGATGTAATGAAGAATATGACCAAATCCTTATTAATAGTGAAATATTCTTGTGTATTTAAATGCAGTCAGTGTTCTTGTCAACCAAACATCAAAAGTTTGGGGTCTGTAAGATTTTTTATGTCGTTTTTTTTTAGTGTCTTCTTTTAATATGTTATAATATAGTCATGTGATGCGCAGCTGAATTTTCAGCATCATTTCCCCAGTCTTCAAGGTCACGTGATCCTTCAGAAATCATTCTGATATGCTGATTTGCTGCTCAAGAAGCATTTCTTCTTATTATCAGTATTGAAAACAATTATGCTGCTTCATATTTTTGTGGATTCATTGATGAATAGAAAGTTCAGAAGAGAAGTATTTATTTGCAATTGCAATGCAATCATTTTAACTTTTGATCAGTTGAATACATCCTTGGTGTAAAAAAAAAACAAAAAACTTACTGAACCCAAACTTGTGAACAGTAGTGTATATATGCATATATGTTTTTATAGTAACTTTTTTTAGATCTATTTTAAATGCAACTTTTTGGTGAAATACTTTGATTGAAAATTGCTTGTGCTCGCTTTCTGCATGGGCCACCGTATGCTTGCAAATGCATATTTCATTTGCATATGTTTTTTTTAACGTTATGTTCTGCTGGCTTTTATTGACAGAAATATGCGCAAAACAGCTCTCCGGCAGTCGGACTCTTCGAGTCCCGAAACAGGCTACAGGCGGGGTGATGCAGGCCCAAATATGCGTCAGAAACGAGGTGAGAGCCCTTATAAATCTCTCATAAAGCCTACCGGTTCTCTAACCAACCAAACAAGCAGAAGTATTTGCCCTACAGAGCCTGCAGCGGTCAACAAGCACTATAATGTGCTCTACTCATTTAGTGAAAGGCTATTTATCACAGGCTGTTGTCGGTGGTCTTCTCTCCTACTTAACCATTTAGTGCATTTTCCTTAATTAGGCCATTATCTCTAATCTCTGCTGGAATGGCTGTAAAATTGTCAACGGGTAATTGGTTACTGGTGAGCACGTCAAAGCTCTATTCCCCTTGGCAAGGTATTTTGAGATGCAGCTCTGTTATAATGCTGAATGTACTGAGTCCTCTGCCGTGTCTGTTGGTCGGACTGACCTGGACTGCTCTTGTAGAGGTGGTTTGGGGTAAATATCGCTCGCTTTGGTCTTACTGTCCTGTCAGGTTGCAGATTCTGAGTGAGTAAAGGAGTGTGACAGGTGTTTAGTTCCTCTGAGGATAGAAGTCCTCTCTGTGCTGACCCAGCGCTCCTGACAAACCCAGCCCGGAGGCAGAGGATCACGAGTCTCTGACCTGAGCTGGAGATGTTTTACACTTCTAAACATGTCTCACCGTAGTCTTTCTTTGATGCCTCTGATACATCCATTATGGTATAGATTGATGATTTTTTCCAAAGGCCGCTGCCATTGCAATATCTAGAGAGCATAATGTAATGCAGATATTGTACAATTTATTCACACAACTGATTTGAACATGAGATGTGTATTTACTTAAATATGTTTTAGGACTTTAAGATAACGTACCGTACTATTTATTTGCTATTAATTCTTAAAATCAAAATATAAAAGTTAGCTTTTTAAAGATTGGATTTAAAGACTAACAGTTTGGTTTTTAAAAGTGTAATTTAAAAAAAAATGCTTTTGGAAAATATGTTTTCAATTGTGAAATTTTACAATATAAAATAACTGTTTTCTATATTAGTACATTTTAAAATATAATTTATTTCTATCATGCCAACGCTGAATTTTCAGCATCATTACTCTAGTCTTCACTGTCACATGATTCTGTTGAAATCATTCTAATATGCTGATTTGCTGCCATGACATGTTTATTATTATTATAAATGTTTCTATTTTTATCAAGCAAACATTTGTGCTGCTTAACATTTTTGTAGAAACCAAGATATATATATATATATATTAGGATTCTTTGATAAGCAGAAAGTTCGAAAGAACAGTATTTATTTATTTACTATAAAAAAAAATGTTTTGTAGCATAATACATTTCTTTACTTATTTTAAGCCCAGTTTTATTGTTCAATCAAACCTCCAGGGACTTTATATATATATATATATATATATATATATATAATGTCAATTATGTGTCTTCTGCTGTATGTTTGTATACAGTATGACATGACTTATACATGTAGAATGAAATCCTGATTAGTTTTGTTTCCAAGATGGTAATAGTTGGATAAAAGGGCAACATAACACCCAATACATGAAGGGGTTAATACAACATAAACAGCATATATGGACCGCTTCGTCACAGACAAAATTTTTCATGACCGATCCTTTTCCCTGCTGCTCACCCTCCACCATTTTCTACCTGCTGCTTTAACCGCAGCCCTGTCCTCCTCTCCTCTTCTAGCTGACGCTTCCGCCAGCCTCGGCTCGGAGCGATCTGCTCTCGCTAGAAAGCGCTTCACCTTACAGGGCCTGTCAAACCGCAGGTCTCTCCCCGCAGGTAACGGCACAGCATCATGGCTCGTCTCTATTTGCACTCATCCATCATCTCATCCTGGTGTGTGCCTGCTGTCCTGCTTGTCATCACTCTGTCAGTCGCCTCCGAGATCACTTGAGCTTTTTTTCCGACGTGAGTGACTTCTGAAAGAAACGTGGGACCCTCAAGAGCTTTGTCATCGCAGAATATTTGAATTCTCAGAGGAATCTGAATTGTGTGCAAAGCAGGTCAGCCTCCGAAGACAACAGAAGAACTGAGACACTTCAAGCTCAAGCAAACGTCACAGTGTAGTGTTACACCGAGCTTACACTATTCTCCCAACATTTTCAAAACCGTATTGTCATTTTCGAGTAGGATGTTCACCTGATTCATTGGTGCCAGTGACTTGAATTGCCTAAAGGCCAAAGTGAGGCGTTCAAATGTGTTTGTGTTTTGGCATCCTTCCATTCATCCATCCATCCATCTAAAAATCTGTCAGTCTGTTTTTGTCTTTCTATCTGTCTGTGTCTGTCTTCATTGGATTACTTACTACTATTACTTTATTTTGGTAGACAGTGAAGTAGAGCGAGATTTGAAGGAAAGCAATTAGAGACGGTACTGAGAAATGACGTGAGGCTTGAACTCTTCCTCCCATATGAGCACCATTGCTAAACATAGCTAACTTTAGTTCACCTCACATAGGTCTCTCATTTGACCACTTTATCCTGTTTTCTTATTAACCAGACTAACTACTAACCCCTCCCTGCCTTACACTTCAGAACCCGCAACTAAGGAGACAGAGGTCACACGCCGCTTTTCTTTAGCCTCGACCGCCAGCTCTGCCTCTGCACAGCGCAATAAAGGTACTGAAACTGCTTGTGGTTTTTATTTGGTGCAGGATCACCTCTAAGCATGTTTCGAAATTGTTTTAGCAGGATCAGAAGACATAAAACCCCTACAAGCGACACAACAACGTAGAGCACTCCCATTATAATAGTAGAGTATGATGTTTGAGTATTATAGTTTGCTTGCTGCATTGTTAGCATGCCGCTTTAAATGTCTTTGATAAAACCTATTGTCTGGGCATAACTAACAAAATGACCAAAAAGTATTTGATACCAGTTCAGGTGACTTTTTATCCCCCCACCACATTTTTAATAAAATAAATCAATCAAGACGAGTAGTTTAAGAGTAAACTTCTCTTTTTATTGTCAGTATTGATGTTTTATTAATATATACAATAAAACAGTATATAATAGAGTAACAAAGTTCTTGAAAGAAGTTCTTTATGCTCACCAAGACAATTTTACATTATTATAAAAATAACCTTTTTAATGTATTTTTCAGCCTAATTTCTCCACTCCTCAGTGTCATACAATCCTTTACAAATCATTTTAATATGCTAACTTGGTGCAGCATATTAAATAGTTATGCTTAATGTTATTGTGGAAACTGTAATAATTTTTTCCTTGATTATTTGATGAATAGAAAGTTTAAAAGAGCAACATTTATTTAAAATATAAATCTTTTGTAACATTATGCTTTTTTGTCACTTTTGATTAGTTTAATGCATGCTTGTTGAATTAAAGTATACATTTCTTTACATTTACATTTATGCATTTAGCAGACGCTTTTATCCAAAGCGACTTACAGTGCATTCAGGCTATACATTCGTATTGTCAGTACATGTGTTCCCTGGGAATCGAACCCACAACCTTTGCGCTGCTAACGCAATGCTCTAACCACTGAGCCACAGGAACATTAAAATAATAAATTCTACTGACCCCAAACCTTAAACAATAAGTGAATCTGTGAAAACGTGGCTGCATTCAAAGGAGCCACCTGTCACTCTAAATGTAGTCATTGTTCAACTCCATCGATACCTTAACTCGGGGTGGGCCTGTCCCGCTTATTCAAAAGCTGAGAACTCCCAACTCAGAGTTTCCCAACTTTCTGGCCTGCCCTGAAAGTCCTGTGGTGCTCCTTACACCCGGGCCATTTAGAGACTGGCATTGTTACATTTTTCATATTTTACTATGAACCTTTGACATCCCAAGCTTCTTCATTACAGCTCATATGAAATCAAACTGTGCACTTCACAGCAAATTAATCCCCTAAAAACATGAAGGGACAGCTGCAATGAATAATAAATACTGACTTGATAAGCTGACATTTGGGATGTGGCGTGACATTTAGCAGTGTAGCCCTGCTGCACAGCTCTGGGAATGTAAATGAGACTAGATGCACATGAGCCTTTTGTTTCTTGTGGCCCCATTATTCTCTTTTATTGTAATGAAACTGCAGGGGAATAATGAAAGATTATTGTGATAATTAATCTTGGATGGATAGGTTGAGGGATTGTGATAGATGAGCTGGACTTCTTTTCTAAAAGAAATGCATGTTTGTGCTTAGTTCCTCTCTCCTCTAGCCTTAAGAGCAAGAGGCATCAGATCAAGAGTGACCCTACACCCTTTGGCTTTGAAGGTACCACGGGGACAGCATGGCATGCTGCATGTTGAACATAATTCTTGTAAGATGTTTGTGGGTTTGTTTTTATTCATGCATTGTTTATAATAAGTGGCCAGATGGCTTTTATTCAAAGCGGCCGCACACTGGTTGCAAGGACAATTGTTCTGGAACAATTTGGAGATAATGGTACAATGAAAATTTGTGATCTTAGAAAATGAGTTTGTTTTATTATATTATTAATGATAATTAAAATATTTTACATGCATTTATTTAGCAGTTTATTATTTAAAAAATAAAACTAATAATTATTATGAATAATTTAATATTTACATATGCACATACATTTATTTATTAGTGTTGTTGTTAATATTAATTAAAATTATATGTTTTTCACGTTTATTTCTGAAATGATTTTGTAAAAATTACTTTTTGTTATTATTATTTTTTATTTACATCCATTAATAGGGCTCCACACAAAATATAAGATTAATAATAAATATATATATATATATAATATTATGAATAATGTAATTTATTTATATATAAAGAATAATTATTATTATGAATAATGTAATATTTATATAACTTTACATGCATTTATTTAGCAAGTGTTTATCATTTTATTATTATTATATATTAAAAATTATCTATACTTTTTCATTTGAAAAACATTTTACACGTATTTTTTACATTTTAATATATATTTTTACTTTTTTAAAAAATATTAATTTTTTTCATTTTTTTTACATTTTAATATATATTTTTACCTTTTCTTTTTTACCGAATAGTAGGTTTACTTTAATAAATGCATTAATAGATTTAAACTCCACAGTTAGTATAAGTATACAAGAAGCTCCAAGGCAGCCATAAATTGGTATACATGGCCAAACATGACAGATTTGTCATTTCCAACACATTCTTACCCATTTCGAAAAAGTCTCATGTGTTGCTCCTGAACCTGCATTCATTTCAACCAGCAGGTTTCATTTGATGCTTGTTTTGTTTATCCGTTCCGTGCACTGTGGTGGTGGTGGTTTTCAGCTCATCTTATCCTCCAAATCTATCGTGTTTCCTTCCCCTCTGTCTTCTGAATTTGAGCTGTGCCTTGTTTTATCATGCTCTCTCTTGTTCAGATAAGGCTGTGTGTAGTTTCTTTTGGTGCGGGAGACGTCCTGTGGTTATTTTTTCAGTGGTTGACTGTTACTGATTCATGCATGCTAATGTGAGGTTCCGTTTCACATGCAATGCTGCCATTAAAGAGGTCATGTTTGATAAGACCGTGAATTTCCTCACAGACACCATGCGAGGTGCACTTCCCGCTGAGAGCAAAAGTAAAGGTACTGCCGGTACCAAGCCCGCTGTGCCGAGGTCTGCGTCTCAACCAGGTAATCATGTGAAAAGAGGCAGTGATATGCCAATAATATTGGGTTCTCACGGGTGTTTTCGTCTATTTTTATTCCTCACTGGATGCCTGACGGTCACAGAATCCGTCAGAGTTATTTTCATTGAGTGCTTCAGCATCTTGTCTTCCTTTCACAGAAGATTTTTCTGGCAAACTTGAGCACTAGACTATTCCCTGAGCATCATCTCTCATAAGGTTTTTATTGAATGATGTTAACTCGTGTGCTATTTTCCAGGATGGAATCAACGGCGTCTACCATCAATGGACGCTGAGGATTTTGAGACCATTCCGTCAAGTGCTGAAGAACTCTCCATTTCCTCAGATGGAGAGGATGAAGGACCGAACAAAAACGTATGTGTCTGAATCTACAACGTCTTCATCCACGTTCTGGCCACATATTTCATTCATTTCCTTGAAACCTTTCAAATTTGTACTGAGGGGGAAACACTCTCATGCCATCCCAAACTAGGACTTTCTTTCTTCTGTGGAATAATATATAATAACCATAATAATAATTATTATTTAATTATTTATACCTGTACATTTATTGCATATGTATTTGTAAATTACTTTTCATTTTTATTTTTCACGCATTAAATACTTACATAGAATATTGTTTTGTTTGCTCTGGTTTTTGCAAGAATACCGATAGTTTGAAATGATACAGTTTGTAAAGATATTTTGATAAAATATCTCAAGGTCCACCATCATTGGAACCTCATTTAATAAAAAATATACATATTTATACATTTGCATTTTATTTTTAAAAGTACAATTATTCAGTATGTATTTTGAAATATTTTTGAATTAATTATTATTTTTCACACACATGCAATATTTTCATAGGCAAATACGTTTTTTTTTCCTAATAATTTTTCAAGAATACTAATAGTTTGACATTATGCAGTTTAAACCATTTAAGAAATATGTATATATTGAAAAATGTATCAGGTTTCGATGTCTTTTGGATCTCAATAAATTTGTATATATATATATTATTTTCAAAATATTTATACTTTTACATTTTCTTTTTAAAAGTATATATTTTAAATGTAATTATTTTTCCTTTATTATTTTTTATTATTATTTATAATTTTTCACACACAAATAGAATATTTGCATAGGCTATTAATTTTCTTTCTTTCTTTTTATTTTTGCAAGAATACCAATAGCTTGAAATCATAAAATTTTAACAATTTGTAAAAAAAAAAAAAAAGATATTTTGAAAAATGTCAAAAAAGATTAAATACATGATGACACAATTGTCACTTTTGATTAAAATGTCCCTTTTAGGTAAGGAACTAACAAACAAAACACAAAATAAAAAAACAAATCACTAATGAGAGATTATCGGTATGAAATCACTTTATTTACTTTAATCAAAATCTGAACATTTACTTCCGGCCTGGAATGGCGTTCCTTTTTTGATGACGTCAGTTTGATGGCTTGGGCAGAATATCCTTAAACACACCCCTCCAACTGTTAGGTGTCTATGAGTGAGAGATGAGTGGAAATACGTCACTAGTACACTGAAATAAAGTCGGCAGCAACTTCCGGTTCACGCAGGCTTTAAGGGAGCTCAGATAAAAGATAAAGTCTAGCAATGTTTCACAATTAACACAGAAAGGAGGTCAGATTATCTTAGACTCTTAAACACCCAGAGGAGTTTCTTTGTTTAATCCTTCTGCTTGATGCATGAGGAGAGATCTGCTTCAGTGAGGAATCTTAATAACAGCTACGAAGCACAAAGTCAGTCATTTAACAGCAGCCAGAAGGTCTTAAATGTCACATACACAGTTCCTACCACCAGAGGGCATCCTTGAATAAACAACAGATAAGATTTCTATTTACTAAACACACACATACACACATCCCTGATTGTTACAAGTAAAGCCAAAAAATTGGTGCCATGACCCTGAAATAAATCATGCTCTTCTTTCTTTCTCTTAAGGGGGATAATGATCGCTATCAGGTGCAGCTGACATACGAGTCAGGTACCGCTCAGGAACTCTCCGTCGAGGCAGGAGATTTAGTACAGTTCCTAGAAAAGTCAGAGAATGGCCACTGGTGAGTATGGAGTACAGTCTCCATCCTGATACTGTATGTTCCTGCAGGCGTCACATGCTGCAGTCAGAGGCCTTCACTAAAGACCTGACAGTCAATAGTGAAACTCTCATTTGTTTGAGATATCTGGTATGGCTGTTTTACGGTTTTGCTTTAAAAACCCACAACTTTTAAATAGGATCAGAATCAGTTATTTTGTTGATTTATTGAAACCAATTTATCTCTAAAAAGACTGTTTAATGGACAACTTAGAAATTGGGTTAATGATGTGATTTGTTTCTTTTGTCACGGTTTCTCTTTTTTAATTTATATTAAAAACAAAATGTAATGCATTGAATTCACCTTTTTTACAACGAGTCTGTTTTTAATTTCTGTATTAAAATTCATTTTTGTCAGGGTGATAAAGCTGTCCTGATGTCAAAAGCATATTAAAAATAATACTTTTCTTCAAAAGAAACCTTAAGCAGTTGGGCATAATGATTTATTATCCTCAAGAATAAGTATTTTACCAAAACTGCTTCACTGCTTATTAATATTTAGAAAAACCCAAAGCCAACATGCAGAAACATGAAAAAAAAGCATAAAACATGAAATTATATCACATCGACGCCAGCAGACCATATCCCTTAAGATATAATTTGACTTTTTTATGTCAAGGCAATGTTGTTCATGCTGTAAAATGTCATGTGGTAAGACTCCCCCCAAAAACATGATATTTATTAATTAAGAATTCATATTATTTGTTTAAAATTTTCATCTTTAAAAATATATTAATAAATAATGATCAAGATGATTAAGGTGTTATGACACTTCTTGAAAATGTGTTTCCAAAAACATGAAATCCTTTATAAGTGCATTTCTAAGAACTTGGCACATGTGCTTTATTTCTTTTTTTTTCATCATGGACAGATTTTTAATTTACCCAGTTGTCTCCAAAAGACTGAATAGTGGTTTCATAGGGGTCTATTGTACTCCCCTTTAGTGCAGAATACCACCTAATCTGCACTTAGTAACATTTCTAAAATGAAATGAAAAAGCCAGCTGTATGCTGAACTATCTCATACATATTTAATCTTGGAAACTGTCTCCAGTCATTTTCAGCGCTTGAGTTTCTGCTTTATAAAGTGTTTCAAAGTTTTCTTTGCTCACCAATCAACCCCCTCAAACCCTTCATAAGAAGTTTTCAAGCTTTCATGGATGTGGATGTTTTGACATTGTGCAGAGTTGAGCTAAAGTTTAGGTAGCTGGCTTCACATCTTCAGCCACTGGATGCTTTGGAGTTTGCTCAGTTGTGTCAGGAGTGTATGAGATATAATATTTACAGACAAGAAACTGGTTGTGGCTGTGCTGTTTTTTCTGCATTGATACTGGTCACCAATATCACAACGTAATCCCAACGTCTCACAGTATAACCAATAAACATCAATATTGTATCCTATAAAAACGTTCACAGTGCGCCAAACTTGCCCAGAGTTGGACATGTTCTTGTATTATCAATCTGTCGTGGTCCTGGAAAATTATTCAGATCCGGTCTGAAAATTCAGGGATTAAATCAATCAATAGTTTTAATTGACAAGCTATGTTATGATCAGCTCACAAATGTAATTACACAATTTCAAAAAATAGCATAGAGTTTATCAAATCTAATAATTTAATTTACATTATACTAAGTTGAATGCTTGAATCTGATTGGCTGACGAACATTCTGAGGCGTGCAATTATTTTCAGGGAAACGCACGGCGAACGTAGTTCCAGGCAGCTCTCTCGACCGCATTACATGACCATATCACTTCGCCAAATGATTTCTGTTATTTCAAAGGTCTTACAACAGAAAAATTACCAAAACCCTGGCCAAACAAATAAATACAGTTAACAAAAGGATAAAATCGACAGATCTTGTCCATGTTTTTGCCACAAAATTACGTTTTATTATGTACAGAAAGCACATAGCCTACTCTCTCTCTCCCGCTCTCGGTCTCTTCCTCAGAGACACACGTATAGTTTGCACACACCTTAACATAAGCGCTAATGTAGTTAGCACTACTCTGATGATTTTATCAGTAACATAGTTTAAGAACTTAAAAACTACTATGACTTCTCACAACCGAGGTAACAACAACGGCACTGTTCGTGAAGAAAATTAACTTAAAGTCTCACTATAGACATTGCTGCCGATCACTGACTCACAGAGGTAACATTATCTCTCTCTCTCTCTCTCTCTGTCTCATAACTTAGTTATTAACTGCATTAGTCTGCTATCAACGGCTCAAGCCTCCGTTACGGTTTAAAATGATGTTTTGGAATTAGCAAGGGAGGCATTGGATGAGATGCGGATGAAATAATCCTACTCAGAATAGCGATTGAAGTAGAAAAAAACGGACGAATGCTTTGAAATGTATCATCTGATCGATGTCTTGAGGTGTGGCAACCGTAGTATAAGCGGAATAATTGACTGCACACCCGAGGTGTAACTTCTGTTTTCTAATAATTCAACGGCCCGTCGTCAATTATTCCTTACATATTGACTCTGCCGTACTCAGAACATTATTGACTCATTACCCATTACGATATTACTTTATGATATAATCACTCGTATTGTATTTCCTCACTTGAGGTAAAAGTTACTGAGCCTCTTAGGGTACATGATGATAAAAAAATATCTATTTCATTACTTTTGCATTTCTCACAAAACATTTGTTCCCCGAAAAAAAATTGTTTTGCCTGAAATACCTTTGTGTTCCCTTGCAAAAGTATTATGATCCCCAAGAAACTCAAAATCATTGAAATAGTTTTACCTCCCACTTTATTTTCATCACCCATTTTCCATTCGCTCACAAAACATAGTTCCTGGGGAAAATGCAAACGTAATATGAAAAAAACGTTGAAGTTTTGCAAGAAAATGCAAACATTTTGCAAGAAAGAGCAGAAGTTTTACAAGCACATGCAAAAGTGTCTTCAGGGAATGCCAAAGTTTTGCAAGCAAATGTAAACGTTTTGTGGAAGAAAAAAAGGTTTGGCAGCAAATGCAATGTTTTTTTCGGGGAATGTGAATGTTTTGTGAAAAAAATTTTTTATTTGAGTTTTCAAAAAAAACCTAAGGTTTTGCAAGTGAAGACAATGTTTCTCATGGGAATGCAAAAGTTTTGTGAGAAAGCGTGAAAATTGTGCAAGTAAATGCAACATTTTGCGGGCAAATGCAATTTTTTTGGGGGGGGAATGCGAACGTTTTGTGAGAAAACGTGACAGTTTTGCAAGCAAGTGCAGTGTTTCAATGTTTCTTAGGGGAACATGAATGTTTTGCAAGTGAACGTAATAGCATAGAATTAGACATTTTTCCTCTCATCTAATTTCTCCCATTTCCATGTCCCTTTAGGTGCTCCATAACAAGTGAATAACACTTAATTGCATTAATGTAGCTAAACCTGTAACTATGGTGGCCTATGGTGCACAACACACAACATTTACGGAAGACATTTTCAAAATACAATGGAATTAAGCCACAGAACAAGAAATGCTCCTGACCACAAGAGGGCAGTGTCAACCTGGAAAATCAAGATTTTTCAAAACTTGTAAAATAAATATTATAGATTTAAGTTTATAGATTAGTTTGTCCAGTGGATCAGAAATAGATACTATTATCCTCTAATTCCATAGCGACTCTTCTTTGTGGTCGGCTTGATTTCAGTTGCGTTGCGGTTAAATTTGTTTTTGTGTTTTGAACTTTTTTTAATTTCGTATATTGTTTTGTGTTGTTGGCCACCACATATAACAGGTCCATCGAACCTTCTTTAGTTGTCTGAATTACAATTCCAAGCAGTCAGCCGATCATACTGAACCCTTGTTGAACCCTCCAGGTTCTCTAGCACAAAGCTGTAAATTGAAGATGAACGCTGTCTCTCATGTTCTAGGCTAGTCAAGAACCTTAGAACTCAGAAGACAGGGCTGGTGCCGCCCACTGTCCTGCAGTCCACAGCAGAAGGAGTAGACCTTTACAGTAACTCTGGTACCGCACACCAATCCCAGGACGAGCAGCAGAAGGGCATGACTGACATCCTCACTCTAGACACACTTAGTCTGGACTGATGGTCACCATAAAATTCATTCGTAGCTATTGGACACATACACTGCTAGCTGCTGCACTGTATGTGGATTACATCTGCTTTAGATGATGATGCACTTTGACTTCTGATGTCACTCAGTCCCTTCTCGCTCAAACACATACTGTACCTTACACGTGATTGCACACAAGATACCGTCGTGAGACAAGCTGGCTGTAGTTTGAGATCTAGGTCAGCAGACGGCGAGACTGGCGGATGTACCTGTTTGCACAGTCTGCATTTTTTTAAGAGGTGTGCATGACATCACCTCCTCAGGCATGCACTTCATTCCATGAAAACTTGGCGTGCGCACAATGCCACTTTTGCTCTTGTTTGTCTGGTTTTCTCCCACACTTGCTC
Source organism: Ptychobarbus kaznakovi (assembly GCA_027422405.1). Lineage (NCBI taxonomy): Eukaryota > Metazoa > Chordata > Actinopteri > Cypriniformes > Cyprinidae > Ptychobarbus > Ptychobarbus kaznakovi. The sequence goes on along the minus strand of CM049795.1, from coordinate 13,734,865 downwards.
TCCTATGATAACAAGGTGCTGCTTATTCCTTTAAAGCTTTGACTAATATAAGTGAAGCGGCTCTGGACTCAACTATAAGGATTTTTGCCCTGCTGGCATTTTACCTAAACAACAGACATGCATACAAATTATTATTACAACTGAAATTATATTTTCTATTTTAATACTATTATCTATTTTAAAATGTAATTTATTCCTGCAAAGTTACATTTTTATGAGCAATTTTTCACTCTTCAGTGTCATGTGATCCTTCAGAAATCATGCTAATAATGTGGAAAACAGTTGAAATGCTTGATATTTTATGTAAACCCTGAAATGTCAAAAGAGCAGCATTTATTGAGAAATGCTAATCTTTTGTAATAATGTAAATGTTAATGCATCCTTGTTAAATAAAATGATTAATTTATGCAAAAAGGTTTTGAACAGTAGTGTAATGTATACAAGATGATAATATTGATACATATATTTTATTATAATAATAATGTAGAAATAATAAAGTGTGTGTGTATATAAATATATATCTGTATATGAAGAGTTTGTTTGCAAAAACGGATAACTTTAATAATTTTCAAAAATCAAGTTTTTTCATTGTGTGTTCCAATTAATTTCAGTCAAACTTCAGTTGGGTTATTTTGATTATGTACAAAATTCATAAAAAATAAAGCTAACTAACACAATAAAAACATGATAGCATAATAAAAAACATGATTTTAGAAAAAAAAGAGTTATCTGTTTTTGCAAATAAACTCTTCATATATACATATACGTGTGTGTGTGTGTGTGTGTGTGTGTGTGTGTGTGTGTGTGTGTGTGTGTGTGTGTGTGTGTGTGTGTGTGTGTGTGTGTGTGTGTGTGTGTGTGTGTGTGTGTGTGTGTGTGTGTGTGTGTGTGTGTGTGTGTGTGTGTGTGTGTGTGTGTGTGTGTGTGTGTGTGTGTGTGTGTGTGTGTGTGTGTGTGTGTTAGGGAAACATTTTTAATTAATGAATATTATATTTTGTGTGACAGGAAAAAACATTTTCATATATATTGTATGATTTAATCAAAATGAAAAGTTAAGTTTTCTTCACAGAACACACATAGTCATATATTTAATTATTGTGTAATTCCATAAAAATATATATTCCATATATTTATATAGATAGATACCTTTAAAATGAAAAAAAATTTAAATGAAAAGTTTTCTTTACAAAAATATTTGTATTGCTTCATCTTTATCTCATAGATTCATTCTTATTGTTGAGCCCTGCAGCTGTTTGGAGCTGAATATACTATGTTTGTATGCTTGTCATGTTGCGCTTCATGCTTCTCGACCTGTGCTTTCTGGCAGAAACAAAACACTCTCATCCCATTTAAAAGATGTAAAGCACAGGAATTACTCTGAAGGTTTGCGTCTTTGTCATGCCATTAATTTTGTTTCTTGTTTGTACGGATCTTGTCCTTGCTGTGATTGAGGGCTGTTGCAAGGTCTGGTTTTATTTTGCCACCCATTTCCTCTTGCTCTCGATGAAAAAAACCTGTATGTTACGTCACTCATCGTCTCGGTCTCTGCTTTTTAGATATTTTCAGTGACCTCTGCACCGCTGCCCTCACCGACACAGAGGAGGCAGACGACAGCACCGCTCAAGACGGCAGATTTGCATGCTGAACGTGCCGTGATGTGTCCTCACCTTCTGTAGCGCCGTGCTTATACACCATACTCGACAACAGCTCCATATCTTTTGTAATTCTACACAGACATCTGCTCCGCTGAAGGAATAGGTGAACTGACCGATCAGAACGGATTCCAGTCCTTTCTGGCCTTCTCCAGCGTTGACATAACACTGACAAAATTCTGTAGCCGTGAGTCAGACATTCAGCATGCAAGCCTTTGTTTGTTCACTCTGCTGTGGCTTAGCAGCAAACGCAGGGGCATTTGACAAGAAATACCCGGATCTCTGTGAACGCCGGACACTGATATCTGCACAGAGGCTGTCTTTTGAAAACACTGAGAAGAAGAGACTCTATAGATTTTCTGTCCTGCTGAAAATTTCACTGAAATGCTTAAATGGATAGTTCACCCAAAAACCATCGTGTTATTCCAAACCTCTATGAATTTCTTTCTTTCTTCAAGAAATAGCCATTGACTCCCATAGTTTTGTCCCTCTGTACTATACAAGTCAATGGCTACCAGCAACTGTTTTCATTTTTGGGTGAACTGTCCCTTTAAATATACTTGATTGTTTTGTTGTTTATTGTTTGTTTGCTTATTGGACTGTCGGTCAGAAACACAGCACTTTTGATGAATTCATATTCTCTAATATAATGTAAAATATTTATACTCTCTTTTATATTCTGACATGAAAGTTGCATAAGCCATCTGTAAAGCTTCGTTCCTCCGCTGTTTGTAAAGCTGAACATCTTTAATCCTCTTCGAATATTTGCCTCTACTTGATATTAATCTCTATCTTGGTCTGGTTGTACATAAATAATCTCAAAATGTAGTAAAAATGTGGGATATTTACTCTGATGTTTTTATCTATATTTCAGAAAATATGATTGTTGTAGCATGAATATTCCAGCTGTACTGTAAAAGCATCTGATACTGTTATTTTACAATATTGCTCATGAATGTTGTCAGTTTGTGCTAAAACAATTACAGAAATCAGATGTACTGTATCCTTCCTGCTTTGACATGAAGAGCTGATGACAGTGAATGTAGTAATGATGCCAAAAGTCTCTCATAACCGCCGATATCCACATATGAATGCAATTTAATGACCGTTTAATTACTTTCCGATAGGTTCTTAAATGTAAATGTCTAAGCACAAAGATTTGATATTGAATGCTGATGTGATTCTTGCTAGTATCATCGTTTTGTTCATATGTGAATATTTTGCTTTTCACAGCTTCCTTACAGACGCTATTCCAGCTGATGTGAATATGTATTAAATAACTGTACATTTCCAAAATGCATAATGAAATACGTTCATTATAAAACAATGTCTGTGACTTCGCATATGGAGACAATTAAACCAAACATAAGTTAGAAATGTCAAGAAGATGTAATGAAAAGGTTCCACGAAGCTTCAGGTTGGAAACTGGTCCATCGGGCTGTTTTTGGTTGTAATTGGAAGCTTTTTAAGAGAGTTTGTGACACAAACACAAAAGTGTGCATCTAAGAGGAGGACAGAAATGAGAGAGAGAGGGCCGGGCAAGATTCACTGGGCTTTGTTCTACAGAGGGTGTCTTTCAAACTCCCCAAATCTCCTGAGGGGCTGCAGGAGAGAGCAAAGACCCAGAGAGATGTGACAAGCATCGAAACTGAATTTAAAAAGAAAGAAAAAGTGCACTGCCTTCACTTTGTCCTTGGGTTTGGCTTCAGGTGTCTAAAGATTTTGAAGACACCTGGCAGTCTATTTATCATGAGTGGTTGTCCCCTGAAAGCAGGCTGGGCAGAGGAAAGGGGCTGCTCTTGATAAACGGAGTCTCATTGCTCAGTTTCAATGGAAGTTAATGGAGCGACATCACATCGGGACAGTGCAGGATGATAGGTTTTATTTTTTTATAACATGGCTTTTTTTTGGACAAGAGTGTTCAGATTTAAGATGTGAATGAATGAGAAGGAAAGAAACTGCATTTCTTAACTAAAATGCATTCACTTGTTCAATAAAACATTGACTTTATTTTGTATGATTCACACCATAATCATATTTTCCATTAAAATATTAATATTACTACAGTATTTGTTACCATAATAAATTATTATGGGGGTTTCAAGAGTAGAAATACTGACAAAAAATGTATAACCTGAATGTACTGTAAGTCGCTTTGGATAAAAGCGTCTGCTAAATGTATTAATGTAATAAATGTAGAAGTAAATATGTACACCACAAAACCAGTCTTCAGTATATAGCCTATTTGTAGCAATAGCCAATACATATGGGTCAAAAATATTTAATGCGAAAAATCATTAGGATATTAAGCAAAGATCATGTTGAATGAATGATGCATTTATATAGCACTGTATTGTGTAATGAAGATATTTTGTAAATACCGTAAATATATCAACATCTTTGAAACGTTTTGATTAGTAATATGCATTGCTAAGGAAGGACTTAATTTGGACAACTTTAAAGGCGATTTTCTCAATATTTGCACCCTCAGATTCTAGATGTTCAAATAGTTCTCAGCCTAATATTGTCCAATCCTAACAAACCATACATCAATGGAAAGCTTATTTATTCAAATTTCAGATTTATAATCGAAATAAAAAAACATAATCTAATTAAATTAATAATATATTAAAATATAATATAATTCATATATAAATATATTACTAATGCTTCTATACTTGAAAATCCCGTATTATAATATATTATTATATCATATATATCATATTATTAAAATACCGTTTTTCAAGTGTAGAAGCATAATATAATCAATTATAATACTAATACTTTTACACTTGAAACCCATTATTGTATTATATTATATTAATGACAATTTACAATAATTGCTTTTCGATGGAGACTATGCTTAACGTAACGTTGATGACGAACAATACGTTTCTATAGTTTTATTCTTTAATCATTCTCATTTGGTTCGCGTGTAACTTTTTCCTGGATGTTTTATGAGTCGCATTGCAGTATTGTGTTTGCATCAGTATCTTGTGTTTTAATCATAACGTTAAATACAGTTTATTTAACTAAACGTGTTGTGTCATTCATTCATTCACGGACAGAGCCGCTGACTCAATGGTCTACTCTAGACTGTAAAGGGTCTACTACACAGTACACAACTGTGCTCCAGCTCCATCCGCGTGCGTCGCCGTTTGAATTTATCAGCCAATCAGAGGCGTCGCTTTAGAACTTCCGCCGAGCTCTTCACTCTCAGCCAATCGACGTTGTGCTCTCGCGCTTGCCAGCTTTTTTGAATTCAGTTGAACGGAGCCACCTATCAAAAGAGCGCATACAATGGGCTTAATATTCTATCAAAACTTATTTTCCTAACTTAATCGTTTTGTTTTGCACTTTAAACAAACTTTACGTGTCATTGCGAGGACAGCGGTGTTTACGTGCGTACGCTTTAGTTTTAATCAATAGTTCGACTAACATAAACCCAGGTTGCTCAGATGGTTTAGCAGCCAGCTGAACTCTGTTTCTTCATTCATCAAAACCTTTCCAGCACATATCTGGACATATCCCATTTTCATACGGTGAGTCTTCATCATGCGTCTGCTTAATTCTAAATACAAGACTCTGTTGGAAAGAATGTCTTTTGTTTAGAAGTTAGCTTGCGCTAGGCTAGCTCATATCACTGCAGCTGCCAATCAGCTGTCACCGCATTGCTCTCGAAAAACCTGACAGAGCTTTACAAAATACGATGCTTTATTTCATTACCTTTTAACATGTGCGTTCTAATACATACACATAGACACATTTAATGTTTTGTTTCTCATTTGGACGTTAATGAACTGCAACTGCTTTTTATTATTGTAATGTTGCATTCAGATTAATTACTCACTGCATTTATGCAGCTGCAGTTTTTTTAAAGACCTTAAAGAGTAAACTCTGATACATTTTGGTGTAGATTTATATATATATATATATATATATATATATGTGTGTGTGTGTGTGTGACCCTCTCTGTGAAATCTAGGCTAAAGTCTCAAAATCTAATTATGCGATAACAAGCATCAAAGTTTGATTTCTACCATTAATTTCACTATATTTTCAATCTTTGACACGATCTTACTCAGTCAATATTAAAGATATAAAGGTAAAATTTTCACAGAATGTTCTTTACCACACGAAAGATGATTTTTTTTAGACCACAGCAAATCACACAAAAATTACTTTAGCTGGCTACACACACAGAAACACACAAATTGATTCTCTCCTCCCTTTAACCTTCATCATTCCCTCCTAGAAACTCACCCGTTTGTCTCTTATTTCTGTGCCGCCCTTGTTCACTTCTTTCTCTCTGGCCTCCAGCTTTTGATATTCTGGACAGGACTGGGTCGCCACCCCTTGTCACCGCGCCATGGCTGACAGCAGCATAGTTACTTTAGGGCCGGGCTGCAGCCTGCTGGTGGATTCCTCCATATACGACTCCCGGATGGCTGAGACCTCAAAGGAGCAATTTTTCATGGGTCTACACGCAGACGAGTCAGAGGGTAAGTGAACCACCATCCATCTCCAACAACCTTATATCAACTGACATTTCCACAGGGTGGACCGTTTTACTGAGCACAAACATAACAAGAGGTTATTTTCTCACTCTATTTAGTCTATTTCCATAGAGGTTCACCTTTGCCTGTGGTCTTTTTTTTCCAGATGTATTGCCCAAAGTTGAGACCAGAGTGGTGTTGGTGGGGGAGGCCGGTAACATTGCAGAACTCGAGAAAGCTCTTCAGGTACCAAAGTTGAGTTTATATAGACTGAGCTTTATACTGAGGCAAGATGAGCTACATTATTGTGGTAAAATAATATATCAGACCCTTCTGAAGTCATTGTGAGTTCAGCTGGAGAAGAAAAGTTTCCAAATCTTCTAATCTGATTAAAGATAATCAGTTTGCTAACAGGAAGGAAGTCATTTTGTGTTGGTCAGCTTTGTACACAAGATACAAATGAAATCCTCCCGTTTGCCTGACTGAAACTATTTTAACTGAATTTTAAGGATGGTCTAGACTAGAGTATTTGTATGTCTGCTTGCGTGTGTGTTCCTAAAATTAAATTAAATCTGAAATTAAAACTGTAGTTTAATTAACCGTAAATGTCTTAGCTTCTTGTTAATTCTATGACTTTTATTATTTATTCTGTTTTGGCCTTGAAGACCGAAGTCTTGCTGGTGACATGGCATTTAAAAATATATAATAAAACGGTAGCTTAAATTCTGAATCGCTTCTGTCCTTGACTGATTAAAGTTTACCTGAGATACAGAAATATTGGCAGTGAGATTTTTGCATGTACACTACCATTCAAAATGTTGGGCTCTGCCTCTGTGTACAATTTTTTGAATATTTTTGGAAGAAGTCTCTTATGCTCACCAAGGCTGCATTTATTTGATCAAAAATACAGTGAAAACATAATTGTGAAATATTTAATTCAAATAATTATTTTCTCTTTGAATATTTATGAAGTGTTGTTTTTTCCTGTGAATTTTCAGCATCGTTTCTCCAGTCTTCAGAGTCACACGATCCCTCAGAAATCACTCTAGTATGCTAATTTGGTGATTTATTACTATTATTTATAGAGATTGACCGATATATCGGTGTACCGATATTTTCCCGATATTTAAGCATTTTACCATAATCTGATATCGGTTTTGTAAAAAACAATATTTTTTTTATTTGTCACATACATAGTTATACAGAATATAACCAGCAGAGAAATGTGTTCTCTGTATTTGACCCATCCAAGTGCACACACACACACACACACACACACACACACACACACACACACTGGAGCAGTGGACACTGTTCACTCAGGAGAAGCTCCAGCACGGCCACCGCATGTAACTTTATACAAGATTCACTTGTTTGAAACACGCTAAACTATATTAACATTTACTATAGAACCATTATTTCGCCAATAAACATCTCTATCAAAATGTATTATTTATTATCTCCACAAGCGATCGCAGTTTGAGTATAGTTCTGTGTAAATAGATAAACCGCGCTGTCAGCAGTTTTCATAATCTAGAATGACAAAAACATTTTAATAATTCTGATAAAACGTGCCAGTTAAGAAATGCAATAAAATACGATGTTTTGTTTGTTATAGCTTATTTCAATATTCCAGAGAATATTATTAATTTAATTAACATTATCCAGTGAATTATTCTTCACTCTTTAGTCTATTAAACAGCGTTTAAACCTAAAACTGTAGTTTAAAATGAAGTTGATATGACTTCTGTCCTTTATTTTCTCCATTTGAAAACATTAGACATTATTTTGCTTATTGTTAATATCAGTGTTGCTGATGATGCTTTTCATAAAAATGTTTTTATTGTTGTAATTTGAAGATTAAATTTGACATGAAAATGTTAATTTTCAACAGTTTTTTGTTGTTGTTAAGATGACTGAAACGAGGAAAAACCAAAGCGAAGAATGGACTTTAATCTGTTATTTATTTACTTTATAACAGTAAATAAATATCGGTTCTGCATATCGGTTATCGGGTACATAAACATACAAATAATTGGTATCGGTTATAAAAACTCAATATCGGTCGATCACTAATTATTTATGTTGAGAAATTATAACTGTTAATATTATGAATCAAAAGTTCAAAAGAATAACTTAAAGTCGTTTTATAACAATATAAAAGTCTTTACTGTCTTTGCTTTTTGATCAATTTCATGCATGCTTCCTGAAGAATTCCCCCCTAAAAACTCCTACTGTCCCTAAAATTTGACAGTAGTGTATTCATTTTAGCTGTTGCTATAGCACCCGCTAATGAGTAAATTATAATAAAAATATTTCCATATTTGCCTATGACAATGGAATTGTTTTGCTATTTTTAATTCATTTATTTGTTTTTGTCATGCAGTGATAAATCATTGAATCAGGCTCCTTGAAATGCCACTTGTCACAAAAATTCTCAATTATTTTTCTCCTTTGTCTTATTATGCTTTGTGTGTTTTATACAACAGTAGACATTTAGAAGTTCTTTGTTTAATTTTATGCAATATCTGATTAGGCTGTTTGAGTCCCGAACAGATGCAGAATTTGGCCAAGAGTGTCAGTAGCTTGAAAAGCAGCTTTTGAGGACTGTTCTCTTTATGAGCTGGATTCAATGCTGAGGAACATTTTACTCCACATTCTTACACTGACATGTGGTATGTGGCTGTTGGGAGTTAACAGACGAACGAAAGGTTATGAATGATCCTTCACTTGCTCTGACAGTTGCATTTGGACAGCGCATGACTGATAATCACTTCGATAGCGCGATATTGCGTAGCATTTCGAGGCTCGGTGTGATGGTGCTTGATGAATGATTACATAATCAGAACGTCTCTCAAATGCATGGCTCTGTGGTTTGTTTTGGGAGTTAAAAAGAGACAGGATAAATGTATGATATCACACATTGGAATCGGAAGCTCAGAAAATGAGGTTAAATGTGTGTATTTGGGATGAAAACGTCTCATGTAGTGCTCAGGGGAGGATGGGGATGTTCCTGAAAGTCTCCTCTCTTTGCCCTTCACACGATGTGAGAAGACTTCAGATGTAGCGGCTTCTTTTAGTAATCTGTTCTCCCTGCTCTTACGCAATTTAGCATGGCAGAACTTCCTCCTGGACTTTTCTTGACATTTGTTTGAAGTTCTCATCTCGGTTCTGACAGGTTGTAAGGCCCTCCTGCCTTACAATATGGAAATGTAAGCTGTGGGTTGCCAGGTTGACGTCAATTCTTCATTTTTACAGGCTATCACCATAATGGAAGTCCCGGTGGTAAAGATTAAAGAAGGGCAGCCGGGCACAGAGGCGCGTGAGAAATTGATAAAATCTATAGTCAATATGGTACGTCTCGTAACCCGGAATCTTTGCATGCTTGAGAGCACCGGGGGATTTGCAGCATGGTGTTTTAAGAGGGGTTTGGTGTGGCACTGTGCTGTTTATATCAAACTCTCTCACACGGGTGGTCTGGACTAAGTTCTAACAGTGTTCTAACAACTTGTTCTGTGTTTGTCCAGCAGGTGGCCTTTAATCCATTGAATGAATAATTACCGTAATTCAATCCGTTATGTAATCAACCCTTTAGTGATTAACCCCTGTTTTAGTTTCATGTTTAATTTTTTCTTTTAATCTTTATTATCACATACAGGTAAGTCACAGAATAGTAATTTAAATGACAATAATAATCAAATGAGAGGATTAATGGAAATTTCTGCACTAACAAATCTCCCTTCAGTTCCTTTAAAAAAATCTTAACCGGCTGTTCACAGCGGACATATTCTTTCGCATGCTCACCTGGGATACATTTATTTCCTTTAAAATACAGTTTAAAAAGTATATAATATTACTATCATTTGTCACATTAAGTTTTTCTGATGTGCTGCTAAAGAAACGTTTCTCATTAATGCTGAAAATAGCTTTGCTGCTTAATTTAGTGGAAAACTGATATTTTTTGATAGAGAATAAAAAGCATTTATTTATAATTTAACCTTATAAATGTATCCAGTTAAAGACAAAAGAGACAGTAAAGACAAGTATTAACTTCTTTTAAATATAAATTAAAAACAAATAACATTTTAAATATTTAATACATGTAAAATGTAGTAATTTTTTTGGCTTCAGAACTTTCAGGAAAGAAAGATTAAGTGAGTGCTTGATAATGGCAAAGAAAATAAAACCTAAAAACAGGCAGAAATGACCATGTACAAGTATCCTATATTGGCGGATACAGTGTGGTTCGTTTCATACTGTATCATCTAACTGTCCTGTGTGAACCGTCCTGAACTGACACTCTACATTTGACAAATGACTGCTGTCTTTCTCCAGCGCATCATCTGTCAGAACACTTTAACATCTCTGAAAGGAGGGCAATACTAATCACAATCCAGCTAATGTTTTTATTGAAATTCTGAATCTTGAAGTTATGAATCTTCCTCTTCATCCCTATTAGGATATAAACACCCCCTATATCAAGACTGACAATGTCAGAGATTTTGGTGACGGCGAGAACTGCGAGTTCGAGACGGTGTTTGTGTTGAAAGACTTCCTGGCTCCCGAATACAGCTTCCTGTACAAGAATGACAACCGTATCCTGGGGCCTCCTGCCGTGATGTACTGCGCCAGCAAGGGAGAGGTAAGACCTGAAAAAAACCAACGCAAGCACACAGAATCACAGCCATCTCGCAGGATTTTTCTCCCTGAGGCGGTGAAAGAGTTTGATACTACTATGCCGTCACGGGTTGAGTAAAAGCCTGTTGAAATAAAGTTGTTTTTCCAACTGAAACGGATTCGTAAGCAGCTTTGATTGCTCCTGTAAAGCCTGAAAAATGTCTCTGGCTTATCTGAGTGTACGCAGGAGTGTCTGCTTGACTCCCTCAGATATTCCAAAGTGAAATGAACACTTGGCTGGCCAGCGATTGGTACCAGACAGAAAGATTAAGTCTGACGAACACTAGAATATAGATATGACTGCACAACACTCCACTCCAGTGAGAAATGAAGGCTTGTCTTGTTGTTGTCAAGTCTTGTGCACAGCTTAGCTGCCACTGGACATAGTCTTGCTTTGTGAGAAGTCACACATGGTATTCATATACACACACACACTAAATGTGTATATTTTTCATGAATAATGGTATTTATGTATACATATGATTTTTATTCATATGTATATTCATTTAAAATATAGAATTACAAATATCTGCAAATGTAATATAAAAATAATATATACACTGGCAGGCAAAAGTTTTAAAGGGATAGTGCTCAAAGATGGTAATCATTTACTCACCCTTATGTTGTTCTAATGCTTTATGCCCTTCTTTCTTTAAAAAAATAAAATAAATATCCAGCTCGTGCTTGTCCGTATAATGGCATCAATCTTTTGAAAAAGATACAGAAGTATTGAATATCCTGATTTGGCTGTCGGTTTGTGTGCATGACATTCATTAGACTCTATTGGTGCAGCTGTTCACTTTCAACTCACCCAGGAACAGCACACATTGTAAAAAATCAAGATTAATTAAATAATAATTAAAAAAAAAATCCTTTTGTAGTCCGAAAAAGGAAGGCTGATGTACAGCATTAGAACAACACAAGGGTGAGTAAATAATGACTTAATTTTTGGGTCAACTATCCCTTTAAAAAATGTTTTGTTATTATTCTAATATGCTGATTTGGTGCTCAGTTAATATTGTTGCTCAGTTATGAATAATAGTTTTTATTATCAATGTTAAAAACAGTTTTTGCTTTTTAATATTTTTGTGGAAACTGTTTTTTCCCCTCCAGGATTCTTTGCTGAAAAGAAACTTCATTGCATTTATTTCATTAGTTTTTTTTTTTATTAAAAATAAAATAATTATTTAATATAGCAGGGGTTCTCAAAGTCTACATTCAACGGTCCAAATCTGAATTTTCATCAGTGTCAAAGGTCCGGACCGGAATAATTGGTTATTACAAAACTTGTTTTTAAAACTTGTTACGTAAAAAGTTAGTGCTGTTGACAAAAGCGGGAGATATAGCGGTTTTGGCCCAGATCCGTACTCACTCATAAAGACTGTAATCCTAATTATAAATAATACAGCTCAACTTGAGCACCTTCTCACAAACGCTACATTACAGGAAATACTAAATTAAAATGACATTGAGCTTTTCTGAAAACGGTCAATTCTTTTCAAAGATACATTCATATAAAACCCCCTATGCCGCATTTATATTTTGAAACGTGTAATGCTCATGTTTCAATGAAGTATAAGCCTTTTGGAAAATCTATTGTGGCGGTCAGTTTTGATATAGTGACGGGCCACCGCAAATAACTCAATTTATGGGAAACACTTGACCACTGCTATAAGACCAATCGCCATATAAGTGATAAAAAAAAACCTAATTTGGTGAAATGTCACCCGATTATGTCAAACATCATACGCTCACTGGATGTCATGACAGCTAATGTCATGAAGGAAAGGTTTCAATATCTCGCCTGCGCTTTCATTTTGGACCATCTCCAAAAAGACATTTAAAAAAAAACCTAAACAAATGATTTACAAGTTTAACATGCGTTTATCAAAGTAGGAAATATAATTAGTGCTCTTGAGATATGAAATGGAGGCGGGTCTGATTGAATTCCCTCCGGAGCCGGACCGGAGTCCGGACTTTGAGAAGCACTGTACTATAGGCTAAGTGTCTGCTGAGAGGGAACATTGCCTGTAATTCATTTCTGCTACTATACCTTTAAGACTTCTATATGCAAATTACCTTCTGTTATATTTATAAACTTTCTTGTGGCATAATCTGGATCTGATGATTTGAGTCTATATACATGCTCTGATTTGATGCATATTAATGATATTCTCCATGTCCTCGTCTACAGCCTCTGCCGTTCTCCTCCAGGCCTCTCTACTCTATGACCATGCTCAACTTGTCTCTCTGCTTCACTGGATTCCGTAAAAAAAACGAAGTGGTGAGTTCTGCATGTCCACCCGTCTGACTCAAAAACAGCCCATAGTATCACTGTCAGATTACTTGCTCTAATTAACTGTGCTTTTCATCTTCAGGTTACCCTGGTAAATCTCGTCCATCACATGGGTGGCACCATCCGAAAAGACTTTGACAGCACTAAAGTCACACACCTCATCGCCCGTTCAACACATGGTGAAAAGTACAGGGTATGTATCCACCGCATCCACATGTATACATCATCCTTACTAGCCACTTTTGTGTATAGTGAATGAAAAAAAATTAAATTGCGAAATTCTTTCTGACTCGCCCTGCTGTAATGGCGCTATGCTGCCACATATCCAATCAAATCACTTATTTGCACCACCATATCCACCAGTGTAAAAGATGAGTTAAACACTTCGCTCTGCGCTCTACAGGAGAGCAAAATATATGCATACAAGTGTAAAAGACAGTATATGTGCATGCAATACACAGATGTGTAAAATGTGCTTTTTGGTATTGTGGATGAAAATCATTACTGTTTTTACCCCAGAATGAAAAGTCTGATGGAAGGAAATGTCCTTGTAGCTTGGGAGCATGTACTGTTCAAAAGTTTAGGGGTTTTCAGGTGTTAATTTTTTTTTTTTATGAATTCAGCAAGGATGCATTAAATTGATCGAGTGTAAGCATCACAGTTTCCTCAGAAATATTAAGCAGCACAACTGTTTCCAGCGTAGGTAATAATAAATGTGTCTTGAGCAGTAAATTATCATATTAAACCGATTTCTGAAGGATCATGTGACACTGAAGACTGGAGTAATGATACGGAAAATTCACAGGAATAAATTACATTTTATATTAGTGAAATGGAACATTTCTTAATCTCTAGACATTTTCACAATTTTTCCAGTGTTTTCTATATTATCGGCATGCTGTTATGTGAAACAAAATAAAATATTAACCCGCCCCTAAACACTATATTAAAACAAAATTGATCAGGCTGCTTCAGTAGAGCTATATTATAATTTTTTTATATTAACCCGCCCTTAAACACTATATTAAAACAAACTTGATCAGCTAGTTCCATCTCACTTTCCAATCCCAGAAACCTTTGTAGTCTTCTGTGTTTGACGAAAGTCAGTCACCTAAACTGTTAAATGGTTGACCTTTTATTTTCTCATTAATAAAATATTAATTCTTAAAAATCAGTCTAGATGAAGAAGAGTCTTTTGTCTTTTAGTCAGTGTCCTGGAGTTTCCTCCAACCCCAGGTGTGCTCTCCGTAACAGGATCTACTGTCTGCTGCTGACGTGTCGGTGTTATTTAGAGAGGTTTTGATTTAAAACAGTTCTCATGTATCTCTCCTCACAGCATGTTGAATTGGGCTGAATCATTCATTAGTCTCATGCATAATGCATGAACCAGGCTTTGGTGAGAGGATATCTTCCCTCCAGATGCTATTCACTGCTTTTTCTCTTTCTTTTTAGCTGGCAGTCTGCATGGGCACACCCATCCTCACCCCTGAGTGGATACACAAGGCATGGGAGCACAGAGATGACATGTAAGAGAGTGTGTGTGAGGCATAAAACTACCCCTTGCGTCAATCCCCCTCGCTGCGTGAGTGTAGAGGAGTAAAAACTGTGAACGATGAGGATGAAATGTCCATCCGCTGGTGCACACGCCTCCCTGCTTCCATATTAAAAACGGTTTCTGCTACACTCGGGTTGTGACATTTTCCACACATGTATTGAACACTGAATCTGACCTTTCACATTAATGACCTGCCACCGTTGACTGAAGGGATTTTTCTTTCATTCTCGTCTCCTCTGCACTCACCAGACTTAATGGAGACAGACTTAGTCAATTTGAAATCAAAATTGACCTTGTACTGTCCTTGTTTCTGGTCTTATTGTGCATCAGTGCACGTTATTCCATAGGGGAATTGTTTTTAATCTTTCGTCAAAATGAAATTTGCTCTTCCTCTGAAATGGCTTCCTACCGCAACGGTTATTGTTGACCAACAACAGAGTTTCTGCAAGTCTTAAAAAGTCTTAATTCATCTGTTCACAGATTAAGGCCTTTTAAAAGGTCTTAAATCAGAGCAGAATGTCTTGAATTGATAAAGGCAAAAAATAACATTAATAAAAAAAAATATATAATGTCTTTATTAAATCGGCATCCTTTTTTAGTTTATTTTGATTACAACAAACGTACCGGTACATATTAGCAGTGCTAATATTGTCTTGTATTTTCCAACTTTGACAGCTCAGGTGCTCCCTAGTTTACATTTAGAGAACTTTTAATACCTTCAAGTTATTCCAGACATTTTTTTAAGTCAAAAAAATTTGTTTGGGAACCATTTTCTTAGGGATCCACCATAAGTTTTTTTTTATTATTTAAGTTGTTTATGCATTGAACACAAAATCTGTATTTTCTCAAAATTTGCTCTGATTTAAATACAGTAATGTTTAAATTTAGCCAATAATTAATTTGCAAACAGCAATATTATGAATGCAAATATTAACTAATTATAAAATTGACTAATATTGAGTTAATAATAAAATTTAGCTGTATAAAGAAAGTATAAACGCATCTGTAAACAGGAAAATATGTAGCTGTCTTTGTATTTTACAAAGTGGCCTCCTAAGGCAGTGGTTCCCAACCACGTTCCTGGATGCCCCCCCAACACTGCACATTTTGAATCTCTCCTTTGTATGACACACCGATGCAGATCTTGGAGTCTCTACTAATGAGCTGATGATCTGAATCCACTGTGTTTAATTAAGGAGACATGGAAAACATGCAGTGTTGGGGGGCGTCCAGGAACGTGATTGGGAACCACTGTCCTAAGGGGTTCATAATTGAGTGTTTAAAAAGTTTGCTGTTTGTATTTTTAACATTAACACTAAATTATATATTTAGAAAAAGAAGAGTCAGGATGTTCAGCATCGATTTCTTCTTTCGTATCCTGGTTCAGGTCTGTCTCCATTCTAATGTGGCTTGTCCATTTCGATAATTGTGTTGCGTCTGTGCCACATGTCAAGTTGCACAAATAGAACTGTAACAAAACTAAAATCAAAATTTATTAGTCAGAATTGTTTTCAGAAACTCCCCAAACTATGTTCAGGTTTTTTCTAGCATATTTTGGTCTTGTGGTGTGTCTGATGATTTATTTATTTTGCTTTAGTAATTTCCATGCAGGCAACGAGGAGTTCCGCACCGAGTTTAAAGTCCCTCCGTTCCAGGATTGCGTGCTGAGCTTTCTGGGCTTCTCTGAAGAAGAGAGAACCAACATGGAGGAGAGGACGCAGAAACATGGTAGTGAACTCTCATGCATCGGTGTCTGTTCTGAAACATTTCGTGTTTTGAAATACCAAAAACCTCTGCTCAAATAATTCTCTATTAACCAAAGCCTTTCACTCTTATTCATCTGAGATGCTGACCCCAGGATATACTTCTGTATTTTATTTCTAGACCTTCTCTGTTAAAGCAAATGACCCCTGACTTCTGCTTGAGGGGGATTTTTAAAGGAGTGTGTGCTTCTTGTTTTTGTCCAGGTGGACGGTTCCAGGCGGTGGGTGATGAAAGGTGCACCCACTTAGTAGTTGAGGAGAACTCCATTAAAGAACTGCCCTTTACTCCCTCCAAAAGACTCCATGTAGTGAAGCAGGAGGTATGAACTTGACTTAAAATCTCACAAGCTGACACACAGAAACACACACTGGGCTTTGTGTGGGTCTTTAATAACAGTGTTTAAAAAAACAGTTATTTTACACCGCTTCCTGTCTGTAGTGCGGTATCTAGTATGTTGCGAGGAGTCTTTTTGGCACACGTCAGGGGTTTTAGTAGCTCAGTTTAATAGCTCAAATGCATCAGTATTTATTTAAAACCTTTAAATAAAGGTAGCTGAAGTATTTTAAACAAATGCATATTAACTTGTCATTTTATTTCTCATTCTGTGTCTTTCTGCAGTGGTTTTGGGGCAGTATACAAATGGACGCCCGTGCTGGGGAAACCATGTACTCTTACGAAAAGGTGAAGAAACCAGGAAAATTACAGCTTTTGGGCTGCGCAAGTAAACTAAAAAGCAAATTATAGTTAACTTTTTTTTCTGCATAATAATGCAAAACTTAAGTTTTAATTAAAGAAAAAAAATATGGACCTTATCCCTTAAGTATAGTTTAAAAAGTAGCCCATGATGCACTTCATAAAAGCACGAAAGAAGATATTTTGAAGAATGTTGGTAGCCAAACAGTTGACGGTAGCCATTGACTTCCATTGACCATTCTTCAAAATATTTTCTTTCATGCTTCTGTGCAAGTTTAAACCAAGTAAGGTTTTAAAGAATTAATATGAAGATAAAAGGAAAAGTTTTAATGTCAAATTTGTTCCCTCAGCCGGAGAGTCCTGCGGTGAAGAAGGCCGTGTCTCTGCTGTCTCTCACGACACCCAACAGTGGCAGGAAACGTCGCCGTCTTAGAGAAACATTGGCTCAGCTCACCAAGGAGACCGAGATTTCTCCCTTCCCACCACGCAAAAGACCCTCGGCTGAACACTCGCTCTCTATGGGCTCCCTGCTGGACATCTCCAACACACCTGACACCTGCAAATCCAGCGGAGGTGAAACGAATGATCTGATATGACGTGTGACTAGCTAGCAACCAAATAATATAACACTCCCCCTGACTTTCATGGGTTAGACTAACAAGCAGAAGAATGTTCTAACCTTCAGTTTTCAGAAAAAAAACTGGTTTGGTTGTCTGAAAAGTTTGCAAAGTTCCTACTGCATTCTGTGAGAGTGTTCCAGAGCTCTCCAGACTTTGATCTCAGAGGTCCAGGGTGATCCCAGCCAGGGCTGAGATGAATCAGGAGAGCAGTCAGAGTGTGTTTTAGATGAGTGAGGCCGCTGTCTTTTGCAGAGCGCAGGTGCAGGAGGAGCAGCGGTAGGCGGAGGAGTGCCAGACAGAGTAGATCAGAGAAAGAGAGGCTACTGCAGCGTACCAGCACTCCTGTGTGCAGAAAGGAAACAGACCAGACAGGTGACATTCATAGTAACTTTAGCCCAGGGTTTAGGATGAATACAAATATTAATCTATTCTATTAACATAGTCTTTTCACTAAATGTAGAAAAGGTTGCTCATGTCAATTTCTCTTCAAAAGCAACTTAGCAGGATTTTTTTTTTCTCTTATTCTATTTCATTTGTGGCATAATGTGGATAACCACAGAAAATAGTTAGATTTACCTAACCAAAACACATTATTAACACATTAATAAAAAAACTTAATTGAATTGCATCACCTTTACTAAACATGCATATGATCTTTGTCTTAAAACACTCTTTACTATGTGCTCAGATTGATTTTTTTTTATTTTATTGAACATGGAACATTGCTTTTAATTCCTCTATCATTCCTTTGTATTTAACTTTGCACAATTTGGCACATGAGATTTATATGACAATTTTTTTTCTTATCAGATTTTCGAACAGATATTTTGAGAAAAGGGATCAAACATATCTGAGGATAAGAAGTAACAGTGTGTGATTTACAGCTGCTCATCTCTGCTTATGTTTCAGAGAATGCCAAAATTCCCAAAAGCTCAACTCCTGCCCTTCTTAAGCAGTCCGCGCGCTGGCAGGTCTCCAAGGAGTTTTACCAAACCGAAAGCAACTACGTTGATATCCTGGCCACGGTCCTGCAGGTTTGTGTTCTGTGTGTGTGTGTGTGTCTTGCGTGTTCTCTTTCTCCTTCTCACACACACAGCCAGGAAAGTGGCAATCCACAGTTCCTGGCTGTGGCCTTATCAAACTGAACCAGTGACTCTGACCAGTAGGGGGGAAAATGAATTAGATTTGGACACCAATGCCATGGACATTTGGGCTTTGCTTCGTACCCCTACATGTGGAGCTCATACGAACACACACACACACACACGTCTGTGTCTGCTTGCATAGTAAATGCCACATCATATGCCTGCAATCGGAGCCCAGCTAATTTCACTGAACAGTGGAGTCAGATCATCAGGCAATACTGAATAGCCTGACCTTTCTATTGTGGTCCACTGGATCTTCATTAAGTTTATGGAGTAGCTGTCAAGTAGAGGTCTGCTCTGCACGAGACTGATTTTCCCAGTTTCATTCCACTCCTGCAGAACTGAACTGTTTGTTTCCATTTTGAATGTTCTTTACAGTTTATTTAATATATATGTTGAATTAAATGTTTAACTATTTTTAATTTCTTAATAATTAGAATCATTATGATGAATGATTGTAATTTTTCATCCTTAATACGATTTTAAGGATGTTTTACACTAAAGATTGGATTTGGATGCTCATTGGATAAAAACTGAACTTTTTTCTCACATTAATTATTTTTTTAAGTAATCCATATAAAATATCAATTAAAAATTCACAATATTACCGTTTGGACTATTTTCAATCTAATAAATGCAGCCTTGGTGAACATAAGAGACTGCTTTCAAAAACGTAAAGAAATCGTACCAGTCCCAGCTTTTGGAGGGTAGTTTCTAAACTTCTGTTGTAGGGTTTATTTTAAGATGATGTCAAAAGGCTGAAAAATACTAAAAACTACCATTCCACTCTACTATCAAACTGTCTGCTTTGGCTGACATCTCTTAGAAATAGCACCCTCTCATGCCTACAAATCAGAGGTTTAGTCCTGCGCTGCAACAAATCTAATCTTAGTCCTTTAGTGATCCCGTAGGAATACAGACCACTGCTATCAAGTCCTGTGCCACTGGTCAGTCTCGGGGTCCATTCTTGCTTAGTGATTTAATTTAATTTGTTTTTTTTAGCTCTTCAAATACCCCCTGGACAAAGAGGAGCAGGTGGGCGGCCCCATTCTAGCTCAGGAGGAGATCAAGACTATCTTTGGCAGTATTCCAGACATCTATGATGTGCACACGAGAATAAAGGTAGGTAATAACCTTTCCAAAAACTGAGTAAAGGCTGTGCTGAATGTGTTAGCTGATAAATGAGCTCTGACAGGCGGATCTCGAGGAGTTGGTGATGAACTGGTCTGAAGAGAGGAGCGTAGGAGACATTATCCTGAAATATGTGAGTGTGATTCCTCTTTGAACTCGACCTCCTCCGGCGTGAAGCTCACAACGCCGTCAAAGACTGAATGGCAGCTTTTGTGATCTCTCTTTATTTTAAAAAATTCTCTCTCAGTCTGGAGAGCTGGTGAAGGCCTACCCACCATTTGTCAACTTCTTTGAGATGAGCAAAGAGACTATAGTCAGATGTGAGAGACAGAAGCCGAGGTTTCATGCGTTCCTGAAGGTACTGTCTACTCTTTAGTGTGTATAAAGACTTCAGTTTTATATAGAAAGTGATATATTTGCCAGCCGAATTAATGGAATTTTGACCTCAGGGTACCATTTTCTGTTCTACGATATTTTTTTGAGAGATAGCAGTAAAAACAAATTAACATATGTTGAACCTCTCTTCTATATTTGAGTTGGTTTGTATGGCCATTTTTTGTGAATGTCGTTTATTCGCATCTTTTCTCTCGTTTTGCTATCCAGATTAATCAGGCTAAACCTGAGTGTGGCCGTCAGACTCTCGTTGAGCTTTTGATTCGTCCTGTGCAGAGACTGCCGAGTGTTGCCCTCCTGTTGAATGGTAATTCACGTAAATATGGCTGGAGCTGTTTCTATTCTGTAAATCTGTCTGAATCTAGGTGATTTAAATGGATTAAAAAGATACTTTGGAGTTTGTTTGATTCAGTTTTTCCATTACATGAAAAAAAAAAAAATAAGTCAAAATACTAACACGTGATTCTTTAGCAGGTTTGTTATACTTTACCTGTACGCTGATGAAAGAAAACATGATTACAGTGAATTTTGTTCTTTATAGATATAAAAAAACACACATCAGATGACAACCCTGATAAAGTGACCCTGGAAAAGGCCATCGAGTCTCTCAAGGAAGTGATGACGTAAGTTCTGTGATTTAAAATTTTCCCAAAAAAATTATGCAACCAAAAATATTCAGCCGAAAATGTATTTTCAGTTTTAGCTGAAAGCTTTTTAGTGCTAAAAAGGTGACGTTTATACAAAGATTTCTTTATTTCTCTCTCTCTTTTAATTTTCACAGCCACATAAATGAAGATAAAAGGAAAACCGAGGGACAGAAGCAGATTTTTGATGTTGTTTATGAGGTGGACGGCTGCCCTGTGAGTAATTGGTTTTCACTTTTCCCGGAAATGTCTTCCATTTACACACATCTCAGTCGAGTTCAAAGAAATAATTCACCCAATTCTGTCATTTACTTGCCTTTATATAAGTAGTGCAATCTTCCAAGTCTTTGAGTCAACAAATTGCAATAAAAGATGTTATATTCTGAAAGTCGTCACCCTCTGTCACGGCTCTCAAATAACTTCACGTAATTTCTACGCCCCAACCAAAAGAGCTGAAGTGATCATATTATGACCAATGGGATTCTTCTTGCCCTTTTGAAAGAAGAGTATGATGCAAGCATACTTCAACGTTCCCCAAGCAAATCTCCCTCGCCAGTCCATGAAAACTAAGCCATAAAAACAGGTCATTCAGAAACCATCATAGTCAGAACCATAACACATGGCTGTCCATTTTCACCCTGATACCGATTTATTTTTTTGACAATTTTGAAACCGAAGATAGCAAATCATAGGAGAGAGATCACAGTGTATTTAAAGTTACATATCTAATTTTAAAGCTACAGTAGCAGAAACAGCCTGTTTTTAAATGGTAATGTAAAACTTGACTGTTTTTGCTGCTAGAAACCTTGACTAACATTATAAGTGGACTAAATGAAATGCTACAAATGTGGCTATTTTAACAGTAAACTATAAAGTGTGACACTATATTGTTGGCAGCAGTCCCTCTTCTCTCTGCGGTAAGAGATGCAGACATGCTGTCTGAAACTTTCTCTCAATACTAAACGGATCAGAGTGAGTCAGCTCTTGTTGTCTCTTGTCAGACTCGCCCCAGAACAGCTACGTCTGGAGACGGGGCTGCCAAACCAATGATCGCCCGCAGATGGGAGTGCTTTTCCTGGATCAGTTTGTCTTTTGTAGCTCATGGGAACTGAATCGGCATGGACACAGCAGAGTCTGATCCAGGAACAGCACTCTGAGGAATCTGCAGGCTCAGGGACAGGAAATGCAGCATGTTTGGTTGAACAAACTTCTAAACACCAGCCACTTATAATTAATTCATTTGCTGAAACGCTTGCAAATGTTTTGCAAGGTGGAAACTGATTTTTTTTGTATGTTTGTGTGCACCTGCAGGCCAATCTGTTGTCGTCACACCGGAGTCTGGTTCACAGGGTGGAAACTATTGCTCTGGGAGACAAACCCTGCGATCGGGGAGAACATGTCACACTCTTTCTGTTCAACGACTGTTTGGAGGTAAAGCTCAGTCTTTGTCACTGCACCATTGCTGCTCTTCTCAATGTGTTTTTGGAAATACTATAGATGGGCAGACCCCCCCCCCCCCCGCAACTCTGTTTCTTCATAATGCAAATTCTCCATCAGGTTCCCCAAAGCAGTGCCACTATATGAAAGACATTAATCTTGATTTCTGGTCTTGTTTATGGTGTTAGATTAATGAAAGCCTTATGATGTCAAGCTGCTAGCTAGAGTTTCTCTATATTGTTGTTATTATTACACCCACATTGCATTTGAATAAACGATTCAATTGATTTCATATAAGTGAATGTCAAGTATCATATTGACTGCACTTTGGAGCTATGCACAGTTGGATTGTGGAGCTATTAAGCGACATTTATCATTTATTATTGTCTTTGTGTTTATGTATCTGGATCTTTCCACTCAATTTAAGTGTACATTTTTATAAATATAAAAAATATTAAACAATTAAATGAATACTGGCAGGAATTTGAATACATCGCTTCAGTGATAATCATTTTTGTTCTTATTTAAAATGCTTTCTGGCTATTAAAAATTATCTAGGTTGTGTAATTGTTTTGTTGTAGTCCTGTAGCTTTTTAATATTTTGCCTTTTCCTCCAATATTAAGTATTTGCCATTTTCAAAATTAGTCAAAATTAAATTTACCAAGAAAACAGAAAATTCATGATTAAAGTATTTGTTTGTAAGATACTTTTCACTTTTATAATGTTGACAATTTTCTTGCATGTATTTAATGTCAGAAAAATGCTATACTTTTGATGGTTACACCATTTTACATTTATTAAATAAAAAAACAGAAAAGGTCATAGCGCCAAACACTCGTCCAGTCCAGTATAGGCCAATAATATAAGGTGCGTACATCCAAAAAATACAAAAGGTATGAAGATGAAGGAGATCCGCACTCATCCATATTTAGCCCAAAAGGCTTATATAATTTATTAATCAGAAGTCACAAAATTGTGCAAAAGTACAAAACTTTTTTGGGTATAAACCCTTCCTCAGTGCCATGTGCTACCAAGCAAACGCCTGCGCTCATTAAAACATGTATACCGTAATACAATTAATATCACGAAGTAAAAAAAAATACATGTTTATATCTCAAAACATATATCCAAATACATTTAGAAATCATCCAAAATGATCCAACTATATCAAAAATGTATACATGGACATATATACCAATAAAAATCTCATGACTCCAAAAAGTAATGTACAATAAGTATAAACATCATACCCAATTACTCTTTAGCTCTTCCCTTCCCTCGGCCTCCTCCCAAAATGTCCTTGTCATCTTCTTCAAATTTTCAGCAACCTCAACAATTGTTTGTTCAGTTCATGGTTGAACAGTACCTTTGTAATAATTTATGCGTGTGCAATCTGTGCTTGCTGACTCTACTCTCTGGCCTCTTTCCCCAATTAGCGAGGGCATGCGTTTAAGCACTGTGGAGGGGGTTGCTAGCATGTGCCGGCACGTGGCTGTGGTCCTCTTTGCCCAATGCTGGCTCTGGCCTGGTAATGAGAGCAGGGAGAAGGGAACACTCCGAGTGATCAATTATTCATTTTAGGAAGTCCTCTGCATGCATATGTGTCGCCCCAATATGCATTACATATTTCAGCTCCACTAAAGCACCTAAAGGTCTCCCCACTGCTCCACCAGAGCACAGGAGAGAACATTTTACGTTCCTACATTATGAAGAAAGCTGCATTAAGAGTTTAATGTGTGTGTGCTTTTTCCTTCTGCGTCTTCATATTCAGATCGCCAGGAAGAGACACAAGGTGATAACCACGTTCCGGAGTCCGCTGGGTCAGACACGGCCGCCCGCCCAGCTCAAACACATAACCTTGATGCCTCTGTCCCAGATCAGAAGAGTCCTTGACATCCAAGACACAGAAGGTGAGGGGACCACATGGCATACTGCATCCCATCAAGTGCACTCATGCATATTTTAGTTTTGTGTTCTGAATTAGCCCCCTGGAGAGGGAGGTGAAGTCTGTTTATGTATAAAGTGTGTCACTTTAGAGCTGGCCAGGAGGATACACCGTAAGAAAATTCTAACAATTTTAAAGGTAAAAGAGTGTAAAAATGCTGCGGTAAAATTGGTTAACGGTAATTTCTCTTACTGTAATAAATAACGGGGCATTTTATGAAATAGTTACATTTACAGTTTTTAGCCATCTTATAATTTACGGTAAAAAAAAACCTGTAAATTGACATTCCCAGAATTCCCTTGAAAATGCATTTGAAGGTTTTTCATTGAAATAAACAATTTCTTTTATTCAGTTTTGTACATTAGGGTTTTATGTTACATCTGTTGTTAAAATGAATACTTATTACATGCTTTTCGAGTGGTGTATTATAATGATGGTGTTTTGTATTGGTATGCATGACTCCGTGTGCACCCTGTGTACTGATAATAATATTAACCTCCGCTTGTGGAAAAGCTATTTGTAATGAGCTCGGGTTTATCATGTGGCTTTCTCCTTTCCATCTGCGTTTTGGTGGTCGTCAGCAATTATAAAGGTACAAAACAGATTATTTCAGTAACAGTATATCGGTTAATAATGACATATACAGGTTTTGACTGTAAATTTAAGTTTTAAGTTAGTGTTCTTTACAGTAATTTTCAGTGTAGTTTAAGAATTGTAATTTGTTTAAACGGGTCCAACAGGGTTTTTGTTATCGTCTTAAGCAGATATGCTATTATTAAACAGTCTAGATTACCACTTTCATGCCAAACAAAGAAACGAAAGAATCTCAAAACTAATCTGATTCCATGGTCTTTAGGAAATGCAATAGCCACATAAAAAGACCATAATATCTATGATAGCAATATTCACAGAATTATTTGATATTGCCAGCAGAATCTTTTAGAACATATTGTGCATATTTAATATATCACTCAGCCCTACTTTACTGGATTTTCATGAGCTAAAGACACAGGAAGGCAATCATTTCACACCATAATAGCACATTATTAATGAAGATCACATTCTGAAGCCTGGGAATTTCACCCTGATTTCAGATCTGTGCTTCCACATGAGCAGCAAACCATTTCATGTTTCAAATCAGCTAATTTCCCTGTAGTGCACTTGTGATGATCCATCAAATCACAATAGATCAAATTAACTCCTGCCCTACATTGCTGAATATTGTTTCACTTGGAAGGAACACATTCAAGACAGCGTGTGAATGTTGTTTTATGTTGGCTTTATTGACACGAACCAAGCAACATTTCTATAAATATGAATAAAAACGTAATTTATATAGGTTTGGTGGATGGTATTACATTATTTTGTACCTTTTTTTCTACCCAAAATTGTTTTATAACCATGCAGTTATAGTCTGCTTTTAAAATGTTTGAATTTAAATGCTTTACAAAGAAGTTTAATTTCATTTGATTAAGTTTTTGCACACAAACAAAATGTGTTTTAATGTACAGCCAGCTGGTCATTATCAGAAAATAAAACCTGACAGGATGATCAAAACAACGGATTTGAAGCAGAAAGGTCATAAAGAGCGTAATATTTTGAGCGTGGGCAGCTGATGGTATAGTACAAACTCCACCAGTTGACTTTTTTTGTTGTTTAGCTTTTGGACTTCACTTCCATGACCTCACATTTTCTCACGTGAATTTGTTTATCTCCTTTATTTTTGTAATTTTTTTTAGAGTGTCAGAACGCCTTTTCCCTGGTGGTGCGTCCTCCTACAGAACAGGAGAACCTGTTATTCAGTTTCCAGCTGACGGCCGAAGACACGCTCAAATCCGCCTGGCTCAAAACTCTCTGTCGTCAAGTGGCCAACACGATTTGTCGAGCTGATGCGGTGAGCGGACACACATGCGCACACACACATAGAAACATGGCCTCAGATCATCCCCCTCAGGTCTGGAACAGAACTCAATTATTTATTTTATTAGCTCTGCTTTCTTTTTATTGTGGCTATAAATTAGGAGGTTTGTGTGGGGCCTTATGGTGTTGGCTAATCCTATTAGATGCTCCTGTGTGGTTAAACTGGGAGGCAGATTAATGTAATTAAGAGTGGAATTGTACTTGAACTTTACACTTCAGACGCAGAAGTCTTTATCTTCATGCTGCAGAACCGCAAGTCCTGCCCAGGCCTTCTGAAACGGCACATGTAATTGGCGCGGGCAGACAGATGTGTGTATTTCCCTTTATAATTAAACATCCAGACCAAACCCTGCGGCTAAATACATTTCGGCCTGGCCTGCAGTTCTCCCACCGGCCATGAGGTGGCGACCTACCCCCACATCACTGGCGTGAAATGCAGCCACACTCGCTCTCTGCTCCTGTGAATACCAAGAAGCCCCAGCTGTTTGGAAGGCTGAACAGTGACGCTTCTCTTTGCATTTTGACAGGCCAGCAGTATCGCTGTGTATTTATTACATTTTCTCCTGTCTTAAACAGGAAGATCTCATTCAGAGCACCGATCCTGACTCCGTCCAAGTGAGCACAAAGGACATGGACAGCACGCTCAGCCGAGCGTCCAGGGCCATCAAAAAAACCTCAAAGAAGGTAGGGAGAGGAACTTTCAAGTATTGAAAATGACACCATGCGCATACAGATTTGGTCTTGATGTCAACGTTCAGGGTGCTTTCTTAAAAATTAGATCATAATGTAGAAAACGCAGGCTAATTGTACATGTTTGTGTTTTAGGTCACAAGAGCATTTTCTTTCACTAAAACCCCCAAGCGTGTTCTCCAGAGGGCCTTTTTAGCCAATGGTACCCCAGATGAGAGGAGTCCTGGCCCAGATGCCGATCACATGGGCCGAATGTACAGCAGCTCCACACTGGCTGTGAGTCCACACGCTCACACACATTTTCTTCTCTTTTCCACACAGTCTGTGTATTTCTCCTCACAAATGTACTGATCTAAGCTACGAATGAAAGGCACACTGCATGAATAACGCACTCACCTTTAAGTAAGCCTATTCACATTATTTTGAGAAAAACATGCACAACAATAAGTGATGCGTCTATGAGCTCCTTCAAGGGCACTTTTAGAATAAAGTGCAAAAGTCTGAGCTTGACAGCTATACAAGTGACATGAGGGTGAGTTTAGTGTTTGTTTTGTTGAGCTTTTTTTTTTTTTTTCTGGCATTAAGCATTTTCAAAAACATTTTCAATTTTTTTTAATAGAAATTTTACGTGAGCAAGAGTGCTTTTCTGAATGGCAGCAGCACGGCTGTGATTGGACAGCATTTTTTTTTATGTTTACTGTTTTTATTAATGTATATATTTTTTTTTGCTATTTTGATAAACAATATAGCTGTTTGATTTTAATTTAATGTATAAAATATGTACATTTAAAAGATAATAATAGTAATTTACTTAAACTGGTAAAAAATCACAGCCGGTATTGAATTGTGACTGGTATCACTGGTATTGACGACTGAAGTAAAATGGTGTAAATGGGTATAATATTAATACATATTAAACTAATTTCCTTTTTTCATATCACACTTTTTATTGTTGTTTCGTTAGTTTTAATTATACGTTACCATTCAGAAGTTTGGGGTAAGTAACATTAATTTTTTTTATATTTTTGATCATGGTGGCATTTATTTGATAAAAAGAGATGCAGTACCAATGAACAATTATTACAATGTAAAAACTCTTTTCTGTTTTAATACATTTTAAAAAGTAATTTATTCCTGTTACAGCAGCCATTACACCAGTCTTCAGTCACATGATTCTTCATAAATCATTCTAATATCTGATTTGGTGCTCAAGAAACATTTCTTAATATTATCAATGCTTATGGTGCTTGATGGAAACGGATACATTTTTTCAGGATGCTTTAAAATGATGTTTTAAAAGAACAGCTTTTATTTTATTTTAGAATGTGAATGTCTTTACTGGCACATTTGATCAAGTTATTGTATTGCATCCTTAAGTATTAATGGTTACACTTTTAAGGTGTCCCTGTTAATTATACGGTGTAATTATTATACACTGTACTGGGTAATATTAATTAACTATATGGTTAGGATTAGGGTTACTTGCATGTAATTATGCATACTTTAGTGTTATTATAATAGTAAGTACATGTAATGCATGTAACAGACACATTTAAATAGTGTTACTGTATTAATAAAAATAAATTCTTACAATTTTTAATGAAAGCATGAGTGCTCTGTGAGACCAGTGCCAGGCACATGACCCAAAAGCTTATTGGCAGGTGCTTTTCTTCTTTTGAACAAAGAAAAATAAAATAATTTTTTTAATTTTGTCATGTGTGAATGGGTCCATAGGGAGTGCATTGTTTCCACTGAAAATCTTTTTTTGTGGCAAATTTTCACTTTTGGTGTGAATAAGCCTTGAATCCAAAATATTAAAGTACAATGAATCCTTTTATTCAGGCACCCTTTTCCCCTCCAGAGAACGATGACTATTCATTGAACTGTAAAGAGTAATTTTGCCACATTGTTCAGTTATTGCGTACTTATGTCATTCACTCACATCACACTTGGTCTAAACAGGCATTTGCATGAATTCAAATGTCTAATTTTTCAGTCAAATTGCACATTTAATCTAATTTTCTACAGTTGAACCTTTGCCAATTAGGTTGGCTTGCATTCCCCTCTCAGAGGACTCTGTGTGCCTCGGTCATTCACTTTTCTTTCCTTCAGCATCAGGGGTCTTGTGCTCTTTGCTCCATTTGAAAAGGGATATTTTTACCTTTTTCATTAACGTGATTCATGCACTTCTAAATATTTGAGAAATCCCTACGTTCTTAATGAGATCACGCTCAAATATTTAACTTCCTCTTTCCATTTTAAAGTGAATGATTGTGAGGGCGTGCACGATGTAGATGCGTTGCAAGATGAGGTTAATGCGCTCTCTCTTTTTCTCTTCCCTCCGTGTGAGTGCAGATGTCTCGTTCTGCCTCTACGTTCAGTCTGACGGGGTCTATTAAAAGCGCAGTGGTTCAGCGGTCAAACTCTCTGGACCATCCCCCGAGGCCCAGGGTCCCGGTGTGTGTCCGCACTCCGTGCAGTCCAGAGAGGGCTGATGAACCAGCGGCTCCCGAAACCCAGCTCAGACCATCCATCCTGTCCCTCCCAGCGGCCCAGCCTGTAGCTCCGTGCCAAGAGCTGCTGGCGCCCCCAGAGCCGCAGCGCAGGCTCCCTGGGTCCCCGCGGCGGGAGACTCTCCTGTAGGACTCTTAAATGTGAGCACAGCAGTTCTGCCTCTTGACTCACTGACTTACTAACTCACATCTGGGGATGGTGTTGACACTAATTCACTACCGCATGGATGGGCGATGGTGGCACTCATTTAAAGATGATCTGAGGACCAGTTCAAAAGGGTTTATTCACTTAAAAATGAAAATTGTCATTTACCCACCCTCATGCGGGCCTCTCTACGAATGACTAAGCAAGTTGAGGAATTTACTAGTACTACACTATTTTTCCCATCATGAAAGTGAATGGGGATCATCAAATGACAAATAAAGCTCCATAATAGTAACTCAACTGAAATTGACAACCTATCCTCACCTAACTTATACGCAGAAGCTATAATCTCATTTGTATTTTGCATATTCACCCTTGCTACGCTGTGATTGACAAATGCGCGCCAGGTGGCCACATCATATCAATGTCATGTCTTCAAATTTGACTTGTGTTTTTCTAGAATTATTTGTATGAAATTATAGTATTTATTAATGTTATAAATTAGCTTTTAATTGATTTTATGGGCGTTTCTTTTTTTTGATATTTCTTTTTGCTATGGGCTTTTCTTTATTTCTATTTTGCTTTTTTGTATTAAGTATTTAAATAAAAAATATTAACACTTTGGTCCAATTCTCGCTATTAACAAACTATTAAATACAACATTTGACGCAATAAACTCCTCATTTGCTGCATATTAATAGTAGTAATGTAGTTGTTAAGTTTAGGTATTGGGTAGGATTAAAGATGTAGAATGGCCATAAAGAATATGTGCTTTATAAGTAATAATAAACAGCCAATATATTATTAATAGGCATACTAATAAGCAACTAGTTAATAGTGAGAATTGGTCCCTATAATAAAGTATTTCCCAAAAAAATGTTGCTTTGGCAACTAATTGAAAATAATAATACAATTTTAAATGAATTAAAACAATTCAAAATAGTTTAACATGGCACCTCTGGGATTTGGAAAACTGTCAAAGTGACTTACGTTATTGTCTGTTTCTAGCTCAGAACTACTATAGACGGTTTCAACGGCAACTACATAAACAAACATTATTGCGCGTGTTTGTGGCCCTTACTTAACTTCCGGTAGACCTCCAAATAGAATCAATAACAACATCTAAGTCCCTCTAGAGTAGATTAATTTTTTTATAACAAGCAAAATATGTTTGCTTTGTAAATCAGACGGACTGAGATGCAGCGATAATTACTTGACAGACTATATTAAAAATGCAAATTCACTCTCTGCCAGCAGGAGACGCATAAAAGGGGGAGAAAAAACGTTAACGTTAGAGTTTGCGCCCGGTAACGGCTGTAAACTGAGCTTACACACTGCTTTTATCAGACATGTAACATGCAAGATGAATGAAAATGACATCATTTTCTAAAGACGGTGTTCCTTCAGAAATACAGTGATATAAAAACACCTGCGCCTCGTTTTGATTTTTAAATGTGCATTACATGCTCATGTTTATTCAACAAAGTTTTGATATTATGGTGGGTCGCCACAAATAAATTGATGTATGTGAAAACACATCCCACAACAAATGAGCCCAACTTCATTACTAAGCACTTATAACTGTGTTTGTAGCGGCGACACTAACCAGCCGATATACAAGCACAGACCGGAAGTAAACTTCGGTCCGGGCTCATGCGCCCGATGAAACGTCTATATTTCTTTATTTTAACTGTAGCATAAATCATGAAACCGTTTATAATACCGAAACAGTCCATTTCACATTAAGTATTTTTTATAATGCTTCATTTCATCCCCATTCACTTTCATTATATGGAAAAGAGAAAAAAAACTCATTCATGCTTGACATGAGGTTACTCAGAAAAAATAAATTGTCATCCGACTTATTCTGATTAAACAAAATTTCCATTGAATAAAAAGTATAGTTTTTGCTCCAAAAAAAAAGTGTGAAGTAATGTGACGGACATAATTATCTTTATTTTTGGTGAAGCATCCCTTTAACACTGACATCAGATCATTTACACAGGGTGAAATATGAGATCTCAGATGCTTTTATTGTTGTATAATGACGGCTCTTATATAAAGACGTTATTGTTACTGTGGTGTATGATGTAATTTTTCTTTTTTTCCATAAATCTCATATTTTTACTGTGGTACTGGCATGATATATGGGTGTGACAGCTGTAAATTGGCCGATGACCCTGATTTAGTCTCCTATTTCTAATTTGATCCCATTAACTTTAATCCGTGTACTTGTGTGTGTGTTTCATAGCGTTTTAATGTTTCGTTTAGCACACTCAAGGCAATTCATCAAATGGCTTTTTTCCCCTCATTGCCATTGGCCGCCTTTATTGATCTTGAGGCCTCCAATGACAGTGCAAGGCCACCTTAAGTCTTATTACGCAATGCTAAGCAATAGGATTATTGGTGTACGTGTGTGAAAGCAGCCTGGTGCTCGTTACATCTGTGATTAAGAGTAAAACAAAAGAAATTGGGTTTGTGGTTGCTAACCTCGTTTTCATCCTCACATCTCTGTTTATAGTGAATAATACAGTATTATCCTCTGCATGGAGGTTGACACTCCATTGGGTAATGCTGTCGGTTCTGAATGGTGAACACTTAACAAGGGTCAACAGTGTGCATTCTTACCACAGCGAGCTTGTAAAGCTCGTTCTGCTTGTTCTCCTCGCCTCTTCTCACCTTTTTTGAATAAACTCCCACAAAAACCTGTGACCCTCAGGCTTCTGCGAGAACGCTTACATTTTCAATTAGGCTCAACACTGGCTTTTGGTCGAAAAACAGAAAATCTCAATGCTGTTTAATGATTAGTTCCTACCCTAAACCCATGAAGATGAGCTGTAGTTATGTAGACTTCAGCAGGGAAGGGTGGTGTGACACTAAATATATTCTCTTTAATAAATTGACAGATAAAATGTTGGTTAGAAATGAAGAGTAGATGTAAATGGCGCATCATCATGACAGTTAAATAATGAGAGTAAACTGTTGATGGAAATGTCAAAAAGTAAGATATTAAATGCACTTACAATGAATGCAGAATGTTTTTGAAAATGATCTAAAAAAAATAAAAAATAAATATTGACAGGTTATATATGCATGTATATTTAATAGCTTAATGTTATAGCTTTTTGTGTGACCGGTTTATTGCCAATATAAATGACACTTTTTAGTTAGATTGAATATTTTGTAATTTATTCACTTTAAAAGATGTTTTTCTCTAAAAATGAGTAAAAAAATAAAGTGACTGATTCCATGTGATTGTAGAAATGTTAACACCTTATTATAGATTTCAGTTCATGTGCTAATTCCATTTAAATTAAATTAATCTTGTTCACTACTTGGTTGCTTTTACAAAAACTTGAGCTCTACAACTAATCAGAATTTAGGGTTAGAATGATCAGTTTTTATAATGTCAATTTTACTGTTTTGAGTTGTTTTTAATTCATGTTACATAATTGAAATGGACATTTTCATAGTAATGCTAGATTACATTTTTATGAATAAGCTTTTAGATTGCATATTTAAATACCTTACATTTGTAAATTAATTAATTTGCTGGAATGTCCAATTTAGTCATTAGCGTTTGGGTATTTAATGTATAAACTATTTTAATTATACAGTGGGCAAAAAAGAGTATTTATTTAGTCAGCCACCAATTGTGCAAGTTCTCCCACTTAAAAGATGAGAGATGCCTGCAATTTTTCATCATAGGTATACCTCAACTATGAGAGACAAAATAATAAAATAAATCCAGAAAATCACATTTATTTTTTGCAAATTATGGTGGAAAATAAGTATTTGGTCAAAAACAAAATTTATCTCAATACTTTGTTATATACCATTTGTTGGCAATGACAGAGGTCAAACGTTTTCTGTAAGTCTTCACAAGGTTTTCACACACTGTTGCTGGTATTTTGGCCCATTCCTCCATGCAGATCTCCTCTAGAGCAGTGATGTTTTGGGCTGTCCGCTGGGCAACACGGACTTTCAACTCCCTCCAAAGATTTTCTATGGGGTTGAGATCTGGACTGGCTAGGCCACTCCAGGACCTTGAAATGCTTCTTATGAAGCCACTCCTTCGTTGCCCGGGCGGGTGTGTTTGGGATCATTGTCAATGCTGAAAGACCCAGCCAACGTTTCATCTTCAATGCCCTTGCTGATTGAGGAAGGAGTTTTCCACTCAAAATCTCACGATACATGGCCCCATTCTTCTTCCTTTACACAGATCAGTCGTCCTGTCTCCTTTGCAGAAAAACAGCCCAAAGCATGATGTTTCCCACCCCCTTGCTTCACAGTAGGTATGGTGTCTTTGGAAGCAACTCAGCATTCTTCTCCTCCAAACACGACAAGTTGAGTTTTTACCAAAAAGTTCTATTTTGGTTTCATCTGACCATATGACATTCTCCAATCCTCTTCTGGATCATCCAAATGCTCTCTAGCAAACTTCAGACGGGCCTGGACATGTACATGGCTTAAGCAGGGACATGTCTGGCACTGCAGGATTTGAGTCCCTGGCGCCAGTGTGTTACTGAGGTAGCCTTTGTTACTTTGGTCCTGGCTCTCTGCAGGTCATTCACTAGGTCCCCCCGTGTGTTCTGGATTTTTGCTCACAGTTCTTGTGATCATTTTGACCCCACGGGTGAGATCTTGCGTGGAGCCCCATCGAGGGAGATTATCAGTGGTCTTGTTGTCTTCCATTTCTAATAAATTTGCTCCCACAGTTGATTCTTCACACCAAGCTGCTTACCAATTGCAGATTCAGTCTCCCAGCTGGTGCAGGTCTACAATTTTGTTTCTGGTGTCCTTTGACAGCTCTTTGGTCTTGGCCATAGTGGAGTTGGAGTGTGACTGTTTGAGGTTGTGGACAGGTGTCTTTTATCCGATAACAGTTTCAAACAGATGCCATAAAACAGGTAACGAGTGGAGGACAGAGGAGCCTCCTAAAGAAGAAGTTACAGGACTGTGAGAGCCAGAAATCTTGCTTGTTTGTAGTGACCAATACTTATTTTACCGAGGAATTTACCAATTAATCATTAAAAATCCTACAATGTGATTTTCTGGATTTTTTTCCTTATTTTGTCTTCATAGGTTGAGGTATACCTATGATGAAAATTACAGGCCTCTCATCTTTTTAAGTGGGAGAACTTGCACAATTGGTGGCTGACTAAATACTTTTTTGCCCCACTGTATATCATGATACAATGATGATGTGTTATAAAATCACTTGCACCATGTTTTTATTTAAGTTCATACCACCCACTCCCAGACTCCAGTATGAATAGTTTGTAAAAAGAGCCCTAAGTGCATTACAGCTTTACCAACACTTTAACTCTGCATTGAATCTTTAACAAGGTCTTCTGGGTATGAAAATGCACCAAAGGTTAGCACATCCACCATTTACAATTCAGCACTCTCGGGTCTTAAACTAATTACAGGCTGGAATGGAAATAACCTAGAATAACCCTAAAACTCTAATTTCATCACTATTACATTTCTTTTTCCAGGCTGCTCATTCCCCATCCATGATCAACCTGTCCTCCACTTTTGAGAGGAAGTATCACACCTTCAGCCGATCCACAACTCACCTGTTCTGAACTTTGCATCCAGTGTTGTAATTAATTTCCACACTATGGTACCACGTCTGCCCAAGCCTCCAGCCCAAGCCCACCGGGTTTAATTTACGGTCCAGAGCTCACCAAATGAAGGACGGCTTGTGTTGATGTCAAAGTCTGGGCACATTTAATTATCATTAAAGAGACATAACTGACAGGTTCTGCTTTTTATTAGATGGGTAGATTTTTCACACAATTGTTAACCACTGCAAGTATTTCTTAATGTTTTTAGAAGATAATATAATAAAATCTAATCTAGTTGTCAGCTTTTATAAAGCTATACACATCTAGCTGTTGCATTTAAAGTATAATGTACTGAGCTGCCATAGTAAGATCTGGTTTAAATTTTTGCGTACTTTTAGAAGTGATTTTTATTGTTGATTTAGGAGTATTGGTTTCTACAAGTCAAAAGAGAGTTGTTGCGGTCTACCAGCCATATTTATTCTCCAGAATCACTTCTATATGTAAATCTTTCCTTCTGTCTATATTTATGTGTAAATATTGTATTTTTCCTCTGTGATTGTCACACTAATAATAGTTTGTCTCCGTTGCTTGTACCGTTTTTTTTAGTCACTGCACTTATGTCACAAATGTATTCATGTTTCACGTTTGTCTGTAAAGGGATTCGTATGTCTTTGCCTACTGCAGAGTTGTTTGGAGTGGGTGGTTTTATGTTATTGGTTTGACTACTTTTGAAGGTGACTTCATTTATTCTTGATCAATAAAAGAAGCATAAAGCCTTCGTGTTCTTGTCTGTTTGAAAACAGCTATTTGTATGAGGAATCTGTTTGAAATGGATCTCAGGTGAGAATGTTACACTGCAAAACATTTTGCTATCTTGCACAATAAACTAAAACCCAAACTATACGTTCCACTGAGTCTCAAGGACAATTTGTTTTTAAATCGCCACATTTCAGTAATGGGACATCCAGGCAATTTTTCCCATCTGTGTGGATGACAGAGCATGTACAGAATGAGTTCACTACGTAGTGCACATTATGAAAGTGTCCATCCACACTCACTGCCAATGGAGTACTTTGAAAGATGTGAGCAAGACTGAGAAGAACCCTATAAATAAAGTATCTGGGCCGTAAAGGGATTGTTCACCCAAAAATGTACATTTTGTCATCACCTACTTCAGCCTCATGTCGTTCCAAACCAGTTTTTCTTATGTTGAACATAGGTAATGCAAGTTTATTTCTATAGCACATTTCATACACAGTGGTAATTCAAAGTGCTTTACATAAAAGGAAGTGAAAAAGACATAAAAAAACAAAATTATATAAAAAATAATTTTAAATGAATTGAAAAAAGTTAAGAATAGAAAATGATTATACATAGTGCAATCAGTTGGGACATAGCACAGTGCTCATTCAACAAATGCACAGCTAAACAGATGAGTTTTGAGTCTGGATTTAAATGTGGCTAATGTTTCAACACATCTGATCTCTTCTGGAAGCTGATTCCAACTGCGGGCGGCAAAATAGCTAAAAGCGGACTCCGCTTGTTTTGTGTGAACCATTGGTATTTATCTAATAGACTCGATGTGGACTCGATGGGCTTAAGGCCATTTACAGTTGTTTTAATGTGCGGTCACATTTTAATGTTGCTCTGCGAAGTTTCAAAGGACAATTCAATTTATTTCATAGGGAGTTTTGTGTTCCCCATGCAAATTTGGCTGATGTTCAAGTTGGATTTGTGAATTCGGTATGCCGACCTGCTTGGTTTGAAGGTGACTTCTTCGTGAGCAGTGCTCATCACAGTCACACTATCGACAACGGAGCATTTTTTGCCTGTAAAATTTTGCCTACATTTAAGCCCATCACACGTCTGAGTGGTCTGTTAGGTTTATATTCAGTGAGCATATCTGTAATGTATTTAAAAGAAGATATTTAAAAAATGCTGGTAATCAAACAGTTGATGCCCCCATTGACTTCCACAGTATGTATTTCCCTACTATGGAAGTCAATGGGGACCAACATCTGTTTGGTTCTTCAAAATAAGAAACTTATACAGGTTTGGACAATGTGAGGGTGAGTAAATTATATTCTTCTTTTGTTTTTGGTTGAACTATTCCTTAAAGCCCAAAGTATATATATTTTCCATATAAAAACCTGGCTGTGCATGCACAGATAATGTGGATTATGCCTATGACATTTATGTGCACTGTATGCATAACCTTTTGTATGCATAAAAACAAATGTGTGCTTTGAGCTTAAGGCCATTTACAGTTGTTTTAATGTGCGGTCACATTTTAATGTTGCTCTGCGAAGTTTCAAAGGCCAATTCAATTTATTTCATAGGGAGTTTTGTGTTCCCCATGCAAATTTGGCTGATGTTCAAGTTGGATTTGTGAATTCGGTATGCCGACCTGCTTGGTTTGAAGGTGACTTGTTCGTGAGCAGTGCTCATCACAGTCACACTATCCACAACGGAGCATTTTTTGCCTGTAAAATTTTGCTTACATTTAAGCCCATCACACATTGAGGCTCAATGGAACCTCCTTATAGCCTAAACCAAAATATGAGTCCCATATACAGTGCCTTGCGAAAGTATTCATATACCCCTAATTTTTTTAAATGTTGCTGCCTTATGTTAAACTGCTTTAAATTACTTTTTTCCACATCAATCCACACTCTAATGGTAAAGCAAAAAAATAAAGGTTTTTAACATCTTCGCAAATGTATTAAAAACAAAACACTTAAATGATTCCATTGCATAAGTACTCATACCCTTATCTGGGACAGGTGGAATTTAGCTCAGGAGCATTCATATTGCTTGTAGGTGTTACTAGACTTTGAGTGAAGGTAACCTGTGGTAACATTCAATTGAATGGGTATGATGTGGAAAGGCACACATGTCTTAATAAAAGGTCCAACAGTTGATGCATATCAGAGCAAAAACCAAGCCCTGGGGTCAAAAGAACAGTCTGTAGAGCTCAGAAACAGGTTTGCGTCAAGCCACACATCTGGGGAAGAGTTCAGAAAATATTCTGCTTCATTGAAGGGTCACAGAAGCATGTAGTCTCTGTTACCCTTAATGGAAGAAGTTTGAAACAACCAGGATTCTTCTTAGAGCTGGCCTCCTGGCCAAATGAGCAATTGATGGAGAAGGGCTTTGGTTAGAGTGGTGACCAAGAACCTGATGGTCACTGTAGTTGAGCTCCATGATCATATGTGGAGATAGGAGAAATCTACAGAAGGAAAAACACCACTGCAACACTCCACCGATCTGGGCTTTATGGCGATGTGGCCAAACTCAATCCTCTCCTCAGTGAAAACAAAAAAAAGCACCTAAAGGACC
The DNA here is from genome assembly GCA_027422405.1 of Ptychobarbus kaznakovi. Classification (NCBI taxonomy): domain Eukaryota; kingdom Metazoa; phylum Chordata; class Actinopteri; order Cypriniformes; family Cyprinidae; genus Ptychobarbus; species Ptychobarbus kaznakovi. The sequence goes on along the minus strand of CM049795.1, from coordinate 13,696,236 downwards.
CTCAGACTCTTAGAAACAAGATTATCTGCTGAACCTCAATACTAAGCATCATGTTTGAAGGGAACAATCTCTGCTCATTACCTGCAGAGTACCATCCCAAAAGTAAAGTGTGCTGGTAGCAGCCTCATGCTGTGGGGCTGTTTTTCAGCAGAAGGACTGAGAGACTCATCAGAATAGAATAAAAGCTCAATGCACCAACATATTGAGATACCCTTAATGAAAACCCAGTTCAGAGCATTCAAAACCTCAGACTGGGCAGAAGGTTTACCTTCCAACAGGACAATGGACCTAAACACACAGCAAGAGTGGCTTATAGACAACTCTGTGAATGTCCATGAGTGGCCCAGCCACAACCTGAGCTTGAACCCAATCAAATATTTCTGGAGAAACCTGAAAATGTACGTCTGCCCCATCCAACCTGACAGAGCTTGAGAGGTGAAGAGGTGAGGAGAAGAATGGCAGATAATTGCCAAATGTTTATGAACAAAGCTTGTCACATCAAACAAAAAAGATTTGAGGCTGTAAAGGTACTTCAGCTAAATATTCAGCGAAAGGTATGAATACTTATGCAATGTACTTATTTGAGTTTTTTATTTTTAATACATTTACGAAGTTGTGACAATTTTGTTTTTGCTCTGTCAATATGGTGTATGGAGTGTAGATTGATGGGGGGGGGAAGTCATTTAAAACAGTTTAACATAAGGCAGCAACATAACAAAGTGTGAAAAAATGAAGGGGTATTAATACATTATCAAGGCACTATATTCTATCCATAGGTCACCCAAAAATAAAACAATCTCATTATACATTAATTAATCTCATTTACTCTCCCTCATGTTGATCCAAACCCACAGAACTCTTTTGAATGATTGTTACTGTACATGCTTTTCTACCAGAAAAACCGTGGAGAGCTGGATCGCAGTCAACCGAAATGATTGTTCAATATATTTGGATCCAATCCCAGATTGTTTGAATCTTTGTGGGTGATGCGAGTCACATCTGAATGTCTCTTTAAACGTGTAATTGACAGAGGCTTCTCAAACATATCTGGACCTTTGAGTCTAAAAGCATCAAATAAACTAATCATTATGCATTGACACTTTTTCAACCCATCAAACAATAGATTCGGAGGCTTAAGCAGCTCTGTCCAGTCTTAAGCAAATCCGTTGTGCCACTCAAGAGTGCTCATTATTGCAGCAGGTTTTTCCTTCCTTCAAAGCAGAATAAGGGTTTTTATTGTATTAACGCAGCTGCGCTCCGGCACTACAGCCAGCTTCGGTTTCCTTTGACTAAAGGCATAGATGCTGAATAGTATCCTGGATACTGAACTAACACTGAAGCCCTGAGGCAAAGAAAGGCCAGGAATATCAAAAAAGGAAAACAGAGGTCTTGATTTTCTTGTTATAGTTGCCTCTCCTTCACTTCGAAGCCAATGAATGCCTCATTTATTGTTGAATAGGCAAGTACAGACCCTTTGTTCTCGATTGCGTCCTACTCAGGGAGCATTTCATAGACAAGACCAGGTCACTGCCCTGAGCTTGTCTCTCTCCTCAAAAGCAAGTTTGAAAGAGCATTTAATATAGCAAAGATGACCTGACCTGAGGTGCAAACAAAGATGTGAAGTAGCATTTGTTTTGTATTTTGTTTCTGTCCAGATTTGTTCTGGATTATTGGCTCGTTCTGTTTTACCAGTCATCAAGAGCCAAGACAAATTTTTGCTGGAATATCCAAGCTAAGACAGGATGACTTTAGGATACAAGCTAAAAAGGCCAACAGCGTCTACACAGAGCAAATTTTACATCACTGTAGTGTGGAGCAAAGGCTCAGGAGCTCCACTCGCATATGGCAAAATGAAATGTGTCTGATACAAACTCCGAAAGTCAATTTCATCATTTCGCACTTATCAAAGCTACCCAGAGAGCAGAAAAATGCTAGCAGTTGTTGTCGAATAGCTTCTACTGAAAACTTGAAACCTGAGGCGCATTTACACCTGCGTTTTGGTGAGCAAATCACGCAACACTTGACCACATTAAAAGCCAGTTACAAATGCACCCCAGAAGATTTTGAATCCCTGAAGCCACAGATCATTTCGCATTGGCTAAAGATAATGAAGGGCAATGGGACTCTTCTAGGAGGGTGTTTAGGACATCAGACAAGTTAGCTAGTACACCAAGTTAGTTCCTTATGTTCCTCTCCTTTGCATGCTGTGTGGAATCAATAAAGAAGAAAAGCACAGCTAAATGATGCATTAGTGCACAGCTGCTTGTGAAGGCCGAGTACAAATAGCTATAAGAAGCTGTTGGTTTGTTTGTAGTAGGATCGAGGATTGTGTTAGTACCTCTCATTAGAATGCCGCATGTTTTCCCCTACAAAAAGACTAATGATTTATTAATGATGTATGCCAATGAGCTTCAGGCTTCTCATTGCAGATCTCATCACAGGTGAGTCTCTAGTGATAATGAGAAAAGACTGAAGGGCAATGTAGAGACTTCTCTCTTGGCAAGAGAATCCAAAAAATCATCTGTTAGAATTTCCATTCATTTTGGGCTCAGCTAGTGCAGGACCTTACGAAAATCTAGTTGCATGCATGTTGGTTTCATATGAGCAAGTTGACGGTATCTGCAACCTTAAATGTGCATGGTTTTGTTAAAATAATACAAGACATGTTGGCCAAAACAAAAAAAATGATGAGTTTCAATATGGTTAAAACATAAAACACAAGGCAAGACATTCTCACCTGAGAAACATTTTCCTATTTCTTCTGGAATCATAATCTTGGTGGTTTTTACACACAGAGGCTGAGCAATGTTGTGGCATCTTGGAAAACTTGAGTTTGTAAACTCAAGCTCAACAACACATCAACGTGTCTGGAGCAGTCAAAGGTGCAGTCGAATTAACATATCTATGGATTAGACTACATGATTTTGCACTAAAAAGTAGGCTATTATTAATAATCTATTATATATAAATCTTTATAAATGTAAAAAGTCAAATGTATTATTTTCCTTTTAAATATTAAATTTGGTAAATCTAAATGACCAATGAAAATTGTATGGAAATATTACATCTATCTTCCTTTTGCCCATTCCTCACGTGCATTCACTGTTTCTCCACCAGTTCTTTCTCGGCTTTAACTGCTTGTGCAGTTAGTCTATTGAAGTGTTCCTTATGTTCAAAGGACCCTGATTATTCCCAAATGAGCGTGCACCGCGTTAACTCTCACAAGGCAGCGATAATGACTGTAGCCCTAAACGGCTTTCCTCTGAAATTCAGATGGCACTTCACGTTTCAGAGAATGAGTTTGTTCGGTCTCCGGGAGACAAAATCAGAGCACGCCTCATAAATGCGTCCAATTAAATATATTTTCGGAATCTTCCTCCTCGTCTAACGAGCATTGAAAACGTAACCTTGAAAATTCCATCAGCATCATAAAGATGTAGCACGCTGCCTCTGGAGAGTGACTGTTAAATAAATCCTTTTGATATCCAGAGTACAGACAGCTACTACCCAGCTATGGCAGCTCGCTGCGTGTGATGCGCGATATGCACACGCAAAACCTTTGTACCGCCATTTCATCCACTCTTTTAGCGTAGAGCATTGATAATTCGATGGCGCTGGCGCAGTCTGAGACAATTTAAATTACTGCCACCCTGCGCCTGTTTTCAGATTACCCAGAGACGCCTGTTTATGTCTTCTGAATCTCCTGTGGGTGTCTTCAAAGATGCTACTTTGAGACTCGGTGAAGAAACTCCAGCAGAGGATTCAAACTCGTCCCATTTGCTTGGGGAGATAATTAGAAAGTCTAATTTCCGTCATGTTCTGCAGGCGGGCTTTTCTGAGTGTAAAATTGCTCAAGATCAATAGTTCGTGCAGAGGACAGGTGTAATAAGCTGTAATTGTTCATCTATTCAGTGCTACAAATACCTCATCCCATTTACAAAGCGCGGTTGCTGAAGTGTACTAGCTTAAAGGTCACAGGAGGAACGTTTTTTTTTTTTTTTTGATGGTTTGCACAGAGGCATAAATACTCCAGATATTATGGAAATCATAATTAGAAGCATTCCACATTTTAATATTCTATAAAACTGTAAAAATTGCCATATTTCATGTTTTAAATGCTTGAGAGTTTAATTTTCTTGGAGTAATATAACCGTCAGCTTCATGTTTTTCCTGTTTGCATGGCATTTTGTTTTTTTATAGACTGACTTTATGATTTTGCAATGAAAAGGTACTATTAGTCAAAACTTTAATAAGTCTCATCCAGTGCCTGTAATTTACAACAACTGAGCTATAAAACTGAAGTATTACCCTTTTCAGCTGATTTACTGGGAAACCCCCTACATAATTCAGCACTGCCTGCTTTGATCATAACCCTGCTGTATGGGGTACGAATGTAACTAAAAGTCGTGTCTCCAGATCACATTCATTCACTCAAGTTCATGTGGAATTCTGGTTTCTGATAACATACTGCTCTTTTATCGTGGTATAAATTGGTCGAGGGTCAATTTTTGTCAGTGATAATAAAGCCAATAGAGAGATTTTTTCCCCCGAAGTTTTCTGATCTTAGGCTATACGCCTATTGTAGAAAAAAATGAATCATTAAAAATTAAGAATACCAAAAATCTTAGAGGATTAGACAACCAGAAATGCATTTAAATGACTTTATTCCTTGATCTCGAAATATGTTCTTGCAGAATGTCAAAACCGCTGTACAATGAGAGGAAATGGTGGCTGTGGACTGTCAAACTCCAACAATACACCATTAAATAGTCCATAGGACTTATTCCCATGATTCTATGTCTTCTGAAGCATGCAATAGCTATACTTTTGTAATATTTTGTAGACCTATTGTATTTGTTACTGTTGTTTGAATTAAGCTTGTGCTTTTTGATTATTGTAACAGGAATTTGAAGTATTTCTTGTTCTCATTTTTAATTCTACACTGTTAGACATGTCTGTAATTTTAACAGTTATTTACTGTTTATCACCCAGTATAATACTGCAAATTCCGTTTACTGCAAATAACTGTAATACACTTTGCATCATGGTAATTTTCTGTGACGTCAGACCCCACATACAGAGGCTTACTGTATTCTAAAAAATTGCTGTATACTACTGTATTTGCTGTAACAGTCTCTTTGGCGCCATTCTATTGAGGTTGTTTTATTTTCCTAATTTCTTACATTTGGATTGACACGATTTGCCTTACACCGTGTCTACAGCGCCGCAACAGCTTGGGACTGTCTATATTGGACGTGTTACATTGCTTGTAATGATTGGAAAATGTCCTTCCTGTCAGAAACAGTGCGAGTGCTTTGAGTACATCTGTACGTCAGAAACATACCGGAGCATCACTTTACTATCCGCATCCACTGTAGATAATAATAATGGGTTCTATATTGTTGTCTGTTGTCAAGTGGCGCCGCTCCACTCACATCCGAGGAAGACACGGAAGCAGCGGGGCAGCGCCACAGGTTTTGCCCTGGGATGAACCTGCGAGAGTGGAAGAGCTCTGGAGAACATCTGCATTGTGTGTCGATGCACTTTACGAGAGAATAAGACCAGCGAGCAAGGTCAAAATATATGTCAGTTTGTCTGTGTGTGTGTGTTTGTGTCAGATTTTTGCATACCAGTTTAACCCATAGTAACATTTACTCGTCAACATGGCGGTTACAGAACGTTACCAAGGTAAACTGCGCTGTCGTTTCAAACGACTTTTGTCAGCTTAATGCATTGTTACCGAATTAAAATTTTTTTTTAATGAGCAACCCTCATCTTATATTAACATTAGGTAACTAATGTGAATTTAGTTCAGTTAGTAGTTAATGTTGGCCTGTAGCCTATTGAGAAAATAAAATCGTATGCTTAGCTAGGTTAAACTAGTTTTATGGCTAGCTGCCTTTCTAGTTTTTGAATTAGTTTGTTATAGTTTTTAATGAAATTTAAGATATATTATATTTTTTGTATTTGTGTACAATTACACAAAAGGCAACTGCAATGAAGCATCAAGAAAGACATGATCATGCCAGCCACCCTGATACTGATAATTCATGGTAAGAGAACATATACAGTTTTGAGAGATTTGTGTATTGTATATGAGGTTTGCCTTTTAAAAGTGTGCTATTTCTACTTCTTATCTTTCAGAGAAGACATTTCTGTCACTAACAAAGTGGATGGTGAGCAAAGGTGGTGGCCACGTTTTGGAGCAGTATCTGGGTTTTGCAGATAGCTTTGTATTCTTTGGCTGCTTGTCTTTTTTCTCCATTATGTTTCTGTTGCCCAAATATTCTTTGTGAGGATAAATCCAGAGAACACAACATATTGCACTGCAAAGCGTCCTAAGACAGGAGAAATTGTGAAGATGCACTGTTCCGGCATTGGAAGTCTGTATTTTTAAGTGTTATACATGCAATGTTTTAAATAAAGAATTTGATGTTTTGTAACTATTGTGTATGTTTTAATTGAATGCCAGTAGTACCTATGTGGAGTAAAAATTAAATTAATTCTACATAAAAATGATAAAATCTAATGAAATCTATATTAAAATGATTGAATTACAGTAGTATACTGATTCATTGGATTTTATTTACAGTAATTTACTGTACATCAACTGCAGTTTTCTACTGTATATCTTGAATTACAGTAAATTACTGGCAACATGTTGCCAGTAAGGTACAGTAAAAACCCTTTGAAATGTCTAACAGTGTATATTGGCCTCAGTACTGGTTGACGCATGCTGACTGTCATTATTATCAGCTGTACATACTCTTAACGAGTATTTTAAATTTGCCAGTGTTTTTTTTTACATATTGAGCCTAAGGAAAGTTGATTAACTGAAACATTGCCAATAAAATGTCACAATGATGCAAGCAGTGTGTAGGATTAAAAAAAAATGTTTCTTGTTTATATAAGGAACAGGCTGAAATTGTGTAAGTTATTAAAATCTTGAGGGAAAACACCAAATACCATTTAGCCTTCAAACCAGGGATGTTGTCTCAAGTTTAAATAAGCATGGATGAGATTCTCATTGCAAATAATGTCTTCAATGATGGCCTCTTCCTCACACAAAGCTATCATTTAACTTCAAAAGACTTTGACAATTGTGTAAGACTTAACTTGGACATACTTTTATGGTGATATTCGTTCCTTTTGGAGTTTGTGTGAACTTTCTTGGAAATATCTCCTTCAGAATTCCACAGAAGAGCGAAAGTCAGTTGTGTATAACGTGAGGGTGAGTAAAAAATGACAAGTTTTGTTTTTGGATTCCTTTAATCTGTCTCCAATAGTTTAAATGTGACGTCATGGGTTGATGTTGAACGGTCTCCTGCTAAACCATTCCCTTATGTTTCACGGCAGCTTGAGAACAAGCTAGTATTTTTCCACACAGAGTGAAGTTCTTCTGAATAACTCTGTTTGTTCTGATTGTGGAATAGTTTGGAAGGAGACGGGCTCAGAGCAGTGTTGGTGGTAACGAATTACAACTACTCACGTTACTGTAATTAAGTAGTTTTTTAGGGTACTTGTACTTTTGTGAGTATATTTTAAAGCTGTACGTTTACTTGTACTTAAATACAAATTAAGCAAAATAATCTACTTCATTACATTCAAATCATAGTTCGTTACGGAGTAGGCTACGCCCAATTTGAATTGATATTCAAACCTTTGACGGCATTTCAGTAGCCAATAAAGAGATCCGATCGAAAACGGACCAATAAAAGCCCTGATATCTGAACCGGGAAAAGCCGCCGCTGCAGCAGGTGAAGAGCTGACCGGACAGTGAGGGAGCTCGGCGTAACTGGAGTCAAAGTTTGGAGAAACAAACTACATGGTAGTTTTATTATAACTATCTATATTTTGATACCGATACTGAAATATCTAACACGGTTCATTACTCATTTCCCGCAGTATCTACCGTTTATAGCCTGCCCTACACCAATACAAGCTGCGTCTCGCTCTCTCCTCTCCGACAGTGAGTTTGACGCATCCGCTTCCTGTCAGCTACAGAGTCTGAATATCCGCGCGGGATTGCAGGTATTCCGCATCATTTGAATCATTTCCACGCAAATGTGGCGAGCGCTTAATTGTAACATGGGAACACAATCATGTAATCGCAGAAAACTGGATGCGAGCTCTCAAATAGGCCTAATTTATACAAATTAACTGCCTGTCCTCTCACTCTGATATTGCTTGTGCGCACTCAGACTGTGCAGTCGCGATCTCACCGTGCTTTTAAAGTAGAAATTATTTATCTTTGCTCCTAGATTAAACTTTGTCAAAAGTTATCATTCAGAATAGATCCACGCCTGACCGATGAAAATGTACTGGACGTTTTATTGACAGTAAGTGAAATTCACCAGAAAGTATTTCAATATGAAAGATGGAATTGTAATTTCTTTTACAATGTACGTTTATGCTAGAAATGTTTCGGAGTGGGATATTTGTATGATGTACATATAAATATCCTAGTCTGTCTAACTGCATCACTACATTGTACAGACATTACAGGTCAAAGCCATCTGATGTTCCATTTATTTAAATAAATAACATATGGCTCTTAAATCACTGCTTATAAAAATGTAGTGTTGTTATATTTTGAATACCTCAACTGAATTGAGGTAATTTGTTTTAGAGTTTTATTACTGACTGTGCACTTGTGTTTTTTGTAAATTCAGTTCAGTTTGAAATCAAACCTGAAATCAAGCTTCTTTGCTGTAAGCTTTTACAACAAAGTTACCCTATTTTAAAGACACAAATACACAGAATGAGCAAATGTTTAAGACTGAGATTTTGTAATGGTAGTTAATCAATGTTTATATGTAGGCTATGTAAATAAAAGCCTATATTATAATCTGTTCATCATTTAAAGCAAACGTGTATACTATTTTTTTTAGAAGACTTTGATTAAACCACTCAAAGCCTGAAATAATGATTGCCTTGAAAAAATGGATGGACAAAACAATTTGAAATATTAAAATATCTATATGGCAGTATACAGTATGTGGTAGTCATGAAGTTGTCATGAAATCAAAAATGACCCTACTTATATTTTAGTGCACTTGTCATTAGTCTTGTGGTGAATAATTAAACCGTGCAAGTCAATACACCGGGAAAAAAATATATGCCGTCATAAATATTTAATCAAAAACTGAAAATTCGTTTTGCTCTGGAATGGCGTTCTCGCTCTGATGAAGTCAGTTTGACGGCTTGTTAAGTCTGACGTAAGGAATGCTGTTTCCGGGTCCATGTCTCTACTCCTTTCATTTGAGAATACTATCTCAACAGCCATTTATGAGCACTATTTAATTAATATTACATATTTAAGCTAAGCATTTAAACATTTGCAGTGCACACTACAGTCTCCGTGCTCACAATGTCTCAGACACTAATATTTCAGCTGAATCACTGTCTGTTCATCTGGGTTTTCAGTATGTAGATAAAGGTAAGGGTTATAATTTTTCAGTATTACATGACATCGTGGGTGTATATTAGCACAGTTTGTTGTTTTCTTGGGGCATCTAGCAGAGCGTTAGGACCAGAAGCGAAGATATAATATTTTTTGGTAATACATTAAATATTTCCGCTAAAAAGTAACTAGTACTTGGAGTAGTTTTTGAGACGGAGTACTTTGTTCTTTTACTTAAGTACTGTTTTGACACCAGTACTTTTACTTGTAATTGAGTATTATTTCAGCAATGTAACAGTACTTGTACTTAAGTGCAAATTTTCAGTACTCTTTCCACCACTGCGAGTCAGATCTGATTTTGTACTCCACACTCCAGTGACAAATTCACACCTGCTCTGCCTTTCCTCCCGGAAATGAGAGACAGGGACAGAAGGAGAGAGAAAGGAAAACATGAAAATTGTGCTTCTTCAGTCCCCCTAGTTCTAACCACAGCAGCATTTCTGTGTTCAGAGTATTTGATCAGAAAGATCTCCCAACTTCATACTAAACTTGGCAGGAGAGATGTTTATCTGCATGCTCCCTCAGAGCAAACAGTTCATCCCACCTGAAATCACAGCAAAACAACCAGCATCTTCTTCCACACACCGGGATCTGACAGCCATGTTCATCGTCTTCCTCTCTGACAACTGTATATTTTATAGTCAGACCTTGGCTTGCCATATGCTTCTATATTAAGGATCTTTATTTTAATGTTTTAGAGTTTCTCCATGAGTTCATTCCACCTACGTCTCCTTTATTCCTGTAAATATGCATCATATACTGTAGTTTAGCACTTTGATACGTGCCTCCAGGCAGACCGTTTCAGACCTTGCTGATGAGATCGATTTCATGAGATGCTTCTGAATGATATATATATATATATATATTTGAGTTACTATAGACCCTAATTATTGTGGTTATATCTCCATGTTCATTATACTATAATGATATTTTATGAACTGGATAGTACTTGTATATGAGTGTACAGCTCCCATAATGGATTATGTTTGTTGCAACACTCCATTACATAAGAAGCTGTACATTCTATAGCATGTGGATACCACTTAATCAATTTTCTAACATTTTATTAAAAATGTATTCTTAATATTTACATTTAACTATTTTTAAGCATGTCTCTTTTTATTTAAAATGATAAAAAAAAATATACCATGATATATGTTACCATAAAACAAAATATTGTTATATTTAAAGAGATGTTAATTTAACATATATGTGTTTTGGTGTACAGTTTTTGCCTGCTGGATAATGCGTGTATTTATTTAATCAAACAATAATACTGTAAAATTAATATTACAATTTCAGAGATCCTTCATAAATCTCTGTAATATTGATTTGGAACTTAAGAACATTTCATTTTCACTGTTGAAAACAGTTAATATTTTCTGGAAACAGGATTGTTTGAATAGAAAGGTAATAATAATAGCATTTATTTGTATGAGAAATAGTTTGTAACGTTTTAAATAACTTTTGATCCATGTGTTCTTACACACTCTAAGAAATGCTGGGTAAATATTGGACAGAACACATGCTGGATTGTTTTCAACAGTTCGGTTAAATGTTTAACCCCACCGCTGGGTCTAAACAACCCAATAACTGGGTTCGTCCATATTTTACCCAGCGCTGGGTTGTATTTAACCCAGCATTTCTTAGAGTGTAGTAACAAAGTTATCATTTGCTGCTTTTTGATTTGATTAAATTAAGACCAAATTATGCACATAAGGATGTTTGCTAAATGTTACTTTAATACGACTAATGTAAATGGGATACAAAAAAACTAGAAAACTGTTTTCTTAGCACCTGTGTGTTGTGTGTTAATGAGACCCACATCGATGGTTGTCCTGCAGTAACAGCATGCTAGTTATAGAAACTTAATAGCTTATCATGTGAACCACAGAGCGCTGGTTATTTTGTTGAGAAATAGAGGCAAGCAAAACTCTCATCTCCTTTTTAATTTAAAATCTTTCCTCTCAAGCTGTGGACGGAAATACTTCAGTCGCTCCTGTAGTATATAATGATGTAACACCCGAGCTGCTTACATGAGCGAAAACTGGATCAGCACACGTTTAGCGGGATTTATCAAAATCCACAGCATTTGGAAACATCATTACACAATCCAAACACCACCGAAAACAGCATCACGTATTCTCTTTATAGTGCTGCTGCAGTGCAGTGAGGTCTACTTATTTTACATGCAACACTGGATTACAATAACTGTTTACTGTTTAGAAAACACGCAACGGTAATTCATCTCTACAACATGCCGATAGTGTGCAATGCAAATGTCCTCCCTTCTCACCCCACTCGATGAACGCCATTAATGTATTGAAATGAATACGCACTAATTGCTGACCGGTGCCGTGCAGACTCGACCAAAGCCTCCTAATTGCCTTAAGACACTAGAAGGGCCCGTCAGAAACTCAGGGCTAAGCACTATAGTTTGGACGGTCTATAATTGGGTCCTATCTAACAGAGATTGCTGGTACTGTATGTTGCAAAGCTCAAGGACTTGCATGAATCAGCATTGTGCATATGTGTGTGTGCATAGAGATTTCCGCAGCTGTCAATAAGGCTGGATGGCTGAAAACGCCCCCCCGGGGACCCCTGTTGTGTGCGTGCGAGCGATCAATCTTCACTCAGAATGTGAGTGACGGAGCCTTTGGTGTGTTTGTTTGTGTGTATGTGTTTACTCCTTGTGTTTTGAAGCGCCTGATCAATCCTCCCCCGCCTCCGACTGTAACCTGTTAAATCAGACCATTAACTCCCTTGCAAACAATAATATAGTCATGCATCAGTGATGTGTTTTTTTATCTTGACATGCTGGTTTTTCTTTTACTGGTGTAGCTTGTGGTGCATTTGTAGTGCTCAAGAACATCAATTTCCTCAGGTCAAATTTCAGGCCAAAACCAAAAGGATTTATATTGAGAAGTTACATTTTTTTTTAAAGGAATAGTTCACCCAAAAGGGAAAATTTACTTTAAATGTACTCACTCTCTGGCCATCCAAGATGTAGAATGAGTTTTTTTTTTTTTTTTCCATCTGATCAGATTTGGAGAGATTTAGCATTACTTGCTCACCAATGGATCCTCCGCAGTGAATGGGTGCCGTCAGAATGAGAGTCCAAACAGCTGATAATAACATCACAATAATCCACACCTCTCCAGTCCATCAGTTAACATCTTGTGAAGTGAAAAGCTGCATGTTTAAACAAATGCACCCAGGCGTTTTGACTTTAAACTGTCACTTATGGCCAAAATCATAGGCGTCATGCCCATTCAAAGTGCCCATGCCCATTCATACCCCCTCAGATTTTTGAGCGAAGTGGATTTTGAATGCAGCTTCCAAAAGACAAAAATAATTGTGATTTCATATTTTCTATATTTAATACAATCACACCAGTGTGAATAGAATGTTCAGTGTGTCGTCATCAGCTGCAAAATTCAAATCTGCGTTCGCTGGCTGGCGCTGAGCTAGAGACAGACGCGTTTTTACAGCACTGGGCATTTTAACCAATCCCACACGATTCTGGTGAGCTTATGAATGCAATGACCAATCAGAGGTGTTCAGATGAGTCATTGCTAAAATGCCGGTGTTTTCTTCACTTGCTCGCTGACTGAATACCTCTTTCTGGCGAATTCTCTCATTATAAACAATAAAGTGCAAATGTGTGTACGAAATATGTAAGCAAGATATTAATTTCACAGTGTAAACAGCTTCAGTGATTTTAATGGGAGTTTTTGAGAGTGCTTGAACTCTAGACTGTCAGTGAAAATGTTCTTTGATAATGTAAATGTTCTTTGCTCTCTTTCTAATGAAAGTGTTATGATTAGTAGCCTAACATACAATATTTTTATTCACATTAAATATATTCCCCACAAGGAGTCTAAACGCCTCTGATATCGAGTAAGATCTATGCTGAGAAACTCCTCTAGCGGCCGCAGCGTTTTCATCCTAACAGATGGCAGCTAACGTTTCTTGTCTCAGCCGTTTGTGAACTCTTTCAGTAGCTGTGGTCTACTAAAAGACTCAAAGGCATCAGGGCTAAAGTGGAGAGAAAAAGAAGCGGGTCTTTAGGTGGTTTTATTCACCACAGGCATCTTGCCATTCTTTTCTCCTCTTCTTATCGCTAGGAAAGTCTTACATTGCTTCTCTTGTTGCCCTTCGACTGGAAATTACAACCAAAAGCCACACAATGTGGTATCGTATCAGTATATTATTTTCTGAGTTGTGTTTTGGTAAAAAGCCAAAGGCTATAGAAATAAGTGGCAGCAGCTCACTGAGTGCAACCATTTGACGTCATCGACGCAGAATGCACTGTGCGCATAAAATAATGGCGCCTCCCATAGTCCAAAAACGATGTCGATATTTTTAAATAACATACTACTTTTATTGGTTTTCTACTACATATTTAAATAAGAGACATAATTTACATTATATTAAGCTATACATGTCTTAATACCCGGGGATCCCTTTAAAGAAAATGTACGAAATACTATAATGAAAAAGTATTGTATATTTAAAATGACAATATATATAGTTTGTAAAAATATTTTTATAAATTATATAAAAAATATAATTTAAAATGGTAATACTAGTTGCACTGCATTTAATTTATGCCTATTTAGAAATATTTTGTAATATTAGTATATATATTATAAGTCTGCCTAAATTATTTTAAATAAGATACTTAGTGTGTGTGTATATATTATTTTATATATATAAATTTAAAAAATCAGGTAATTTAAATGCTACCACATAATGAGCTTTTTAGGTCATGCGACAAAACATTTTGTAATGTGATGATAATTATCATTGGGAATCATGAGCATGATTACTACAAATAAACTCAAAAGTAAAATTTTCAAAATAATTACTAAGTAATGGTACTAAAAATAGTAGTTTCATTTTAACAAAATAGTTATTTCTCTTTTTTCAATTTGGGGTGAAATAGCCCATAAATGTGTTCATAAGAGTCATCCATATTCAGTATGAATGGGTTACTTAAACGAAACAGTCCCTTTCAGTGCTATATCTGCTTGAAGAAATGCCTTACTTTATTCATGTCGCTAAAATACAACCCATTATAGGTGCCTGGGAGAAGTACGTTCATGTGAGGAAGGGGTTTTCTTGTGTCGAGGAGTGGGTTGTAAAATGAATGTGGGATGATTTGAGAAAAGACAGGTCTGAATGATGGTTCACCCGCAAAGCCCATTTATTTCACTGAGGGTGGAGTAATGGCCCAGTGGAGTGTCCTACTTCTTGGCAGAAGATAAGTGTTTGTGGGGTGGCGGAAGGTGCTCACTTATTGGATGACTGGGCTGAGGGTAGGCCACTGCATTGGGTTGGCCCTGGGGTGGCACGGTGGGACTCCTGAGGGACAGCTTTTTCAGGGCTTTCTTCTCTTTAGCCTTTTGCTGTTTGGTGGCTCTCAGTGCCTTCTTCTTCAGGAAGGTCTCCTCTAGCTGATAAAGCATCTCCTTCACTGCCTCCACCTGAAAAGGAAAAGTTCACACACACACACACACACACACACATACATGATTATTTGCTGAATATCTCCTTTTCAATGTAACAAAGGTATACAGTATAATCACCAGGCACTGTCAAACTCCAAAAAAGAGCAAAAAGCACCACAGAAAAATCAGCCATCCAAAGCATACAGTAAAGTTTCTAAAGACGGAATTTGAGTTGTTTTTTCCTTTGTCAAAGCTTTTAAAATATTTTTTTGCATATTTAAACCTGGCTTGATTAGGAAACACTCAAAAACCAACAGCAGCTGCCATCAAACCTCAAACTTTGCATCTTGACAAGCAAAGTTTCAATGTGGGAATGCACAAATTAGATTTGAGAGCAAACATAATTTATCATTTTGCGATTTGCTGAAATTTAGAATTAAATAAGGGAAATTATTATACATTTTTGTATGTACTGTTGCTTTAAGACAAACACACACTATACGAATACAGGGACATATCATATTTATCAAGCTTTTGCATTTGAGAAGTTTACAGATCCACACCGAAGCATATTTTTGAGACCTTGCAACAACCCCATAGAGAATTAATTATCTCAAAAAGAAAGGGACGTGGCTCTCATTTCTGAGGAGATGGCTGGGCGTGAGAATTTATTGGGTCTGCTCTCGGAGAACGGGAAGGAGGGAGAGTGAAATATGAAAGTGAATGTGGGATGAAGAAAAGCTGCGAGTTAGGAGATGGAAAAGAAAGGCAAGGTTGAGGGAGAGAGAGAGAGTCAGAGGCTCTGTAGTTCAGAAATACGCATGGGTTGGTGGTGAGTCTTGTTTGCTTATGAATTCAGTTCAAGTGTGTTTGTTTGGAAGCTTTTCCTTTTTCTTTTTCTCCTCTGGGAACCAGCCTGAAAGCTCCACAGCAGTGGGCCGAACAGTCATTCCACGTTCAAAAGCGTTCTCTCTTCCCTCTCGCTTGCTTTTTCACTCAATACGCTTCCATTTTTTATGTTTCCTTCTTCTTTTCGGTCCTCATGTCCGGCTCAGAGCGAGTAATGGGCAAATGGGCTGGCCACCCACTCATGAACACACACTCTGCTCTATCCCAACAACAATCATCTCTTCACCACTGTGCATATCTCTCTGTGTGTGTGTGTGTGCTCTTTGCTTCTGCTACCGCTCAGGCATTCAGCAGTGATACACGAGCTGTCAAAACGCCTATCAAACCTGTCAGCGCCCATCATTCCATCCCCAAAACAAAAGGCCTCCTCGTCAGAGAGGAAACAGAGCCTTGATCAAAGAGCCCATCCGCTGCTTCAGAATACGGTAAAGCTCATTATGCAGTCAGACTGTCAGTCCTGCTGGCCTTTACTGGCCTTTTAACAGTTTACATAGTTAGACGCTTATTCACTAGATGGAGTTTGGGGGGGGGGGGGGGTCTAAAGAGTTTGTTTGACTATGGGAACAGAAAAATAAAATTTCATAATTTTTTTTGTTATAGCTGTGTGGAAAATCATGTAGTTATGGCTAAATTGATATCTCTGTCAGACCCTTCTCGCTCTGCATCCGTCCTGTAGTTATGACAATCAGTGCACGTTTTGTTCTGTGGCTCAGGTTGTGCATGAGAATCAATAATCAGCATTTAAGCATCTGATACATCGTTTGCAACAACTGTGATAAGTCTAAGTACATTTATGCCATCTTTGTGCATTAGACAGACTTTCATGCGCTCAGGGTTCGAGTGAAATTTGACTTTGGCAGTTCAGGCCATTTGGCTGTAACAGATTTAAGGTAGTTTGTTATCTGACGTGAGCGAATGAAATCAGACAAGTGCTTTATTAAAGTGACCGTCCAATAATTATGAAGTGTTATTTTTGGGATGTGACTGATTTTGACCCAGTATATGCTGCTTCAGATATGAATTCTGTCACCTCCTCACCCTTTTTGGTGAAACACACATTAAAAAACGTTGTTACAAGGTATTTTTACATTAACTTAATGTATTATCCTGATTTAGATTAGAGCTGTTTTATGTGATTTCTGGTGCTGGATTTAACCTTTTTTTTTAGGATTCTATTATAAGTCTAAAATTAAAATGTTAAAGTTTTTTTCTTTATTTTTCTGCTTAAGTTTAAAAAAATACATTTAACACATTATTGTCACTTAAAGGAGCCAGGACATGAAAAATCTAATTTGCCTTGATCATTTGACATATAAGAGGTCTTTGTATAGTCAGGGTAGCTCCATATTTAATTTTTGATAAAAGTGTGTTCAATGGATTGTACTGTTGTTTAACAGCGTATTGATTTTTCAGCTGATGAAAATGTATTTTATAAATAAATACATAAATGAATAGGCTAAATAAATAAATACATTTAAAATGGCACCTAACCTGACTAAGGTGTATTAATGCATCCTGCAAGTGCTTAAGCTGTTTTCACCATTATGAACAAAGCATTTATTTAATCAAGCTCCAAAAACAGCTCATTTGGTTATTATGATTTGTGGTGTCACATGAGCAAACTAGAGCAAGACATCAATGAATAGTCAAACAGCAATGCACTATAAGCCACGCCCACTTGAGTTCAGTTGCTTAACGGTTGATACTTGTCCACACTGGATACAATATACAGACGCACCTTAAATTTCTGACATATTCCACACGCCTGCACTGTTCAATACAAGAAGAAAAAAGTAACGCTCATATTCTGTTTAAACAGCTCATTTCTTTATAGACTTCAGAAGGATCCCAGCATTAGAAACGAGTGGCTGGTTTGTTTTTAATAGCGTCCCGGATCGCGTCGTAGCATACTGTATGTTCGGAGCATTAAACTTTTTCACAAAGAAACTTTGTATATTAGATCGTAGGGCTGTCGCCTTAATCAAAATCGAACCGCAATCGCGATTTGAGACGTTGCGATTTGCTAATCGCAAACATGCGATGTGGATGCCACAAATATTCTGTTCCAGAGCAAACGCAAATGCATGACTCCCAGCCTTGAGTGGCAGTCTTACTAACAAATTGAGCGCACCTCCGTTCTCCCCAGTCAGCTTTCTAGTCAACTGCGTAAATGCCCACCATTAAAAAAATAAAATAGAAAGTGCGCATGAGAGAGCGAGTGGGATTATGGCATCTACAGGGTCAGATCGATAATCAGGCAAATTAATATTAAAGAAAAACTTACGTAATATGAGATTTCGGGTTCGAAATGACAGACACCAACCAAAAAAGGTTGCTCATCTGGCAATATATGGACGAGGTTTGACACACATACTGTGACACACATACTGTTGACCTGTGTCAACTCGTGCCTGGCTCCGCGTTTAAAGGTCCCCTGAAGTGCTTTGAAACTCGCAGCGTTATTCTATGTGGTGACGTCATTTCAACTGTAACAGGAAGAGAGGGCGGGGCATATCGAGAAGACCCGCCCCCTTTTAAATAGCCAATGGCGTTTTATTTATATCTGCTCGGGCCAGAGCCTTACTTAAGCTTGGTAAAGCAGCATTTGACAACCATAGTCTTATAGATTACCCCATAGATCAATATAAACTCTTAGTAAAACAAAGTAGTGATCATAATCATGCTGAGGCTGTTTTAAAAGTGTTTAATATATGCTGAATCACGCATATGATCCACTGTGTGCGAGCCAAAGTCCGGATCAGACTGTGAGCGCTGCCGCGGTTGGCGTGACAACACGAAACCAGACCTCATTTGCCCCAATCAAAAGCATATTTACACTGTCTAAATCGTTCCCTATCGCCTACTGTGCACTACGTGCCATTCACTGTACAGGAAATACTACACTGTGAACAAGTGACCGATCTCAGCCGCAGCTTCAGCGTCTATTTATAGTGTAGGGGGCGGGCACTTCGCGTTCTAGAGAGCACTTGATTGGACAGAAAGTTTGATGAGAAGATGAAGTAATATGTGATGTCAAAAAAATCGAGCCGTTTTGGCAGAAGGGATGAACTGCAAGCTTTGAATGCTTATATCTTCTAAATGCTGATTTTGTCACTGTTTTGGAGCACACTGGCATAAAGATAACCTTAAGACTAACATATTGCTACTAACAACCAAAAAACTTCAATTTTGATTTCATGGGACCTTTAAAACAAATTTAAATTCAGTCTAACTGCTTGCCAATTTCACTTGGATGAAATGTAACATTCGGCACATTTTCCACTTGTTCTTAAAATCCCAAATACTTAAAAATGAATAAATCAACATGTAACCTATGTAATACTTTAATAATTGACTAAAGTAATAGGCTACAGTTTTTTATTTACACAAAATAAACTAATATTTCCCGTGAAATCCAGTAATTAATCAATTCTGTAAAAGTAGTAATATCATTATAATCTTCCCTGCTGAAAAAACAATAGAACCCCTCCCAAACACAATAGAAAATTGAATTGATTTAAGGATTATAGTGGGAATTGTATTGGTTTTAATATAATAGTGTCTACTGGCATTAAACTAGCAGATGGGAACCAATAGAACAACAGTAATTCCTATTGAAATAATGGCCAAAACACACCATATAAAGTAGTTTTGTAATGTTTTAATGGAAACTATAAGACTTTCTGTGATGGTTGTTTTGTTTGTAGCAGGGTAACGATACTCATACTGTGCTGCACACTTGACAATATTGAGCAGAAGCTTGACTTTACAAAATTAAAATCGCAAATCAAATCTCAATCGCAATATCTGTCAAAAAAAACAACAATCGCAATTAGATATTTTCCCGAAATCACACAGCCCTATTTGATCGGACAGCAGCTGCATCACAAACTGTAAGTAAAGGATTTCATATTGCTTGGCCTGTAAATTAAGGTATGTTTTCAAAGCACTTAATATGCAATAGCATGGGGGTACTGATACTGTTTCCTTTGCAATGACATTCATAACAGTTGCCGTTTATTGACATGCATTTCAGCCATTTCATTTCAGGCAGAGGGTCAGAATGAGGGTAAAAAAAAACAATGTTAATGCTAATATTGTTAATATATACAGGACAAATCCTTATTAACATTATAGTTGAACCTCAGTATTAAAATAAGATAAAAAATATGTCTGTCTATTAACGTTCCCTTTTTTAAACAAGAGGTTAGGTTAGGTTAGGGGTGGCGTATAGCTGTTAAAAAATCTGTATAATGATAAAATGTAACCATATAAATATATTTATAATAATATAAAGGATTCATATATTTTTTTTTTTCTAAATCAGTGTGTATGTAATTACTTCTGCATTTTATTTTGTATTTGTTGTGTATATAAACAAAGACTATAAAATACCCAAGACATGTCACTCGTATAGTTTTGAATGGGGATAAATACAACGCTTAATATGGCCGCTCAATCGCAGGAAGTCCCGCCTTCTGAATGAAAGAGCCAATCGCTAATCGGTAAAGTTTGCGCAAGTCCCGGTTGCTATAGAAACAGTCAGCGTTCTGAGACGCGCGCTCAGGACTGCGCATGCGCACTGGCTGATCTAGCCTGAGAAATACGCTTATTATAACGCTATTTGAACAAAACAAACAACATTTACACAGTAGTTGTCTGATTTCATTGGTGATTTCAAATATGAAATTTAATCGTAAGCTTAGTGAACAGTTTTGGAGAATTTGATGTTTCCCCATTCAAAGTGGTAGGAGCTGCACTTGGATGCCCCGGAGGCGTTTCAAAAATGGCCGCCGAGTGACATGACTTGTCTTAAAGAGACTTTGATATAAATCCATATCATTTCTTGTGTTTGGTGTATATTCAGATGTCCAAAAATGTTTTGTGAACCTGTAGGAATACCTGTATGCTAAGGAGATCAGGCTGCCTGAAGTTTTTCCATTTCAGGAGGTCAAAGGTCACACTTCTTTAAAGGTTTTTCGGAATCAGATTGTTCTCTACTCTCAGAGTGAATCGACAAGCACCAAAGCGCAGACTTAATATAGGAACGGTTACTCATATCCGTTCTCCCTCCCGCGGGAGGAGTCAGAAATAGATGGAATGGTGGCTGGCAAAGAATAAAACAAGCTGAGAGCATGTAGCTTATGCTCATAAATGTGAAGACGCCCATTTGCTGGGGCAGAGATGAGTGCACTTATACTACTGTGCTGGAAAAACAGCCTGAAACCTAATCTAATGACTCTCCAAAAAACAAACAAACAGCCAAATCAATACATGTACGGCCACAATATGTGAACTCCAGCACTCATCAGAATGTGTCAGTTAATGCCCCTTTTGATTAATGTTGAACACATTTGGGTATCTGCTGCTGGTGGGTTTCTGAGAAGGACGTGCTGCCTAGCTTCATAAATTAATTACTCAATATTATAAAGGAAATGAAGGACTGGGAAGCACTTGAGCTGCATATGAAGTTTAATGTCTGCCTAGTTTTTTTAAGGCTTTTTATGACTTTATGTAAAGCAGTGGACATTTTTTTTTCACAGCAGTTTTTCATCACACATTTTCACATATATTTAGTGTTAATATTGCTGGCTGATATATATTAAGTTACTATTTGCTAAATCAGCACCTTATGTTTAGCATCTGATAAATCAGTTATTCTCACATTTTAATTAATTAAACTTTTTTGTCATAGTTTGTTTGGCCACTGTATGGTACTGTTGGTATTTTTATCTTCTGAGGGCAGATGGATCACATCTTAAGATTAACAGAAGGAATCTATGTCCAGACTGTGTGTATGTGTGCTGACAGATCAGTCTGTATTCGGTATTTGATAACACAAGTCTCCCTTGGGCTCGGATCCTTGTTGGCATGTTTTGGCTGCTGTTAATCTTTTGGCCTGGCCTTCCCAGAAACCCTTGGGTGAAGATTAATCCAGTGACTTCATTTCAAAAAGATGGTCCACAATGTTTAGTTTAAGATTAGACGCACTGCTAAATTGGGAGAATGAAGCAGAAGACCACATGCTCCACAGAACAGAAAAAACAACGCCCACAGACCTGGGCCTCTCACTGATGCCTCTGGTTCTTGTCTGAAATTCAGATTTGTTCCATAAAGCAAAAGAAGCTGT
This sequence comes from Ptychobarbus kaznakovi, assembly GCA_027422405.1. Taxonomy (NCBI): domain Eukaryota; kingdom Metazoa; phylum Chordata; class Actinopteri; order Cypriniformes; family Cyprinidae; genus Ptychobarbus; species Ptychobarbus kaznakovi. Next base: position 13,674,281 of record CM049795.1, on the reverse strand, counting down.
GTTGGAATGGGTTCGGGATAATGTATAGAATATTTATAATATACTCAGTTTTATTTGGGGAAAATAAAATAAATAACCAACATTGGGAATTATTTTAAAGACGCTTTATATTTAGCCATTAACATTACTAAATACCATTAATTTAGGCCAGTTTTGTCCTCACTCCTTGCCTTATTTTAGAAAATGATTTTACTATAAAATATAAATTAATTAAAATTATTTTATTGTAATTTTTTTTAGATGTTACATGGTCTACATGGCAGCTTAGTTCTGAATGGAATTAAAAAGCTTTTAAGCAGTTTCAGATAAAAATAAAATGCATTAGCATCTTTAAAAAATATATATAAATTAACAAAAAGCATTTGTATATAGAGGGCATATTAAACTAGAAATAGAAAGCATATACATTTTTCAAATAACTGAAAATGAAATTAAAATATGGGTGAAATGTTGTTTCATCAACATTCTGCCTAACAGATATATTTATTCTCACCTGTACTTATTAAAATATATAAAAGACAAAGTGATCATTTTAAATTGTATTACATTTGATATTTTATATTCCAAAACCAGTTCGAATGTCAATATTTTTTTGGTCACAATTGTGTTTTCATTAAATTATTATTCTATAACATCTTGACTATCATCTCTGAAAATATCATGGCAAAATTCACTTTCTCAGTGCAGAAAAATAGCGATTTATTGTGGCAAGCAGAAAAGACTGTCTTTCTCTAGTTTGCTGACAAGCGCTGTGGAGGTGCTTTCCCTTAAAACAAAGGCAGTTCACCTTTCAAAATAAACGATGTAAGGTATATAATAAAGGTGTATCAATGCACATTTTCCACTAGTCCTGTGTGAACTACAGCATGCAAAGTTCGGGGTAACGTTAGCTAGTCTGTTTGTGTAATGAACAGTGTCGATCCTTGACTTCTGGGGGCCCTACACAGAACGGGGGGTTGGGAGGGTGTGTGGTGTGTGTGTGTGGATGAAAGAATGGATGCAACGCATTTGTCTGTTTCACTCCGTCTCGAATCGTGCTCGTGGAAAGCGCTCATCTCTTCCGCAGCTCTGTATGCTTTTGTTTTCACCAGCAAGAGACTGTACGACATTCACGTTACATGATTTGACTGAATTTTACGTAGAGAGGGTGACAGCGCACCGCATTAAAAGAAATGATCATTCATTTTTCCATAACCTCTGGCCAAATTAAGAAACAAAACTAAAATTAAAACATCTTTGGGTTCAAGGGGGGCCCCCTGGTGTTCCGGGGGCCCTACGCAGCTTGATTATTCTGCGTGTAGGGAGGATTGGCTCTGGTAATGAAGCAGTATAGCGCTCTTGACAGAGCTCTCGTTCTTAAAGGGACCAGCACCATTTTCATATTAACGCTATTTATTTATTTCATTTAGTTTAAACGGTGACAGTGTGACATAAAACTACAAGTTTAGAAAATAAAACTACAAGTTACAGTTCTGAAACTGGTGTCTGGTTATGTATTATGAATCCAGAGTAGTAGAAGAACCGGAGATAGCCTGCATGCTGTAATCTGTGATGTTTTATGAACATAGATTACACTTAATGTTCAAATGTTTGCAAGTGTTTGTGTTCCTTGGGTCATATTGTTTATTTTACAACATGTCACAGTGCCTAAAATATGATGACTTAAGTGACTTAAATTACTTGTGATACTTGACTGTTGTGCTTTTATTTTCATTGCCTCTCTTTTAACCAGTTTTTCTCAAAATTCTGTTCCTGAAAATCATGGTGATCAGCCAACTTCAGATAACCATAACTTTTGTTACGTTCAAGCTATGGATGAAATAAAAACAGTTTTGGAAATGGCTTGAAACCAGCTTAACCATATAATAGGTCAAATTTCACCATGCGCTGTGTTTTTCTAGACTGCATCACAAATATATTAATGTTGCCATATGCATTAATATGAAAAAAAATCATTAGTTTATAATGAATTTCTGTATTGAGTTTAGGCTGTTAAACAGCACTAAAATCCAGCGATTTCTGGCTTCTGCAGGAATGATTTGAGCTGTGGATGATGGTGTGATGACAAAGTGTGTGTAAATATGGTTTGTTGCTTTTACAGAGCACAATCTTTCATCTTGTAAATAAAACACCCAATTGCAGCCTTCTAAACCAGCTGTTTTTCCAAAGGTTGTGGCCTTGAGCAATCACACGGTGATGAACTCCAAGGCTGTGCCAGAAATGTCTTTCCCCTGCCTCTGGTTTTAGTATTTAAACATCATTGGTTGCAGGATGGGCCTCATCTCTGGCCATTGCCCTCTCTTCCTCCCTCGCTCCCTTTGTCCCTATAATGCTGGCTGGATGATGCATGAGACAGATCTGGAGTGAAAGGTCATGTCCACAGGGGAGAGTGTGAGCTTTAAAGAAGAGTGTGTGTTTGAGCAGGAGCGTGTGATGTAATCAGAGCGGCTCTGAGATGCGGGCAGCTGATGGAGTGATTAATAAGGGTCCATCAGTAACCCCTGGCGACAGGCGCTGCTGTGGCTGAGAGCGAGTGACCCGCTGATGCACTGTCTTTGACTGTGTGAGTGCCATCATTCCTTCCTCAGCGTAATTCATCACCGCCACAGTCCAGACAACACATTCCCTTTCTAGACCCAAAAATTCCCAACTGAACCGAGCCCTGGAGTCTGACCCATAACCCCACTGGCCTGAAAACAACACCCTCCACTCTACTACTAAAATGAAACATGGTTAATAACCTCTGAAACAACCCCGTTCCTGTCCCCCGACATTGCACATTTTGAATGTGTCCTTTTTCTGAGACACCCGTTTTAGGTCATGGAGTCTCTACTAATGAGCTCTTGACCTGAATTGGGTGTGTTTGATTCGGGAGATTTTCAAAATGTGCACCATTCTCCACTGCTCTGAAACATCCTAATAATTATAATTTGTTACATTTATATAGCGCTTTTCTGGGTACTCAAAGCGCTTTACATAGAAGGGGGGAATCTCCTCGTCCACCACCAATGTGCAGCATCCACCTGGATGATGCGACGGCAGCCATATTGCGCCAGAACGCCCACCACACACCAGCTTATTGGTGGAGAGGAGACAGAGTGATGAAGCCAATCAGTGTATGGGGATGATTAGGAGACCATGATGGTCAGAGGCCAATGGGGAAATTGGCCAGGATGCCGGGGTTACACCCCTACTCTTTTTCGAAGGACATCCTGGGATTTTTAATGACCACAGAGAGTCAGGACCTCGGTTTAACGAAGGACGGATGAGACGTCCTAAACACCCTCGTAATCAAAGCTGGCACCACAATGTTCTTAAATCTTCCACTCCTCGACCTTGAATTTGCATTGTTGTGTAGAAAAGGTCAGGTTAGATGAACCTCTGAATTCATATAGAGAAAATACATAAACAAAGAGAAGATCAATAGAGGATGGAAATACACAGATTGGCATGAAGGAATCTCTCATTTTGGCAATTTTAGTGTTAGTTTAGCATTATTTATATACGAGTAGTATTCATTAATTCTGTAATAAATTTTGTAAAAATTTAGTAAAAAAATGTATATTAGTTTGTCTCATTAAGTGTTGTGTTTGTTTATTTTTAATTTGTCAATTTTGTTATCAGTTTGTCTTGTTTTTATAGTTTTCTATTTATTTTTTTTATATCAGCTACTTTCAATAGAGTTTCTTAATTTTTTCTATTACAACATTACACAGCATTGGTGCATCACCACATCAGCCTGCACAGGCAAATGTGCCAACACGGGGCTGTTTCAGTTTTTAGATTAGTCTTAGCTATTTCAGCTATTTATTATTTTCATTTTTCTTCAAATTCTCACTTCTACAGGTCCAAATCGCACATTTCTGACATTTTTCTAACTTTCTCTTGGAACCGGGGGCCTCATTTATAAAATGTTGCGCAGAAACCATCCTAAATTTGATCTTACGATTATCTCGAATATGCGTACGTTTGATTCATAGAATGAACGTACGAACAGAAAACACGCGTACGCGTCTCTTTCAGTTGAGAAATCCCTTTAACTTGCACGCAATTGAATGGTTTCAGCTTTCTACTTGTAAATGACTCCTAATTAATATCATTAACATATAAAATATCACCAATCATCATAATTTAGAACAGCGAGCTGCAAGAACAGCTTACATATTAAAAAACCTGCAATACTCCGACAAGAAAAAGTGCGTACGTCTGCTCAGACCCTGACGTGACGCTAAGCACTTTTCCACGTCAAAGACCGTCTTTATAAATATGAGCGGTGGTGGGATTTAAGCATACGCACACTTTATAAATGAGACCCCTGGCCTCCAGCATTACCTGAGAACCTCTATGCTCTACCTCTATAAGTCAAAACTAACAACATTTTTTAGTACTATTTATATACTACTACAGTATTTATTGATATTTTGAACTAGCTTGTGTTTTTATATTTTATTTTAATTTTAAGTTTAACTTTGAGTAATTTTTCTTTACATTTATATTTATTTATTTTGGTACTTCAGCTCAAACTTTTTATTTCAATTATTTCAGCCAAGGCAACATTTCTAATTTTCATTGAACGTTCACTGGGAACCTGATCTCCAGTGTTACCCGAGTGCCTCCGTGTCGCCAACTAATTTCATAAACAAGCAGCTAATCTAAAGACTAGCATTTATTTAAGCCTACAAATTCCACTCAATAACTACAGACTTCAGTACACACACAAATACCTTCAAAGTTTCCTCAAACTTCCTTTTAAAAGTCTCCATTCTGGTCAGGCTTCCACAAGAGTGGGAGGTAGATTCAATTAAGGCTCAAGGTGGTACACAGGCTAGCAATTGCACATTGCCAATAGTTTCAATGATGCTTCAGAACAACATTTCAAAAGATTCAGTGTGTTATATAAAATATGAATCATGATTCTTTGTCTTAATTCTGTTCTTGCCAGGGTCCTGGCTCGATTTCCTTCTCTCAATTTGAGAAACCCAAGCCAGGCTAATTAACAGGGGAAATTCATTTATAGACAAGCATTAAAGAACTGTTCACACCAAGAGCTTCATTTTGAAGTTCACACGACTTGGTTTGCCATAATAGAAATGACGGCTCTGCCAAGAAGTGTCCGCAGCCCCTGAAGACCATCTCGGCAAATTAATTTTGCCCTTATGATTTAGTGAATTAAATGTCTTTTTTTGAATTCTGAGGAGTGTGTGTATGGAGCAATGGTGTGTGTGTGGGCACTGAGTGGCATTTGTGCCCCATCTACACACGCCGTCATTGTCCTTTTCCCTTTCGCTGTCTATTTACCTTTTGCATTGCATTCCACACACGTTCCTGATCAGGCCGCTTGCCTTCAAGGGTGTCCAAGATGTCTGCCATTAGAGCCAGCAGCTGCCAGGAGGAGATAAAGATGATCACAGCTCAGTTCACACAAACGCCATAACTTTCTAAACACGGCACCTTAAAAGCTAATTAGAAAATAATTTGTTGGAAGCTGATTTTTATAAGTCATCCCTCATATCATGAGGACTTCCTTCTTGTCCCCATTTGGGTGGTGGAGAAAGGGAGGGGGTGGTCTTGGGTTTTTACAAGGCTGGTGGTTAAAAATGTAAACAATGTGGACAAATTGAGGAACAACACTCGCCCATCACAGGGTACAGCAGATGGGAAAGTACACGCTGCACGCTGAGAGAGAAGGAAGGGGAAGCTAAAGAGTGAAAGAGACATGAAACAGAGAAAGAGACAAAAGAGAGAAAGTATATGGATCAATGACATGCATTGATTTATCATTTATGAATTAATATTAAATTAATTAAATAGTTTAGATATTTATGGGGAAGTAAAACAGACCATCTTGAGATTGTAATGAAGAAAAAATCCCATGAACTTACTGTAAAAAAAATCTTATTGAATGATTATTTCAGGCAAACAATATGAATATATTTAAAATATGATTAATATTTTATTTTTGAAAAATTATCTGTGTTATCAAAGTCTGTGTTTTATAACCTGTCGGAAGAATGTGTAAAACTAAATATGTATCAAACAAAAATGTATATATTCATATAAAAACAATTTATTATATATATATATATATATATAATCATTTGTTGAAAACAATATAAACATTTAAAAAAAATACTGAAATTAAGAATGTTGAGACGCATTTAGCTGAAGGACCAGTTATTTAAATTATAATTAATATGATTATTGCTAAATTATAAATAAAACGTTTAAATGACAAAAATAAAGTGGAATAATTTTATGAAGATATGTTATTTAAAATACTAATATATATTTTTTTAATTGTCCAAAATATCAAAGCCAAACCTGTAGGAAGGATTTTATAGAACTGGTTGTGACATCACAGTGAAGACGCATACATTTGTGACCCTGGACCACAAAACCAGTCATAAGGGTCAATTTGTTTTAAATCGAGATTTCCATTAATACATGGTTTGTTAGGATAGGACAATATTTGGCTGAGATACAATTATCTGGAATCTGAGGGTGCAAAAAAAATTATCTAAATATTGAGAAAATTGCCTTTACAGTTGTCCAAATGAAGTTCTTTGCAATGCATATTGCTAAGTTTTGATATATTTACGCTAGGAAATTTACAAAATATCTTCATGGAACATGATCTTTAATTAATATCCTAATGATTTTTGGCATAAAAGAAAAATCGATCATTTTGACCCATTTGGCACATGTGATTCAAACTAGATGGAAGTGGTTTTACTAAGTGCTGTTTCAGAGTGTGCTGCTTTTGTTGTTGTGCAGTATATAGAGTGTTGAGTCACACCACTTTTTTCACATAATTTTTTTCTTCTCTCTTATTTCTATTCATGAATGTATGTACATACTATTTCCAGAAGCAGTATTTAGCCCTGAATCCGTATTCACCAAGACAAAAAAAAAACACTCTTTTAAAGCTACAGTATATATTTCCAGCTTATTTATAGCGCTTCTGTCAATGAACTGAGATGTGTGCTTTTCTATTGTAGATTTCTATTTAAGTACTCATTTAGGTCTTTGTAATTTGTCAGTAGTATGATTCTGGGAGGTGTTGTATTGCGCCCATACAAACATTACGCTAATTGAACGCCCCGTGGCTCTCCATTCATGGCAGATTTGGTCTCAATCTCGCATACATCACGCTCTATTGATCTGGGATAATCTCACCAGTGTGGAGCACTAATCTAGTAAAGAGGCAATTATGGTGCTTCGGCACTGTATGCCAGAATGAGATTTATGCCACCTCCTTCTATTCTTTCTTTTTTCTCGCTCATTTTCTCTCTTCTGTTTTGTCACTTCTATATCTGCACGCACAATAGCAGTTGTCTTCTTTGTAGGCACTAGTTTCTCGTTCAGCCTCATAAATATTCACAGCAGAGCTGTTTTATTGCTGTGCATAATTCAGGCCTTTATTAAAACAAGCTGGCCCGGTTCTGCTCTCGTGGTGCGATTGCATCAACACTCTCTCATAGTAAGACCAAGGAGGTCTATAACTTGAACTTAGTGATTTTCTCATAGCGCCAAAAAACAGATCTTTTGTGCCTTTTAAGCACTCCAAAATAGCATCAGGCTATACTGTGAAATGTTAGTGATACATATCTTGCTTGTAAATCTTTTTTAATACAATACTATTGGGCTATAATAGCAAAAACTATTGGGATTACTCAAATGAAGATTAATAAAACAAATTGTATTATTTTTTACCCAGTTCTTAGCTTGAATAGCTGCACTATAAGAAAAAAAATATGTAGAAAAAGGGTTGCAAGGCATTATATATTAATGTTTCAGGGCATTTTCTTTAACCCCAAAACACAACATAATGCAAAGCATAATTAAAATTACAGTTAAAACATCTGGGGAAAACCAATAAGAAAAATTCCTTTATATTAACAGTACATATTGGTATATTTTACAGACTTTTCCTAGAGTGTGTGTCAATGAAGAAAGATGGGCTTTATAGCCAGACTGTGTAATTACAGCATCTACCAGCAGTGGCTAACTTGGGTCAGAGCCCAGTGAGAGCAGTTACCATCCGAAACTGCTCTCAGATCAGTGTTAAGTGTGCTTGGGATAGCCCAGAGCTATCAACAGATCTGCATAAGTAGCTAAGCCTGTTCACAGTGAGGGGAACACTTAAACCGCGATAAAAGGAAATAAAGGAATGATCTCTATGTAAATGTGCATTTAGACTAAATTCCCACTTCAGACTGATTGGAATGCGATAGAGAATGTTTATAATCCTTTGATTTCGTTTCATTCTTGTATTTTTCAGTGCACGCACACTCCAGGGATCACATCCCGTCTCATTCCAGCTGCCTGCTTCCTCCAACCTGTACTCGGAGAGGAAGCTTGGCCCTGTGCAGCGCTTTATCTGCATATTTGAAATGCCTTTTGGAGGAGCATTCGTTTGAAGTTGGAGATGAGAATAGCTTTGTTTCCATGTAACTTTTTTCTTTCATCAAATGACATTAAAAAGCACAAGAGAAAAGTAAAAATGTGCATTCAGAAATTTGCTACGGGAATTTCTGCCATGAGAATATACAAACGCCTAAAACTCTTATCACTTTTTCTTCCATGGAAAACAAAAGGAGTTATTAATAGAAGAACGTCTATGCTGCTTTATTTATTTTAAAATAATTATACATTGAAGATGTGAAGTACATTAAAAGTGCATATTCAATGCAACTAAGTGCACTTCTTTTTACAAGGGCATGGACTACTTTTATGATGCTTTATAATGCTTGTTTTTCATCGATGGAGCTTCAATAGCGTCTGATCCCTATTTGCTTTCATTGTATGAAAATAGAATCATGTATGTTTCTCATCTCTCCCTTTGTCTTCAATGGAAGAGAAACATTATTTAATAAAGTGAGGGGAGAAAAAGAAAAGTAACTGCCTCACCAGCTCTGTGTCAGAAGGACTGATGTCCTGCAGGTAGGGTGCGAACGCCAGCTCAGCCAGTGTGTACTGCAGTACATGAGTATGTTCTCTGAACCTATTCAGCTGTCCTAGGACACTAGCATACTGCAGTCGCTCTATGAGTACAGATCCTTGGGAAAATTCCACCTAGACACACATCAAACACATGCTCATTTATACACTGCATATAAACGTAGATCTAAAAGGGACATTTTACAATTTTCTGTGCCACTAGTGGCACTAAATGGAATTATAGTCTGCTTGTTTGAGTAGACTGACTCAATCTGGCTCAACCAATGGCGGGATTTCAGGAAGGAGATAGGAAGGAGAGTTTGAAATGTATTTGATATATATATATTTACATATGTGTGTGTATATATATATATATATATTGCTATTTGATTTGGTGCTTTTATTGGTGAAGCAATGGCACAATATGGGCCACATTTACTAAACAGGGCAAATTAGCGTTAGAGCACAATTCCATAAAAGCGACGATGGGAGGGGGAAATTCTGCAGGTGACTTGCTAACAATGCACACATTAAAGAACACCGATGCAGTCAGATCATTTGCATAATGACCAGTGCCATCTATCAAGAGCAGCGCAAATTACCGCCTGCTTTAAGGCATGCTTTTTTTTGGGTGTTAAATATTAGAGCAAATAGCAGTAATCTGATGAGCACAAATGTTAGTAAATTGTGTTGCGTGACTTATTTTAATACTCTCCTCCCATACATTTTGCATGCGTCTGAAAGGGAAACTCCTACAAATGCATATTCAATAAGGTCAGCTGCAAAAATAACTGTGTCCACGCCTTTTCAGCGCTAATTCTTCATTGCGCATCTTTAGTAAACCCTAACAGTACTATTTTAACGCCAAAAAAAGGTTTTGCGCTGGTGCAAGATGTTAGTTAATCTGGCCCTTAATCTTTTAAGGAATAGTTCACCCCAGAACAAAAATTAGTCCAGTAGGTGGCATAAACCGCTTTTATGTTGTTTTGTAGCTATTTCAATTTTTTTTGACATCTACTGATTGGAGTGTGAAGTGTTTTTTTTGCTTAATTTTCCTGTTTAAACTGTCCATATATCAAATATAATTTCTGGGTGAATAAATACTGGAAAACTTTCCACAGAGAACTTGAAACCGAACAAGTTCACCAATCCGTGCGAAAGTCCACCGTCACTCAAACAATAACAAAGCAACTTGCACTATTTACATTAGGGCTTTAACGCATCTCTCAACAAAAATGCCATTGACTGCTTTGACTTCCACATGAATCTGCTGCAGATGATGTCACAGGAGTGTTTATGGCAACTGAATGTGTTGTTATTGGAGTTGTGTGTCTAAAAGTGTGCTTATGTCATGTTTCCTTGATGCCTTGGGTTGCGCAGTATGTAAATGAAGTCATTATAAACTGAAAAAGGGACGCTGACCTTTTCCACAGAGTAACAAAACAAAGAAGAAGAACAAATACTTTTAAAAAGTGTCAGCATACGGCGCTTTTGTTTGAAACTGACAGCTCCCAGTGCCAAAGAGTCCCTCAGAGCCGTTTCGCACACGCCGCTGCAGTGCTACAAAAGCAACTCCATGTTCCCTGATGATTCATTACGTCAAATACCTTTTGGCAACGTTTGTTACATGCATTCTTCTCATGCTGAAACGTGACAAAAGGCTACAAAACGTTAGAAGTCAAGTTGAAAAACTGCTATTCTTCGGCTATTTTGTGGTACGCTCAACTCCACCCCCCCTCCCAAGGTCACATCTTAACCGCTTTCCCCTGTGGACCGTTTTTGGCCTGTCGAGGTCGCTTGTCTAAATGATGCTCCACTCTATGCCTTTCTAGACTCCTTTTATTTCGTGTGGGCTCTGTTACTCTCCAGTGACATTCATCCACTTTATGGTCATTTTTATTATCAACACACATCCCCCAGCATGCATCATTTTTCACCACTACTGTCTCAGTACTTTTTTTTTTTTTTTCTCACGCCACACTGTTTACGTTCCATAAGCCAAGCAAAGGAGTCAGTGAGCTGGTTTGAGGAAAAGAAAGCAAGAATAGTGAGTCTTTGCCTTTTTTCTTTTTTAATATAATTAATAGTCTTTTTTTTTTTAAATACATTTTATGTAATATTTTTATTAGCTATACTATTTTTTGATATTGTAATTTTTTTTATCAAATTTAGCTAAAAGTATATATTAGGGCAATTACTTTTTTTTTATTTAAGCAATGGATATGCTGTTTAGGCCAATGTGTTACAATATAATACATATTCATATTTAGAAATAAGTGATATGTAAAAAAATAATTTATCACATTTCTATTATCAATTTGATAAATTATATATATTTTAAAGGTCCCCTGAAATGCTTTGAAACACGCAGCATTGTTCCATGTGTTGACGTCATTTTAACTGAAACAGGAAGACAGGGCGAGACATATCAAGCAGCCCGCCCCTTTTTTAAATAGCCAATAGCGTTCGTTTATATCACAGCTTGGCTGACCGTTCAGAGCCGTTGAGCTCCGTAAAGCCGCATTTGACAGGGTATGACGGCAACAATCTCATCCATATTGCTATAAAATATAGCATTCTGTGTAGAATTCAAATAGGTCTGATACGTTTTGTGGTCCGCGCCGACTCGTGCATGTGATCCGCTCCATGCTATCGTGTCTCTAGAACGGAGCAGAGTGTGTATGCAGTGTGTGGTTAGTGTGACAGCGCAAAATCAGACTTATTTTTCCTCAATGGAAAGCATATTTACTCTGTTTGAATCGTTCTCTGTCCCCTATATAGTGCACTACGTGCCATTCACCGTACAGAAATCACTAATTCTGTGAACAAGTGACCGATTTTAACTGGCTTCAGCGTCTATTTATAGTGTAGGGGGCGGGTGCTTCGAGTCCTAGAGAGCATTTGATTGGACAGAAAGTTTGATGAGAAGCTGAAGTACGACGTTATGTCAAATAAAACGTTGAGCCATTTCGGTGGAAGTGACGAACTGCACACTTTGAATGCTTATATTTTCTAAATGCGAATTTTGTCACTGTTTTGGAGCACATTGCCTCATCGATAACCTTAAGATTAACATATTGATACAAACACCTAAAAAACTTTAATTTTGATTTCATGGGACCTTTAAATATAACAGTTAATTGTCTAATATTTTATAAACCTATATTTTCCTGTTTAGACTCTTTCTGTGTGGACATGGATGCAGTGAAGCTGTCATTTCATTTTGATATATGAAATCCAACCTAAAATGCCAAGGGATAATTTATTATTGATGTACAGTACTTAATAATTTATATATTTGTATGATTCTGTGACTCAGCAAAGGAGTGTGTGTGCGGATCCTGAAATCCACTGTACTGCTTGAATGCTTGACAGGTTGAGTTCTTCATTCTCAGAAGGAATCTGTTGCCACAGATTTCATCACAGTGGAGATGAAATCAACTCTGTGTTTTAATCGAGAGCTGATGGCTGTGCTCGGCTGGAGAATAACTGACTAATGTAATTTAGCGTCGTGTCTGGGCCAATCAAACATTTGCCGTTGCTGCGCTAATTCAATCAAATAAACGCCCTGAGAGTTCAACCTCCAATTGAAATGAAAACTTCATCTGTGGGCATGTTTGTGTCTCCAGTAGTACATTGTGAGATTGGAGAAAGATTGCAATTATAAGTGGGATGTGCCAGGCATACTGACAGTGAGAGCTTGTTAGCCATTGATGGCCCAGCAAGTGTATATAATTAGGAGTGTTGGCTATAGAGGAAGCATCACTAGCACTATTGCTCGTACATGGGTAAGGGATTTGAACAAAGTCCTAAGCCAATATGTTAACCTTCGGAATGTAATTCTTTCGCACAGTTTGTGCTGTAGACATGAATGATATATTAAATTGTGTGGGTGACTGAACTTTTCTAAATGATCAGATTGATTATTTTTGGAATGACATTAAGGTGACTAAACGATGATAACATTTTCATTTTCATCTCTTTAACTAATAGCATATAACACTTATATACATACCGTTGGACAGTCATTAAGCATCACACAATTTGCAAGAACATATACCCACACTTAGCTTGGTGCACTTAATGAAATCTAGAACTGGCAGGATCTTCTTTCCTTGCATCGCAAACATCATTTCTAGGTCTCTATAGCTGGGAGGAGTGAATGGAGATCTTTGCCCTGTAAAAAAAATCAGACCAACAGTGCATAAATGTTCAGTAACGTTAAGTCTTAAGAATCACTTATTTTATCCTTTCCAGTAGGGGCCAAAGACACTGAAAACCTGGGATTAATGCCAAGAGAAAAACAGAACATTTTGGGAAAAAATAATTGACATGCCATTAAAGATCAGAGATAGATAGATAGATAACGTGTAAAGAGACATGTATTCATATTGAACCATTCGGTACGAGGCTTTCGGGTCGGTACGCATTACGAACCGAGCGATTCGTTGGACTAATCCTATCAGTATATTATTAGGTTAGACTAGTGATTGTGCTCATAGAGAGTGCATTATTTCACTGCATGATTCAGTATATTAAAATGCATTTAGAATGATCACAAAATTCAAGATATGGAGGCAGAAAATGTACATAATTTCATATAATCAATATCACAGAAGAGTGCTGTTTTTTCTCTCAAAAACTCAAAACTCAGCATGATTACAAATGATTTTTACAACAGTTCAATAAGCAAGAAGTTAATTAAGAGACTTTTAGACAGCATATCGCCTGTTTTTGCTCAATATCGCCAACAAAAATAAATCCAAACACCGCCACATCACTGTTTTGCGTCTCTGAGGAACATGACAGTGTTTCGTTCCTGAATGAATCACCCCTTACATGATTCGGTTCAATCGCAATGACTCACTAACTTAACAGTGACTTGCTGCTACTGGCGGTTTTAATTTCACATTTAAAATATCTTTAAATTGTTTTAATTTCAAACATCAGTTGCCAACTTTTTATGTTTAAAATATCAAAACATTATTTATGCATTTGTAACCGCAGGTTAAAGCATTACATGTCCCTCTGAGCTGCATTAAACAGTGTGTAAAATCATCTAAATGCCATTCAGATGCAATTTCTATGTTTCCTCTGCATTGCAGAGATTAATTTGGTCAATACTGACTTAATTTGCTTGGTAACAGCCCAAATGTCTTATTGAATGATTAAATGTAAAAAAAAAAAATATATGCTTTATATGACAAAAGTCTACATCAGCTGGAATACTTCAAACTGGAGCTGTTTTTGTTTTATATGCTGCTAAGAAGACACCCCAGAAGATGGGTCAAGTATAGCTCCATCATTGTTCAAAGTAAATAAAAAATAATTTTAATAAATACATATTTGTATAAAAATCAAGGAAATTTCTCTGGCATTCCTTTTTTTGCTGTATCGAAAACGTACTGAACCGTGACACCACTGTATCATATCGAACCGAACCGTGAATTTTGTGAACCGTTACACCCCTAATATAGACAGAATAATAGATAGATAGAATGACAGACATAACTATAGATGGATAGAACGTTAGAACAGAATGGATAGATTGATGGATGAATAGATGGACAGAATGATAGCTAGATAGAAGGATAGACACCTTAGAACAGCAGACAGACAGATATATAATTTTTATAGTTTAGCGTTTTTGTAGTTGAACCTTTTTCTTTTCCAAAGCTGAAAATAGTTTATTAAGGCACAAAAACAACAATCAAAATCAATTAGTTTGGCAGGTAATGCTGAGAGAACAATTGGAGGCAGTGGAGGTGTTATGAAGGCTCAGTGGGAGTGAGTTCAGGAGTTTAGGTGCCACAATGCTGAATACACTACCAGCCATTGAGGAAAGTTGAATTTTCATCAACTATTCATAGTATTATGCATGATAGGAGCATCGCTAGTGGGGGGAAAGGTGGGACTGACTCCTGGGGCCATGAGCCACAAAAATCCCCCCGAGGGCCCCCCATTGCAGCGATTTTAGGGACCGCAACCATACAGGGTTATGCTACTCCTGTATATGCAATGCATGTTTGCCTGCAACATTGGTATATACTAACACTGTTATTCATAGTATACAGTGATTCTGCAGATAAACACATTTGCAGCATACAGAACAGCCTCTGTGTACATAATATTATGATGAGTAGAAAATGGGAGGCCGATCATGCAGTATTAGTACCTTTGCATAAGAAGTTTGAACAGCATCTTGAGGATGATTGATTAATATAATGAACCATACAGTGGCTGTACCTTTGGGACATTACACAAATGTCATGGATTTTCTTCCTCTTAATAGAGATCATTCATAAATTCAGCCCGAGCTCTGCCGACCTCTCCTGCTCTACCGCGCAGGCTGCTACCGGCAGTATATATGACATCCATGTCATCTTTGCCTCTCCGGCTTTGCACGAACCAAGGTTAATTGCGAAATTTTATGTCATTGATGTCAATACATTGATTGGTCCCTGTAATCTCTTGTCTGCTTAAACAGAACAGAAAAGGGCTGAGCTAATAAGAATTTCTCATTCTTGATAGACGATGATTGCGTGACCTTGGAGGTCAGTCTGTAAATTTGTACATTTAACATATGACACAGCCTTCGCCCTCGATTTCAATTGGACTCATTTCCACGCACAACTAGATAATTCATTTTTTTGTTGACCTAAGTCATTGTGGTGAAAAAGTGTGACTAGAATAGAAAAGATCCCTCAGGGATTGTATTAAAACATCTTTGTCATTGTAATGGTTGTGAGGATTGAGAGGTCTATTTGCGCTGCGTATTCGACGCCATAAGCTTTGTGAACCATTTAGCTCGCCTGAGGTTAGCGCATTCTCGCTCATGTTCTTTCACAAGAGAGAACACTCCGAGAGCTCCTAATGATGTCACCCAGCAGGTGAATGTGTGATATCAAAGATGTATTGCGATTATACCATGTCCTGTTCAGCACACCCTGAGAGCCTTCATCGTAACACCATGAACATGCAATGCTAAAGTCTTCAGCTTGTGTTCTGTGGTGGTTCTGTGTGATTATAATATAGAGCCCACTCCAACCTGTGAATGTGAGACACCTCCCGTGGAGCAGTTTATGTAGGAAGTCTCCATCATTTCTCCTTCTGAAGCCAAGGGTGAGGAAGTAACTCTGTGTGGATGAAGGTTGACTCCAGTCTGTTGTCTGGGGCAACAAATGACCTCCACGCGGGTCTAGATAGAGATGAAGAACGGTCACACAATTTTATCATTTTAAACAGGCAATTATCTGTCTGTCTATCTGTCTGTCTGTGTATTGTTCTATCACCGTTCTACATGTCACATGTCTATGTATTTCTTTGAGTCATTCCAAATCAACTTTATTTGGAGTGTGGCCAGTTGACTTCAAATTCCATCTCATGAATTGAAAAGCTTCAAAATATTAAATTCTAAATGTTTCACAACCCTGCTCGGAAACCACTTGGAACACCCTATCAACTGTATAGTGACACATTAAATGTCACTCAGAACATGTTAGGAACAACATAACAATGCTTGGCAACCACTTACAACACTCTGGCATCTTAGTGATGGTGGGTTTTCATTGGTAATTTGCAAGTAATTACTGTTCACATTTTGTCAGAAAATGTAAAAGTCTAGTTTTGCATGTTGGGCTTATGCAGTTGAGGGTAATATAATGAATGCCATGTTTAATGTTTGTTTACTTTTGTACATTGAACCGTTTTGATACTGCATTGGTTGGCCACAGATGAAAAGCGCTGTACTAGATCACATAAGCAGACATTTAATCAATGTTGATTTAATTTAGTCGATGTGATGCTAAAATAGACATTATCTTCTATTTTGATGCAATCCGTAAATTTCTTTCAAAGAGATTACATCAACAGATGGCTGAAGGCGGTACATATAGTCAAAGACAAGGACAGCATCCATTTTTTTTTTCAGAGCCGGTCATGCAGAGTGCTGAAGTGACATGGAGGTTGACAACCCTGTGATGAGTGACTGTTCTCCTCTAGGGTACTACATTTAAATTCAACGTGTCTTTCAGTGTCACACATTTATGTCATGGTGGATTATTTCTCCACAACGGTGAACATTATGCTAATTTAATTTGTTAAAAAAGAGAAGATACATGGTAAAAAAAAGAAAAGCCAGCATCCCTGAGGAATGAGCATGTAGACATGGGGCACAGCAGGGGATGGATGACTACTTCATGGAATTTGTGCTGTATAAAATAGATTGCGTTATCATCTCTGTTGAAAAAGGGTTGTCTTTACAGTTGTCTTTTGTCTATATTTCACAAACAGACTCAGCATTATAGCCTTAAAATAAAATTGTAATTTACCCTCATGTTATTTCAATCCTTTATGCCCTTTGAATTTCAAAGGGACGTTTTTCCAGAGTGTTCACACTGCTTCTTTGAAGTCTTTTAATATAGCATGCATAGCAATGTTATTTGTTTTTTTAAATGTTCTAGCTTTACAGTCCCTGCTAACCCTTTACTTCATTGTTTGCACCATTTATAAGATTGAACATCAAGGTTGACATCTCATTTTGTGGTCAATGGAAGAAAGAAACCAGTGGCTTGAAAAGAAATGATGGTGAGTAAATGATGACAGAATTTTCTAACTGGACTATTCCCCACAATATACAGCTTTCATCTTATCCAGGTTTTTGTGGCCTGTTCTGGATATAGTGTCTGTGCTGTGGTGTGAATGCATCATAAGATTGTGTCCTGGGGACAGACGCCCTGCTGTGTCAGGATGTTCCGAAATGTTCATGGTGAATCTACGTTTTAACTTTCAATAAAGTGGAATGCTCTCAGACATGTTTTTTCTACTGTGTCTCCGTGAGGCGTCTTTGACTCGGTTGATCCGAGCAGGGGAAAGCATAACATTTGCGTCACTAGTGTGCATGTTTTGAGCATTGCTTTGAAACGACAAAAAAGCCTTCAAATAGCTATTCTTTTCATAAAGAATTGTGACCCTCTCTGTGAAACCCAGACTAAAGTCTCAAAATCTAATTATGAGATAACAAGCATCAAAGTTTGATTTCTACCATTAATTTCAATATTTGACATGACTTTACGCAGTCAACATTACAGATATAAAGGTTATATTTTCACAGATTGTTCTTTACCATATGAAGGATGATTTTTTTTTGTAGAAAACAGCAAATCACAAAAAATCACTTTAGCTGGGTTTTCACAGAGAGGGTCACAATTTGTCCAGAATAAAATAATAATCTGATATTATGGTTATCTAATACCCATAACCCAGAGATTATCTTTGCTTATACATGACTATTGTATTTATTGTTACTGCCTGAATCATTAATTAAACTTATTCATTCAAAAACATTAAACAAGGGAGCTACTTTATGAATTATCTCACTCATTCGCTCCAATGATTTACTTCATTTAGGAACAAAACAAGCAACTGCGTTTAGGATGAATAATTGAAACAGTTCAAAACTGATTCATTCAGGCATGAAACAAGTGATAGGCTTTATGAATTTCATTCAGTTGATTCATTCAAAAATATTGATCCGTTCAGAAACAAAGCAAGTGATCGACTTCATGAATGAGTCGTTGAATAATTCGCTCAAGCGATTAGTTCAAAAACTTAATGTGTTCAAACTTTTTCATTCAAATACACTGATTCATTATGAAACAAACGTCACATACACAGTTCCCTTCTCTCTCTAGCAAAAACACACATGTGCTTTACATACCTTACAATGCAATGACCTCAGCTGACAGTCTCTGTAATGCTACATTAACTTACAAATGAAATTAACAACTCAACTCTCCAAACACACACATCACCCAAAGGTATAATCATGCATTGAGTAGTACTGAGTAAATAGTTGGGTAAATTGCCACAAAGTGTGTAATTTGACGTAATTCCGGTCTAAGGTCAGGATTTTGATAACATATACAAACCGAGTGCTGGATTATAGATTTGTGTATAATGGGGGTGTGTAAAAACGGAGCAATCTAATTGAAACATGAAAGTGTGCTCTTGACCTGCCTGTGTGAGCGGCCCAGGCCTCGGTGTTTGAACAACAAAGAGAGCTACCTCACATCTCTGCACGACACAAGCCACACTAATGCACAACCTGTTGCTAGGGAACACCTGCATTAGACAAAGCTGTACCTATTAGTTGGACACAATCCATTGCCTGTGAACCTGAAAGCTTCCTACTTGAGTGCTTCATTGTGGGAGGTCTTTCTTTTTTCTCTCTATTAAATATGCTGAATGTGGAGTGTCTTGATTTCCTCATACCAGTAAAGATGTAGTCTGTGAAGGCTGGATGACGCTTCCGGAAGGCCTCCTCCATTTTTTCGATGATGTTTGAGGATGGTTTTCCAGACCAGGGAGTGAACATGACTGAGAAATTCTCCTCCATAGTGAGCGCGGCCTCCAGGAGTCCCTGTGTGGAAGGGAAATAGAGAAAGGGATTTTTTTTAATACGCTTATTTCTTTTAAAAATAATCGGATCATAAATACATAAAGAATTACTGAAATAAACAATGTGATTTTGTTATTATATTTCCTGATGATAATTTAGCTTTTATGTTTTTATCTGGTACTTCTGTTAGATTGGCATTTGGGTTTGATTATTTCAAGGTAAAATATAATTATACTTTTAAAACATAAAGTGGTTAAATCAGGGGTGTGTCAGATCTTATTCAGAGTTATGATTTATTTCTTATTCAAGCCTTTGGTGTGTGACTGCTTGAGGTAATCAGCCACCTCCTGTCAGAATACAATATGACAAAAAAATGTTTAATGGCAAACTTTGAAAGCATTTTTTATAAAGGCAAACCATAAATAACATGAGTCTTGAACCTATGGTGATTTATTTGAGTTCTGTGAAAAGATTTATGCCGTTTGAACATGAAACACCACTGACAAAAGCTTAGATAAGACACGTTTCACTTACGGTACATCTTATTTAGTCTTTCTCTTTTGAACTATCATCTGCAGGATGTTGCCCTCTTCTACATCGGGAACACTGATAAAAGTGTTGCTGTGTATCATTGCACTTTATTCTTCCCCAGAGGACAAAATATATACAAAAAGACACTCTTCTCTTCATTTACATTGGTCAAAACAGCATATTTCTTTGGCAGCAGTGGTGAATACGTTTCTATTGTATACAAAAACCTTTCAGTGGGGAAAAAATAAAACGCAGGGTTGGAGAAGATGAAAAAGCTCACCCTTACTGTGAGCCATCAAAATAAACACACGAGCTGAACTGCCATCCACGTGGGATGAAAATGGATACAAAAAATTAATTAATGAAGAAGTAGTGGGCTTGATGTACACTGAGAGTTATCCTACACTCAACTCACTTCAATCAAATGCAAATTATGAGACGGTTGCAGATACAACCCACTTTAAGGAGGTCAAAATGCATTCATTTTATATGCTGTGAATTAGAAAAAAAGCGTTTTTCCCTCAAGTTCGCATGAGAGAGGCAGCCTGGGCTAAGAGCACTTATACCATCTTGAATTTTTTAATAAAGTGAATACACATTGCAGATTTAACTTAAAGGATAAACCTGGAATAATAAGTGTGAGGCCAGTATTACAGGAGCGTTACACAACACTGAACTGCCAAACTAAACAGTGTTCCTTCTGGGTCAAAGGTGCTGATGTTTTATACACAGACGTTTTGTGATTGATACGCACTGATCTACCTCAGTCGGCACTCTTTTAAGCAATAATCATTCATTGAGCTTTTGATTGGGCGCTGAGGCCGCAGTGGGCACCCGGCAGCCCATCCGTCCTCACCTGCCAATACAGTTTGATGAGCTTGCTTATGTGCCGGTTGTTGCCTCCTGACAGCCAGTAAATGTAGTCAGCAATCATGGCGCCCCTAATGACAAGGGACAGAAACAGGCAAACGGTATCAGACAACTTTCAATCAAGATGTTACATCGTCTAGAGAAGACGGCACAGGAGACATGGCACATACTCGATAAGGGAATTCACTCAACAGACACGCATGCACACGCCATGCGGTGTCACGATACACAGCACTTGCATCAGGCTGACTCATGAACAAATTTCTCTCTCTTGCATGAATTCTTTCTCAGCGTGACAGCGTTGTGCTAATACTATTCACGTGTATGCATCACATCATCAAACTTGGGAGATGTGAACGTGTAAAATTAAGATGTGGTGACAAATCTTTATATAACAAGGTGAAATAACTGCATTTATCTCCGATATGAGGAGTTTAAGCCATACGCATGTAATTACCTTCAATTGACGAAGGTCATGTGACAATGAGATTAGATGAAATATTTATCTTTGCGTGTAGTTTCAGATAAAACGAAAGGAAGAATACAGTGTATACCAATACCACTGTATAGTATATTATTCCATAACTGCAACACAAGGCATTATTTCTATGACAAATGTTCTAAACAAGAGTATTCTACATAGTTTGTCACAATATACAGTCAATATAAAATGTATAAAATAACATTAATATAAAGTCTAAATATAGAAAGAAATAAATGCATGTAGAAATATATACAAGTATAAAATAGACAATGTTTATTTTGCAAATATGATTTCAGTTTTGTGTTGAAAGAAAAATGTCTTTCAACAAGCTGATCAAATGAGTCAAAATAAAGATGAAACAAAATTCATGGATATCAAATCATCAGACTTGAGAGATGTGAAAGAGAAAATTGACCCAAAACAAAAAGTGAAACGGGGGTCTAACCTGGCATACTATATTTATAATTATATTATATTGTATAATAATAATCTATTTTAATTATGTTAATGAACAAACAGTTATTTAAACTGTTAATTTAAATGGTT
Organism: Ptychobarbus kaznakovi; assembly: GCA_027422405.1. Taxonomy (NCBI): domain Eukaryota; kingdom Metazoa; phylum Chordata; class Actinopteri; order Cypriniformes; family Cyprinidae; genus Ptychobarbus; species Ptychobarbus kaznakovi. Next base: position 13,652,511 of record CM049795.1, on the reverse strand, counting down.
TAAATAGAATTCTCAATGTAGTATATACTGTATGTTTGCTGCAGTTGTGGTTGCAATAAAATGATTATCATAATGCATTACAATCTTTAAATTAAATAATGAAATTAAAAATGAAATTTAATAAAATGAAGCCATTGTTGCTGATACCCTGGAATTCTTTTTAGACCCTTATTAAAAAGACATGCATTTCTGTTAAATAAGGAAATAATAAATGAATAAATGTTGGCTTGTGTTATATTTTTGTTACTTATGCCAGTAGGTGACAACAAGTGACTGATTTTATGAGGGGACGCTTAAACACATAAGCTAATTGGCAGTAGCCTACTATATGTAAATATTATATGTTTATTTAACTTGTATAAAACCAATTGTCTGAATATCATTCATGGCTGTGATTATTTGAAACAATAGCAGTCTTGTCATGCCATATTGCAGTGCTTATTCTGCATGTTCATATTCTCTTGTTTAGAATTACATTGGTGGTGTCATTGTTTAAGAAACTCAATACACAAAGACTTTTTGCTTAAGCAAGGACATAGAAGTATCGGAAAAGTCATACAGTGAAGTTCAGGCTATCTTTGAAATGTGTCAGTAGAGAGCATCATGTGACATGCATATGCATGTGAGAACTTCAAATTGATGATGCAGTTACGCGTTGCATGCTAAATTCTGGCGACACGTTAAAAATCAGCAGAGTAGTGTTAAGAAGGAAATGTTACCTTCCTCATCTCCTTGTGCTATGAATTATAATTAAGACCCCTCCAAATTCACGAAAGGACTGGAAAGTACTTGACTTGGATTTTATCAGGCGCTATTTCCTGGAACACATTTTGATAAACTAAGCTGATTAAATTATGTGGCCTGGTTCAATCAAATGACTTGTTTTCCCCCCACAAGAATAGAATGGCACATTTCACAAGGCAAAATTAACACACACTTTTATTATATATTGAAGGAAATTAAAACTAAACACTTGTTTTCCTCCAATGATATAAATAAAATCTGATATTTTGAGTTTGTGTATTCTGTTCCTTGGCCTTCTCTAGAGAGCTAATCTACAACAAGGGCCAACGTGTACAGATGACCTGACGATAACCCTTATAATTAGTCCAGTTCTGATCTTTACACTCATCAGTGTAATTGCAATTAGTCTGGTTCGGATCTTTTAGCTCATTAATGACGGCTAACCCACGTGAGAATGCTATCAGTTGTCACCAGTGTAGTCTTATCATTGTGCTTACAATGCTTCATCTTCTTCATTAGATCTGTGGATATCTTTACGTATTTGTGGGTGGTTGAGCGAAGAGACGCCAGAGTTGGTTTTATTCTAGGAACCAGCTGATGTGTCATGACTGAGTCATCTAATCACCCAAGATGTGGCTCATCTCCAGAGACTAGAAGATATGTTTGGATTTGAATGTTAGGAAATATAAATGGTTTGATAAAAATATTCAGAATAGTGTTAATTCTCCTCACTGTAAAGTAACGAGTGCAATTTTAACTATAAAATATTGTAAAAACCGGTAATAGGTTAACAGTAAGTTCCCGTTCTGTATACAGGGAAAACTGTAAAAGATCTAACCTGGAGTTTAATGTTATTTTACAGTAAAATGCAGTCAATGTTACAGTTTTTAGAAGTAAAAAAGAACAAATCAACATGAGACCCACATTCAAATGTATTTTGTATACTCATGCTTCTTAGTTTTTGTTAACAGTTATGTACATTAGGGTTTTGTTACATTTTCTGTTGATTAATGAAAGTTTATTGCATTATTTAAGTGTCATGTTTGTTACCATGTTTTGTGTTTGCGTGAATGAATCTGTGCACCTTCTGTTTGTTAGTATATAGGCTTTAATTCTTCATATGGTTTTCTCGTTTACCGCCTGCATTATTATGGTGCTTGTCAGTATATGTTAAATGTTTCTGTATTCTTTTACAAAATTAATATGGCAACCACAGCTGCCATTGTTTTGTTTTTTTGTAAAAACTCTATAAACAATTATACTGTTGGTAATCTTGCAATATTGTCTAAAATTTGGGGTCAGTAAAGTATTTTTTTTCTTGAAAGAAATTAATAATTTTTATTGAGCAAGAATACATTGAATTTATCAAAAATGAATCAAAAATAAAAACAGCTTTGCCATCCCAGGATTAAACATTTTAAAATAATAATAATAATAATAAAATGTAAAATTTCAATATTTCACAATATTACTATTTGTATAGCCTTGGTTAGAAAACAATCAATAATCTTTGCAATTTCAAACTTTTGACCATTTCTGTTATAGATTTTGACCAACAAAAATTGCCAAAATATGCACTTGACCTCCCATTTCCATTGAGACGAATGATCTGGAAAATAAAATTATTATGGATGGATGGATGCATTAAAGATGGAGTTATTCTAGTATATCAAGGAAAAAAAATGGAAATGGAAGGTCAAGTCGAGCACAATGAATTAAAGGATATAGTATGCAGTGAAGTGTACTCCATTGTAGTCCAGGATTTCTGCATACTAAATCCTGCCAAAAATTAAGCACAGTGTGCTATTACGTTTACATTACATTTACACTTATTCATTTAGCAGATGCTTTCATCCAAAGCAACTTACAAATGAGGACAATGGAAGCATTGCTTTTTTGCTTTTTGTAAATTGTGTAATAAATAAAAAGAATAGAATAGAAAAGCTACTGTTATTTTTAAAGAAAACAAGCAGTTAGTAAATGAAGAGAGAGCAAGTCTTTTTTTATTTAAAGAATAGCTTTAGAATAGAGGGTGCTTGAGTTAGAGGGTCAAATAAAGATGGAGGAGATGTGTTTTTAGCCGATTCTTGAAGATGGCTAAGGACTCAGCTGCTCGGATTGAGGACATAGTTGAAATCTTTGTGTTTCCAGACTTATCGTAAACGTATCGTTTCGCTTTCTTCAAGCTATCGCTGAATAACAATCCAGCATCACCCCCTGTCTCGGTAGCACTGAGCCAGGAATCATGGGGAAGCCTCATTTAGCTTGCTTGATTAATGCTTGATGAGGATGTGCGAGTGTCCTGCTGGGGTGAACGGAGCAATTCTCTCGGGTGTAAATGCCAATTAAATGTTTACAAATAATTAACCACAGTACCTACTTGTCTCCTCAGGGGTTGAAATGTTGTTGTGGGTAAATACGGCATTTACAGTTAAGGATGCAGCAGGGCTGGTGAAGTGTTTTTACTTCTGCATCTGTTCAGGTGCCACGTTTGCAGCTTTGAAGCAGCAGTCACGCACTGTTGTGCGGCAGCAGAAGAGCCGATTCCTGTGGCATGATGCTGCTCGGTCTGAGAAGAGTTCCTGTGGTGTAACACCGCTTTCTCTTTTTGAAATGGGACGGTTTTTGGACGAGAGCCGAGACATGGTGTGTCACTCATCCCTTGTTTTCTTACCCAAGCATCATATTAAATGCTAATTGTTTTTGTCTGTGTATGATGTGGCACTGAGCGGCACGCTGAGCTTGACTAGAGACCCGACACAGAAACTGGATGCTAGAGTGTGTGTGTGTGTGTGTGTGTGTGTGTGTGTGTGTGGTGTCATTATAACAGAGCACAAGCAGCACTTATCTTTCTCTCCCCCAGAACAGGCCTGGATCGCCCTTTAAATGCCATTTAAACCCTGTCATGCGATCAACGCATGACACCATCCTTTTGCTTTGAAAAGAAGCATGCTGGATTTGTGAATTAACTATTTAATTGCTTTCACTAGCGTCTGAGGTAACAGGACTGAGAACACCATTCCTTTGATGAGGGACATTTAAACTCTGTAGCTTAAAAAAAAGATTGCATCAAAGCAGAAAGCCTTGTGGGTAGTGCTTCGAAACATAGCACGTTTGTGCTTCAGGACAGGGGCGGACTTAGTAATTTGGGGGCCCTAAGCAAATTTCAGGTACGGGGCCCCAACACAATAATTATATGCTTGCTCTTTTACGCATAACCTTATTTTGCTCGGTAGCTCTCTCTCATTATAGACATAACTATTATTTATTGTAACTATTACCCCTTCACAACTTAAGTAGCCTAAATAATTAGTCAACCTGATGCTGTTCTAAAGCCATATTAAGCTACCTTTTTTTTTTCGGATAACGAAAGAAGACATATTAAAAAATGCTTGCACTTGTTAGGGTTGCCACCCGTCCCTTAAAATACGGAATTGTCCCGTATTTAAAGGTAAAATGATGCGTCCTGTATCAAATCAATACAGGACACGATTTGTCCCGTATTTTACAAATACCAACATACACTCACTGGCCACTTTATTAGGTACACCTTGCTAGTACCAGGTTGGACCCCCCTTTTGCCTCAAGTATCCCCCAAGTATCTTTTGTGTTCAACAGAAGAAAGAACTTTATGCAGGTTTAGAACAACCTGGGTAAATTATGACAGAATTTTCATTTTTGGGTGAATCATATAGTGATAGACAACATCTGTGCTTCAAGGTAAAGGCCTATTGTTTTTATAAAAAAAGGATAGTCTGTTAATATAATATTCCATACATTATCAGAGCTTGGTAGACATAATTATTATATTTTTAGACATTATCAGACAGATGAATTAATGGATTATAATTAATGTTAGACCCTATTTATTAATTTATAATTTATATTAATTATGAATATATACTGTACATAATTATATAATCAAAAATGTCATATACAATTTGGCATTTTATTTTTTAAATGCTAAATTATTTAGATGAAAATGGGACAAATAAATGAAGCCCTAATTTGAGCAAATTAATATAAATAAATAAACATTAATCTCATCCAGGTAACAGCTGCAGAACTGTCAAAAAAAGATTAATAATAATTAATAGTTATAAATATTAATTGTTATTTTAAATTTGATTATGTTCTGTTGGAAGTATACATAATTGAGCTTGTTTTTGTGTGTGTTGTGTGTGTGAGTCGTGTGTGTGTGTGTGGGGTGTGTGTACAAGTGAGGGGGGGGGTCGTGAATGGGTGTCCCTTATTTTGCCTGGCTGAAGGTGGCAATCCTGGCACTTGTCCATTTAATGAATTGTAAACTTCTTCAATCTTTTCCCAAAAAGGATTAAAGTGTCATAAAAATTATCCCATGCAACTCGTTCCGTATTACAAGTGTTCTTATGGCATAGAGTTTGCTGATTTTTTTTTTAAATGTCATCTATTAAACGAAAATCTCCAGTCATTGCATTCGTGCATTCACTTTTTTATATGTTTATAGTTCATTTGCATTTATTGTTCGCGCTGGCGTGCCTAGGAAAAGCACACAAGAGAGTCATTTTGAAACATCAAGACAAATCAAATTATGACTTGATACACAATAATTTCTTTACTGAGGCGAATATAACTGTTCTGAGACTTAGAGCTTAGAATGCGCGCAAAGAGCGCTCCGTCTATAATCACTATAAAAGCTGTCACTCACTTCAGTTCATCACGATCTCAGTCACGACGTTCTATTAATAAGCTCTCTGCACAATAATTATCTTATTTACATCTTATCTACACGTTGTTATAATGAGAGGATTCACAAGCTTGCAGAACTCCGCACCTGACAAAAACTCGCCATATTGAGTGAGTGAACATTTGACGCTCTCCATAACACAAATACATATTGGTGCATTTGCCAAATATGTTTCACGAATATCAGACGGGGCCCCTTGATACCCCGGGGCCCTAAGCGGCCGCTTACTTCGCCTATTGGTTAAGTCCGCCCCTGCTTCAGGATGACCCTCAGTTGAGTCTAGGCTTGTGGTCCTTTCCCGATCATGTCCCTCTTTCTCTTCCAAATGCCAAAAATATATATTTAATTATAATAATAAGGCAACAACTATTAGTTACAGCAGTACCAGGGAACAAAAAAATGTTAACACCAATGCTGAATTTATTTGATCAAAAGTACAGTAAAAATAATAATATTGTGAAAATATGTACAATTATTTATATTTTAATATATTCTAAAATATAATTAATTCCTGTAAATTTTCAGCATCATTACTCCAGTCCTCATTCTCACATGATCCTTCAGAAATCATTCTAATATACTCATTTTTGTTACTGAAGAAACATTTCTAATTATTAATATTAAAAACAGCTGTGTGGCTAAATTTTTGAGGAAACTTTTTTTTTTTACTCTGACTTTTGAAAACATCTGTCTAGGGGTGAGCGATGTACCAGTAAACATGATTAACTGGTAGAAACCGCTAGAGATTTTGGACTATCGTCTCTATCGTAGTTACATCCTCACCACGTGAAGTTGCTATGCTATGTGGTCACAAAAACTTACTATTGGTACGCATTTTTGAGCATTGCGGTTTAAAAACAAGTGATTTTAAGCCACTGAAATGCAATCAGCAGCAAAAGAGAACTCATTTCGCTATATGTGCCTATTTTTGCAGCTTTATAGGCCTTGAATGGTTAAATAAACACTTGTATGAAATGCCATATTTGCAATTATCCACATAAACACTTTAGATTGTGATTTAGATCTTATGTGAAAGCAAACAGCTGAGAAAGAAAACACATATGTAACAGTATTTGGATCTGGGTAGCTCTTAAAGTGACAGCAGTCTAATATTCCTGCAGTCTGGCATTCATGTTAATCAAACAACAAAAGAGAGATAATTTCTCACTGCTCTTGACTAAATCACTTTTGTAAATTTAACCCTTTCAGTGGTGAGTTTAAAATATTCTAGCGGTCCCCCCAGAGTGAGTTTTTTTAAGGCGACCGTAATTCTAGAACGTTTCCCCTTACTGTTTCAATGGCGACCCGTCATGATTGTCACGTGACACACTGCGGCCACAATAACACTGTATGACAGATGGATCGCTTTTATTTAGTTTTTCATTTTTTATTTAATAAATTCACACACTTTCTTACCATGTCATGGACAATCTGATATTCTGATTCACAAATATGTGTAAATGACGGTGTTTTGTCGTTTAAACAACTTTATAAAATTATCTTGATCTATAATCGCGAGATGGGCGCCGGCATGTTAGTTCGCGCCGCAGTTTAGAGAGTCCTGTCAGTCGGATTTACGTAATTCATCAATTTCTCCCGAAATAAGTGGCCGGTGAACTGGGTGAAGAATAGAGTGAACTTTATGGTCTCTCTCTGGCTCAGAGCCAGTCAACGTGTGAAACCACCATTTGAATTTGGCAGTTATGCGACGTCACCGAACGTACTAAATCCCATATTGTGGGACAATACTCCCAGGGGCACGGAAATAAAAATCCCATATGTGGGACCGTACCGCTCAAAAGGTTAAGAAGAAATATAAATTGTATTTACACAGCGAAGAATATGCAGTGCTTTTATACATTTGATTACTTTATACAATGTAGCATTTCTTATTTATTTGTTCTACTGTAGGTTTTTGTCCTATTGCTTGTAATAAGTTACATATGCTTATTTAATCGCTGACTGTTTATGTGTCAGGATTCTGGACTGTCTGTGTCGTGTTTTGCCCCTGTTTCTGCTCCTGTTTTTACTTATTTGGTCATGTTCCTGTCCTTCGTTTAGTTTAATTAGTCATTCTGTGCACCTGTGTTCCTCCCAATTCCCTCGTTATTCCATGCATTTAAGTTCCTGTCTGTGCTTTTCTTCCCTGTTGTGTCTACTTCTGTTCTTCTGATTGTGATGTACGTGTGTTTGTTCCTGCTCCTGTTGTGTATTTACCCCTGTGTTCACCTATTAAAGACTGTTAACGTGCAATACCATCCCTCGTTCATTCCATATCTGCATTCACAAGTTCGTACTCTCCCGATGTTCTTCTCTTGAGCTGTTCGTGTCTATTCTTTGGAGCTGTTTTTGATTTTTATTTAGACTTATTAGTCGTGTTTATTGTTTTGGTGACCTTGTGAACGCTCTCTGGTAAAAATCGTGTTCTGATTACACCCAGTGTTCTATGGTAATTTTTTTATTAACTGGGTCATTCTGTGCAAGATTATCTTGTCTTTTTTAGTTAAGGATTTAAGGTTTTTTCGTAAACAACTGACAAAGTGAAGCTACATACTGACGAAAGAATATAGGTAAGTTTATTTTCACACCATGTCTGTCAATGATTTCTCATTAAAGGGAAAGGAAGTTGTAAGGAAGAAATCAGTGAAAAATAAAATAAGCACTACGAAGAATATAGAAGTATTACACATAATAATGATGCTAATCTATATCCAGTATAATATTAAATTGTGTAGTTTTGTGTCACAGGGGTATTTGAGGCTGTGTGGGTATACAAGACAACGTACTACAGTATATTAACACATATATCACAGGGACATGAAATTTCATAGCAGAAATGACCTGATCAGACTTCAGTTTAGTTCTCAAGCTTTTGTAAAAACCTATGTGTATATATATATATATATAAAAAAGCAGTGTAGTGTATTGCATTCTTAAACTCTGAATGTAGCCCTGCTTTACTTCCCAGCTGTCAATGTTTGTGCCTGTCACATAAATCACTTTTATGTCCACTAGCAGGCATCGATGACAAAGTTACATTCAGTGTGTAGGCCGGGAGTCGAGGTAATTTCAAAGTCCTTGTTATTTCACAGGCTTTGGCCACACGGGGGTGTCAAACAATAAGATGTATGCCAAAGGGATACAAAAAAATGAAAGCAAAGAAACAGGGCTATAGAAGGATGGAAAGTGAGTGGAGAGATTTCTAAGCAGGGCACTTCATATCAAGATAATAAGTCTGGCAGCAGAGGCCCTTGGTGGCTGCCACAGAGAGAAACACGCCATTATGGCCACTATGTGAGGCCTACAACTCCGACAGACTATTACATCCTTAAAAGTGAGAAGTGTTGGGGGGCAAAGACCCAGTTGTTGCCCTCGGCAAACAGGGGCACGGCCTGTCTGACTGGCTGCTGTGTGCCCTCAAGCCCGGGGCGATAGTTTGTGAGCGCCTGTGCGTTCTAACAGCTCCTTCACGGGAACACTGAGTTTTAGAAGGCCACATTCCTGCTGAACAGCAGCGCTAAAATATGCAGCAGTATTTTGCCTGTGAATAGCAGCATGTCCCCTAATTCACACGGTGAGGCAAAAACTGGAGATTGGCATCAGGCAATCTGCATTGTTTTCCTATAGCGTCAGCACTTAGCGCATTCTTGGCTCCGCAGTGTGAGGTTTGGTTCACTGCTCTCTTATTCTTCTCATTCCCCCTGTCCAAGCTTGACAAATCAGATCGTTTATGCATTTCACACCCCCTCCTCCCAAAAAACAACCAAACAAACAAAATTTGCATCAGGACACAATGTTCTAATACCCAGCCCTTGCTCTCTACTGCCTGCATACAGTAGGAAGTGAAATGGACTGCGTGATTGCTTTTATATTTAGCCTAAGTGCCCAACACCACTTCCGGTGCAGCATTGTCTGTGGAAATTGTGAGAAAATGAAGAGCAAAAGGTTCCACAAGAGGACAAAGCAATAATGATCTGATCCATTTTTACACTATTGGAACTTATTACTAATACATGTTTTAATAAAATATACTAAAATGTTATGTTTACTAGAAGTAATTATGTATATAATATACTACAAACTATATTATAATCACATCAGGTGTGATCGGCAGTTACTAGAAATAGCTATCACCACTCTTAGCTATAGGACAGTACTATACCAGAAGTTCATTGATTCCAGTAGAGTCTAAAACAAAGTTGAGATACTCTTGGGTATTTTTAATGAACCTTAACTATTTTTTTATTATTATTATTATTAAAAAAAAGTATGTATTAATTGAATGCGCTTGATACAATGCATTGTGGAATTCATCTCATCAAAGCATACATGTGATGCTTATCAGTTGAGAAGTTATTTAATAGTTAATGAGTTACTAAAATTACACGTATTCTATGAAATGTTGTACAAGCCTACATAATATAATATTCTATATATAATATTCCATCCATCATCCATCCATCCATATATATAGAGAATATTATATGTAATATTATATATAATAAATAATGGTCTAATTTCAGTAAATGGTCCATATTAAATTAGATATTATGTATTATTATATAACATAAATTCTATAATTAAATGTATTTTATATCTAAAAAGTATATAGTATATAGAATAAAAATAAATCTATTATAGTTTATACTCTCTCTCTCTCTCTCTTCACACACACACACACACACACACACACACACAAATGGCAAATGAGCAATTAATTATTTAATATCAAGTGATATATACACACTATAAAAAATGCTGGGTTAAATACAACCCAGTGCTGGGTAAAATATGGACAAACCCAGCAGTTGGGTTACTGCCCAGAAGGTGGGGTTAAACATTTAACCCCACTGTTGGTTGAAAACAACCCAGCATGTGTTCTGTCCAATATTCACCCAGCATTGGTTTGTATTTAACCCAGCATTTTTTAGAGTGCAGTATCCAATAGCTACCATTACAGTAATTAAAAAATCTGTGCTATTGACTGATAAAAGTTATGGTACCAGTACATTTTGCATTCCTAAGCATTGCTGTATATTGCTGCTAACCTTTTGAAATGCATCGGCTATGCTGTTTAGGTCCTTCACACACATGCCATAACACTAAACTTTAACAATACACATATGTGTGTATCATTAAGCACTGAAGTGTCTCTCAAAGCTGTGAGTACTGAGTAAAGGGCTGGCACAATTGACCTTGTTTGAGAGCGATAAGCGTCATCGCTTTAATGCAGACACAAATATGTTATTGCTGTAAATGGGGCTGGCAGAGAACGTTAGCTCACCGAGCTTCTTTCTCCATGCACATCTCCCATTCAAGATTGATGGCTCTGTCAGCGGCCTCTCTGACGGCACGCATCTGGCCTCATAATAGCCAAAAACTGACTAATTTGGCTGTCCAAAGTCATACACCCACAAATGCACTTTTCATGGAGAATGGGGCAACTTAGCTACCCAGAGAGCTGTCAGGGTTGCCTGAATAAACATTCTTATTCAGTCTTTTAAAGTGGCAACCTGTAATATTTAAATCACTAGATAGGGTGCTATTGACAGAAAACGCACTCAATGTCAAAACCATCACAAAGTAACTCTGATCCGGACATGACCTCAAGACCACAGCAGGAGCTCCAAATCCTCACAACAACAGAGAGAGAGAGAGAGACAGAGAGTCTATTACATCAAAATATAATTTTGAATATGATCAAATTTCTTCTATAATGCTTGTATGTCCAAGGTTGGACACTGTTAGTAGACAAATAAACAAGTTAAGGTGAAAAGTGTGAAAGTCGCTAAAGTGCTGTATAGTTACATAAACACCCTTACATGTTCAGTCAGATTCTGCACAAGAACTGAACAACAACAAAAACAAACCTGACTTCTGGAATTGAGCCATAAGGTAAACTTTTTCCCTGTGTTAAATGCTGACGGCACATTTAGGAGTGTTTACTGTTGTACTGGCTCTCGCTGTGAGCAATGGATACCACTTTCCTAAAGCAAATTCTGCCAGGATCCATCAAGAGCAAAGGTTACACTGTTAATTTATTTCTGAATTGAGAAAGCTTGTCTCCAGCACAAACGGAACGATATTGCCTTCTAGAATAATTTCCGTTTTCCAGTTCAATATCTTGATGTGTCACTCACTCTTCCTTTTAATATTGCGAGGGGAGGTGAATCTATATGCACATATTTCCTGGAGAAGCTGTTACTGTTTTTAATGTTTTCTGATTGTGAGCATTGACATTTGACGTTGATACTGCTTACAGAAATGTTGAAAAAGAAGATTTCCTAAAAAAAAAGAAAACAAAAGAAATGACGTCTCAATAAAGGAGTCATGGATGGTTATAAGTAACCATTACCAAAATGAGGAAGAAAATGGAACAATGATGAAAATGGGGAGAATAATTTGGTTTCTTTGTGCTGAAGAGCTATTGCTTCTATGATATTTACTGGCATGTGAACTTCAAAACATAGATGCATTTTCCTCTTAAAGAGCACAAATGGCTGAGCAGAATTTGCTGGAGGGAGGATGTGATTAGGTTAAAGAGTGGCGCCAGCTTCAATGGCCGTGCTCACTTCTTTGAAATGCACAACCATGCATTGCACTCTGACAAACTGCACTTGGACTCTGCTTTAATACAGCATGGAGTTTCAGGAGTGGACTGTACTGAGCAATGTCAGCAGAGATTCATTTGATAGTAATGTAGAAAGATTTGAATTCGGTGCAAGAACCTTTGTGTGAACACCTTTGCGTCAATAGTTTGTCCTTATATATAAAATGCTCTTCTTTTGAATTTTCTATTCATCAAAAATCCTAGACTGGTGTAATGACAAAAAATTCAGCTTTGTCATCACAGAAATAAATTACATTTTAAAATACATTAAAATAGAACCGATATTTAGAGTTATTTAAAATGATAAAAAATATATTCACTATATAATACTATTTTTATAATATATTTTTTTAAGATTTATTTTTGGTGTTTTTTGACTTATTATTATTTAAATAAGAGCATAAAGAGCCTGAATCAGATAGTACAAGTGCGCTGTACACCGAATGCACTTCTGCAATGTTCCCAGAAATCATCTCTTCCCCCACTGGGGCAGCGGCACTAAATTTGTAGGCAGGGTGGCAGAGTTTATCTATTTCTGCTTGCAGAAACTCAAATGCGAAAGGGGGTGGAAAGGAAAGAGACCAAAGTACCCGCTTCTTGCTCTAATCTATTTCAACTGAGTTAATGTGGCTTGATAATGATCAAACAGTATATGACTTTCTCGTGATAAATGGCCCCCGCAGCCACCAGTTGGCCATGGCATTTGGTGCAACCGACGCCTCTAAACGATTTATTCCACCACTGTCCAATAACTAATGGTAGCTGTCATCTCTAAAAGACCAATGGTGGAACATAGGCATTTGGTAGCCGTATCATTAAAACACATATGGAACATTAGAACGCGGAGGCGACGGGGAAGATGTCAGTCAGCAGTGGCGGGAGTGGATGTAATCGTAGCTCTAATTGTCTTCCTTCACACGTACCACACTGAAACACCAGTATTTATGTTTTGCCAAGAACATATTTTTCCAGCATAGGCCGACAGAACAGAGGGAGATGTAACGAACCACTGGGCAGACATGTGTTTGCAGGGTTTGTCTAAATGACTGGGAGCTTTTCTCCTACTGAATCTGTCTTCATTTCGAGGAAAGGACCCTTTCTGAGCCCTACATTAATGCCAATTTTACCTCGCTGCCTCACAGGGGTTTCCCAGCAGTCGATACGCCATTGCTTGCCGAAGGTGGTTCTGAAAACTGATGGGGTTTAGTTGGATGCTCCTGCAAATCGAGAGGAGAGAGATGGGAAAATATAAAATCATGTTTCCTGGAACAATTTGCAACCAGACTACATAAGAGAGATCAATCATAGCCCATAATGAGTTTAATAAAAAAAATAAAAAAATGAAGTCACTGATGTCCATTAGTATAAAAAACCCTTCAGAATCATGTTCCTTTTTAAGTCATTTAAATTGCATGATATGGATGGGGTATTCTGAATAACGATGAAACAGAATTTAGAAATAAAGGAATACACTTCAACAACAAATTATTTATTTAATATGCTTCAATCAGCGAGAGTGGAGTTTGAAGTTTGATTCACATCATGTCGAAAAATGCATGTAGCAACTACAGCGGTGTCAATCAGTCAGGAATGCAACCGCAAACAACAACCAAAAACATACGTCTCCTAAACGCTTCTCGGTCTGATTAGCCATTTACCGTTAGGAAACAAACAAACGGTATCTCCTCACTATTCATTAAATTCTGAGACATCCCCGACAGGTGTGCCAGCGAGAGACTGAGAGACAGGAAGACAGGCGTAGAGACCTGAGTGAATCAGTGACACCACCTTTAAAAAACCCACAGCTGCTTGCCAGCGATCATAGCCAACTTTGAAGCTCCATTAATTGCCATTCCGTCATTGCTTGTCGCAACATGCGGGGTGTTACTTGGCACACACACGCTCTTTCACTCAGCCTTTTAATGCTTGGTGAAATTAACTGCGTGTTACTTGTGCTTTACATGTGCTGGTTACACCCGAGGTCGCTGGTAATTGAGGAGCCGGCGCCGTGTGTTTGACGAGGCAGATGAATCGCCGCTGCACTTCCTCCAGACAGAGACAGAGTGTGAAAAAGCCAGGCCTTATTCATTCTCTGGGCAGCACTTCCTCTCTGCTATCTACTTTCTAAATAATTTACAGAGCTGAAACCTCACAGTTATTAAACTAGTGCCCCATTAACCTGTGAAAACTTTGGGTTTTATTTTTCTTCCTGCTCTATAACCATCCAAATGTCAGAATATGACACTTTAAAAACACAGCTAACCCAATAATTGACTTGTGGTCATGATTGCAACATATTCTGACCAAGAAATGGCAATTTAGAGAAGAAGGAGCCATCTTATAGTAAATCAGTTGGAAGAGGTTGTCTCTAAGGAAAGGGCTTTTAGTAATTTTTGAACCATTTTAATAGATTAAAATGTATTAAATGTATTAATAAAATCAATTTAGACTGAGAAATGGTCCATTATTGTGCTATTATATACAAGTCATTATTGTGTTAAATAAAAAATAAAAAAACGTATTGAATAATATTGAAAAAAGTATTGGCTACAAATAACATTTATATATATTTATATAGAACGTTCAACAATTAGACCTGTATACATGATATGTTATTAGTCCGTTTTAAATGGGCATTTATGTTTTGTTTTTTTTAAAATGAAGATTAAAATATACAAAAAATGTAATTATGCTCTAAACATGAAACTAAAAGTGCCAGTAGGTGGCGGCAATGAGTTGAGTGAGTTGTTCATTCATTCAAATGAATCGTTCAAATGGTTGATTCATTCAGAAACAAAGCAAGTGATGTTCTGTCCTAAATTGCACCCTAAACACTTGCGGTTCTCAATTCCAGTCCCTTACATGCATATTTTGCATGTCTCTCTTTGTTAACACACCTGATTCAGATAATCAGCTCGTTAGAAGTGCGCTCCTTGCATGAACTGTGTTCCGATTGACATGCTCCCTACACAGTGTCCATTGCTCCCTACTCCCTGAGCAGGAAAATCCGTTGAAGTTTACTTCACTTCGGAACATTCATTAATGGATTTGCACTGCGCAACGTCTTCACACACGGACGAGTGTGACATAATACACCTCTGGAAATATATATACAATTTAAATTCACGTCTCACACACTTCAATGCACTTTGAATGGAATATATACGTTCGTTTCGAACTGGAATCATGGCAGAATATCCTGTGATGTCCACTTCACAGGGCACTTATGTTTGAATAGAACAAACGTCTGAAGCGATATGAGTAACATACTAAATGTGCAGAGCGGGGGGGCGCGAGGACTGGAATTGAGAACCGCTGCTCTAAAGGCCAAAGTATACTTCACTTTGTATGCGTACGCGAGGGACAGCGTACAGTGCGCATGACGCGAATTTCGCTATCAGAATAGTACGCGCGTACTGTACGCGCACCCCCAGATTTTTGTAACCACGCGTACTTTGTATGTGCAAGTCACACATGCGCATTAAACTCTCTTGCAGTAATTAGTTTATCTGCAAGGTGGAAACGCTGCCGTGGGGGTATCGATTCACAAGGTAGTTTGTCTAAGTGTAGCTTGCACCAATGCTTGGTCACGGCTGGCCTTTCCGCTGTGTTTTTCTTCCGTGTCCTTCGTCACACTATAATCTTCATAACTGCTCCCTAAGAGCTCCGCTACACCAGGAGAGGTATTGCAATTTGGCGCAAAGCGCATGCGTTGAACATCTGTGTACGCGTACGAGTCAGATGAAGTATACTTTCCAAGGCTGCGCGTACGACGCTAACGTATGCGTAAAAAAAAGAAGTATACTTTGGCCATTAGTCCACACTTTCATGGCATAATGCCGCTTTGACTGTTGGTTAGGATTGTGCATCGAGGGCTGCAAAGGAGATGCTCGCGAACACCCTTCTGAAAGCTAAAATACGAATGAATGACATCCTATGTCACACATGAATTGTAAGTCTGCATTGACGCCATTTTGCAGGCCTGACTTTCCTTATGAATGAGTCACTGAATCATTGACTTGCTCGATTTGCTTGAAAATATGAATTTATTCAGTAACAAAACAGCACTGTGTGTTGCTGGGAAAGACAACAGTTCTGCTGTTGTTTTGTTCGAAACTATTTGCATTGGCAAAATTGAGCAAAAACAGACAATGCTGACAATATTGTGTCTAAAATGTAACAATTTTAACTTCTTGTTTAATGAACTGTTGTATAAAATCAATATCATATTCATAATTGAGCAGATATTTGGTAAATAAACAGCACTCTTGTTTTTATGATATTGCTAAACTATATCATATGATATTAATATAAGACAAGTTATATAGTCAGCATTGTGTTTGAAAGTGGAAAAATAAAGCAGAAACGGCATTGTTTTTAAGACCTCCTCACCAACTGCACTTCTGACCTCAACCAGGCCGGGAGGCGATGACAGAAAGCCATTTTAATAGTTAATAGAAATGTCCATTATACATTTTTTATAAGTGATCCATCTGTGAATTTTAAGAGTGGAAACACAACAATATAGATAGAGGTGAGTTAGAGAGGGTACAGAGGTCAGACTATATAAAATGTGGCTGGAATTTGCAGCTTGTGATAAAATAGTTTTTGCTTTGAAAAAAGTGTGCCAGTTGAAAGAGGATCTTTTTTTAATTTTAGTTTGAAATAGGTGGTCATGACTTTTATTTTGAAGTCATATTTTTCTGGACTTTGGTATCTCTGCTCTTTATGATTATATTCACCTGTGGCTTGACTTGTTACCTAATTAGCTGATAAATATCCTTGTGTTTGTCTCTTACAGGTGAGTTTTTAGTTTACTTGTTGGTTCTTCAAGAGTGCTTTGTCAATGGTTTGACCTTTATTCATTTGAGATATTGATTTTTTGGGGATTTTTTTTCTGAAATGAAAACAAAAAAATTGAGTTTGCATGAAGTGGTAGCCTATATTTAAACGGAGTATGCTGAATTTGGCCTAAATCAGTCCCCCCCTCCCCCTTTTGTGACACTGATTGCACAAGAATTTGCATTCTTATATTAATAAAGATGTAGTCGTTGAAATTATATAAGCGTCATGTAAATGGATTGACCTTATAGAGTAGAGATAAGCTATTTATTGGTACCATATTGGTTATTGTGTTTATTATTTATATATATATATATGTAGTTAAATTTGTATTAATCATATCAGACGATATATGCTAATTACCTCTCTATTTAAATTTAGACTACACTTGCCCTGATCTAACACTCAACTAAACATAAATTAATAACAATGTAATATTCGGCATATATCAGAATGAAAATACATTTTTCAAATTTAACATAATAATGTGATTTCATTTATAAGATTTAATTTAGTTTAGTGTTTTATTTTGTATTTAGTTAGACATTTTAATGTTGGCCATAACATTATTGTAATGTTTTAATATCGGTGCATCCTTAAGATTAAAATAAGATAACTATGTGCTTTATAAGAAACACATTTATGGAGTTAGATAATTTACGCAGTTTATACCTAAAGGTTGGCAATTTGGATTATGTTTGTCGATTAATTGCCATTTGGATGCAAAAGTACTAGCACACCTCAACATATAAATGCAATTTCAAAACGATCAAGTATGTAATAATTATTAATGGCTCACTCCCAATACCCATTTTATAATTTATTACAATTATTAAACTAGTTACTCAGTGTAGTAATCCAGAGAGGCTGTTAACTGCAACCACTTGAATCCAAATTTAGCTTTTTATTTTTCACAATGAATGTGCAATTTGACTTTGCTTTTCATATATTAGCCTTGCTAGCATTGCCTCCATTGTTTGTTGACATTATGGCATGAAAAGATGTTTTATTCATGTAGGTCAGTTGTCCGTCCATACACGTGAACATATTCTTTAATAAATAAACAAATTGTGACGTTTGAGGCAAGATGGAAAAAATGTATAGAATATAGTTTTGGTTTTATCATTTATTATTAGCATTGGCAGTATTGACAGTTGAATTTGAAATGTCTAATCTGTCATGACAGGAAGCAGTTTTTTATGTCTTTCTGTCTGCCTATAGCTTAGTCTCCTTTTAGGGGTTGTTAAAGAAGCCTGACTATAATTATCTGTAGATCACAAACTTAGTTTCGCACGGTGACAGACTATAAAAAGAGCACTGTTTGAAAATGGCACAGCCAACCTGGGGACATGACAGGAAGAGGCACGTAGCCCTACAACTTTAAACGCTCTGGAAGCGTTGTCATCACACGGAATTCAAAAGCCGCTACCTGTGTATTTTTATCTGAATTGTGTTGTTGCGTTCCTGCTCGTCATGCAGCTATACAAAATCTGTTCGACAGGAATCAACAAAGCTCTCTTTGACATCCTCATGGAGAGGATCCTACTAGGAGAATGGAGAGATAACAATTGACATCCAAGGCATTCTCTCCTTGTTTTCTTCACTAAAACAGGCAGTTAAATGCACAAGCCAAGGAGTAATTCATAAAGGATTTTAAAGTATGCTAGGAGTATTCAGAGCATCAGCTCACCTACTTTCTCGCTGGATCCATTTTGGAAAAAACATTCATCTGCATTATTCATTTGGCCAGATTATCAGAATGTAATGCAATGGGGCCGGTTGTCAATAATGTAAAAAAAAAAAACATTAATGCTGTGTGTTTATTAACATACTGTACAGTATAATCATGGATATTTAATCAACATTTGCTTACTTTTAAAAGGTCTGTCTTGAAAACAGTTTGAATGTGTTGTATTTATTTTTTATTATTACTGTATTACAGTATAATAAGGGGTATTTAAACACTTACTTTTTAAGGTCTGTCTGGAGAACACACATGGCTTCATGGATTAAACTAAAACCAAATGATTTATTAACTTTTTTTTAAATATCATACTGTATTAACAAACCGTACAATATAAGCAGGTATTAAACATTTGCCAAATTTTGTATATACTATATGCTCACTTTTTAAAGGTCTGTTTGGAGAACAAATGAAACTTCACAGCTTTAACAATTTGTTTTTATTTGAATTTTTGTATTTATTTATTTAATTTACATTATATTTCATTAACATACTGCATATCAGGGGTATTTATCATTTTCCGGTGTTTGATATGTTATCTAAAATATCTAAAAATACTTTTTACAAGTCTGGAGAACAAACATAATTTTTTGGGGGTATTTTTCTTTCTTTCTTTCTTTCTTTCTTTCTTTCTTTCTTTCTTTCTTTCTTTCTTTCTTTCTTTCTTTCTTTCTTTCTTTCTTTCTTTCTTTCTTCAATTAAAAAATTGAGAAGTAAACATCAAATTAACTAATGGAAAACCAGAGAAAAACAGACTTTTAGTTTTTTTGGCAATATCAGCCCGTATAAGAAAAAAAGCAGCATTTCCTTGCCTTGTATATTTTCAACATGGGCCTAAATGGAGCTTGAACTAGATTTGATGCTGTTCAGGGCAGAGAATGCTGACTGAGCGTTATACTGTACATACTGTATGAAAAACAAAGCATAGTTGAGATCCGTTCAGTGCATCTTCAGTGGCGCATCACATCAATTTTCATAAGCACTATTGCCTTTCAATGAATAAGACGCAAAGAGAAATGCATGTAATAGTTGTAAGAGAGAGAATAAGGCATACCATGTCCATTTGTCTTTGACGGTTCGGTTTTTATCGTCGACTTTGTGTCATTGTTCACAGGGTCTGACATACCTGTATCAACTGCTGCAGCTAATCTCTGTTCTAGATTTAAAGCGTAAATATCTGAGTGGATAAGATAGCTATGGTAGCTGAAATATGGCCAAGATAAGCCTGATCATGATCTCCCCACAAACTAGATATCTTTGTAGATTACAAACCCTTTAGAACCTTAGTTGATGGCTGACAAGGGTTGCATGGCCAAATCACAGATATAATGTTGTTAAAAACATCTGATTTCTTGCAAGCTGCAGCTGTATGCATGGTTTTTATTTCTTATTATGTCCTGTATTCAATGCACCTGTCTGATACCCATTCAGGTGTACAAGAGTTGCTTATTTGTTGTTCTGAAGCATCTGTGCTGACAGCAAAGGGGTGTTTGTATGTGTACAGGAACAGAAATGTTGCAGTATTGGCTTTCGACAGGCAGCTGGATGGTGTGCAGAACTACTGTTTCAGAGCTCTGTACAGATATTCTTTACATCAACACACAACTCCACAACTCCACTTAAAATGAGCAAGAATGATCCCTCTGAGCTACAGTTTGTATGAATTACACAGTCACTTTTTTCACGCTTTTCCAACTCGGTGTGATCTTGTTCTCTCGGTTCGAAGGCACTTGTCAAAACTTGTTTTCTTATACTACTTTTTTTGCATCCTGCAAGCTTGTACACTTCTAGGATTCATGATGTAGATATAAAATAATTTGAGAGATTTGTCTGACTGGCATATTATTTTGCTTGCTTTGTGCATTGTAGCTTTTATGTTTACTAAGTATTTATATATATATATATATATATATATATATATATAAGCATACAGGTACATATAAAAAAAATGTATATGGTGAAAAGTTAATTTTTTCTTGTAACTTGTTTCAAAAAGTGAAACTTTCATGTATTTTAGATTCATTGCATGTAAAGTAAAACACTTCAAAAGTTGTTTTTGTTTTAATTTTGATGATTAGAGCTTACAGCTAATGAAAGTCAAAAATCAGTATCTCAAAATATTAGAATATTTACATTTGAGTTTCAATAAATGACAATCCATACAGTATAAATTGTGGGTATCTCTTGTTCTTTGAAACCACAATAATGGGGAACACTGCTGACTTAGCAATGGTCCAGAAGATGATCATTGACACCCTCCACAAAGAGGGTAAGTCACAGAGGGTCATTACTGAAAGGGGTGGCTGTTCAAGGAGTGCTGTATCAAAGCATATTAAATGCAAAGTTGACTTGAAGGAAGAAATTGGGTAGGAAAGTGTGCACAAGCAACAGGGATGACTGCAAGCTTGAGAATACTGTCAAGCAAAGCCGATTTAAACACTTGGGAGAGCTTCACAAGGAGTGAACTGAAGCTGGAGTCAGTGCATCAAGAGTCACCACGCTCAGACATCTTCAGGAAAAGGGCTACCAAGCCACTTCTGAAACAGAAACATCGTCAGAAGTATCTTACCTGGGCTTAGGAGAAAAAGAACTGGACTGTTGCTCAGACTAATTTTGCATTTAATTTGGAAATCAAGGTCCCAGAGTCTGGAGGAAGAGTGGAGAGGCACAGAATCCATGTTGCTTGAAGTCCAGTGTGAAGTTTCCACAGTCAGTGATGATTTGGGCTGCCATGTCATCTGCTGGTGTTGGTCCACTGTGTTTTCTGAAGTCCACAGTCAACGCAGCCATCTACCAGGAAATTTTAGAGCACTTCATGCTTCCTTCTGCTGACAAGCTTTATGGAGATGCTGATTTCATTTTCCAGCAGGACTTGGCACCTGCCCACACTGCCAAAGGTACCAAAAGCTGGTTCAATGACCATGTTGTTACTGTGATTTATTGGCCAGCAAACTCGCCTGACCTGAACCCCATAGAGAATCTATGTATTGTCAAGAGGAAGATGAGAGACACCAGACCCAACAATGCAGATGACCTGAAGGCCGCTATCAAAGCAACCTGGGCTTCCATTACACCTGAGCAGTGCCACAGGCTGATTGCCTCCATGCCACGCCGCATTGATGCAGTAATTCATGCAAAAGGAGGCCCAACCAAGTATTGAGTGCATAGAAATTAACATACTTTTCAGAAGCCTGACATTTCTGTTTAAATATCCTTTTTTTATTTATCTTATGTAATATTCTAATTTTATGAGACACTGCATTTTGGGGTTTTCATTATCTGTAAGCCATACTTCATCAAAATTGCAATAAATAAAGGCTTTAAACATTTCACTCTGTGTAATTAATCTATATAATATATGGGTTTCACTTTCTGAAATGAGTGACACAAAATATTTACCTTTTTCATGATCTTCTAATTTTGTTAGATGTACCTGTACATATACTTAAGCAGAGTACAGGGAAAGTGGTTAATTTACATTTTTTATGCATTATTATTATTATTATTATTATTATTATTATTATTATCATCTCCTTTACTATAGCCTGGTGAAGATATTTAGCCATACTACCTTTCAAAAGTTAGGAGTTGGTGAGTTTTAGGAGTTGAATAAGTTTCTTATGCTCACTTTTTGCATTTATATAAGCACAGTAAAGACAGTAATATTTTTTAAATATACTTTTTTATTCATATTTTACAGCAGCTATTACTCCAGTCTTCAGTGTCACACGATCTTTCAGAAATCATTCAAATATTAATTTAAAATATTTTATAATATATATTATATGTCTAGCCTCTGAAGTAAAAAAAAAAGAAAAGGAACACGATTGAGGTCAGCCAAATTATTTTCCCATGTTTATTTTCTATGTCATTGTTTCCTTCAAAATTGCATTTCCCTGAACAACTTAAACTGCTCTCTAATTGGCTTTCAGACAGTGTGCTTTTGATATGGTGTGGACTGACTTTAAGAGAACATGATTTCAATCACAGAATTGCTGTTGCATTACGTATAGTTCATGATGTTGCCATGACAACCCATCTGCTTCTGTTAAACATATATTTCTTACCTCAACTCATTTCCTTCCAAACAGGCTCTAATCTATATATATCTGCAGAACATATGTATTCTTTTGCTTTATGTATGATTTTCCTCCCTAGATCGATTGATGATTTTCAGACTGTTTTGAGTGTCAGCCTTATTTTTTATATTCCCAGTGCTCTCTCACAGAAAAGCGTTTTCTATATTTAGATATTTTCACACTTTTACAGTATATGATTCTTCAATATTAAGTTGCACATTGCTAGCAACAACACTGACAGATGGGACATGAGCTGACAAGATCTGCAGTGCAGGCTTTACATGTTATAGCATGTTTTTCTATTTCTATTGCATGGCTTCTGTGTTAAGCAAGTGTGGGTTATCAAATGCCAACCTCTTGACAAAATCTGATGATAATAAAGGTTGGTTAAGTATTTAGCTAATAATAATAATAATCAAATTAATTTTAGAAAGTAATAGTTCACCCCAAAATGAAAATTTTCATCACAATAATCCATAAATAATCCACACAATAATTCCACAAGTAAGCAAAAAAATGCATGTTTGTAAGAAACAAATACATTTTAACCACTTAAACTCTGCGGACCCGGATTTAAAGCTGTTTTTGACTTCATACTGCGAAGCAATTCCTTCCTCAGGTGAAAAAGTTGTAAGAAACAAATCCATCAAGGCATTTTGACTTTAAAGGGGACCTATTATGCAAAAATCACTTTTAAAAGGTGTTTGAACACAGTTGTGTGGCCACAGTAGGTGAAAACAACCAGCCTGTAATGGTAAAAATACACCCACTCATTTTTTTTTATACAGTGGGAAATGTTTTATTTGATCCCCTGCTGACTTTGTACGTTTGCCCACTGACAAAGAAATGATCAGTCTATAATTTGAATGGTAGATTTATTTGAACAGTGAGAGACAGAATAACAACAACAAAAAAATCCAGAAAAACGCATTTCAAAAAAGTTATAAATTGATTTGCATTTTAATGAGTGAAATAAGTATTTGACCCCTTCGCAAAACATGACTTAGTACTTGGTGGCAAAACTCTTGTTGGCAATCACAGAGGTCAGATGTTTCTTGTAGTTGGCCACCAGGTTTGCACACATCTCAGGAGGGATTTTGTCCCACTCCTCCTTTTAGATCCTCTACAAGTCATTAATGTTTCGAGGCTGACGTTTGACAACTCGAACCTTCAGCTCCCTCCACAGATTTTCTATGGGATTAAGGTCTGGAGACTGGCTAGGCCACTCCAAGACCTAAATGTGTTTCTTCTTGAGCCACTCCTTTGTTGCCTTGGGTATGTGTTTTGGGTCATTGTCATGCTGGAATACCCATCCACGACCCATTTTCAATGCCCTGGCCCTGACGGTCCATCGTCCCTTTGATGTGGTGCAGTTGTCCTGTCCCCTTAGCAGAAAAAAAAACCCCAAAGCATAATGCTTCCACCTACATATTTGACGGTGGGGATGGTATTCTTGGGGTCATAGACAGCATTTCTCCTCCTCCGGTGAGTTGAGTTGATGCCAAAGAGCTGGATTTTGGTCTCATCTGACCACAACACTTTCACCCAGTTCTCCTCTGAATCATTCAGATGTTAATTGGAAAACTTCAGACGGGCCTGTATATGTGTTTTCTTGAGCAGGGGGAACTTGCATGATTTCAGTCCTTCACGGTGTAGTGCGTTACCAATTGTTTTCTTGGTGACTATGGTCCCAGCTGCCTTGAGATCGTTGACAAGATCCTCCCGTGTAGTTCTGGGCTGATTCCTCACCGTTCTCATGATCATTGAAACTTCACGAGGTGAGATCTTGCATGGAGCCCCAGTCCGAGGGAGATTGACAGTTATTTTGTGTTTCTTCCATTTGTGAAAAATCGCACTAACTGTTGTCACCTTCTCACCAAGCTGCTTGGCGATGGTCTTGTCGCCCATTCCAGCCTTGTTTAGGTCTACAATACACTCCCTTCATCTGAGCCGCTGAGGACACTGGTTAAATTTAACTTTCAAAGGAAATGTCCCGGAAAAAAATCAGTAAAGTCTGCTATGTTTATTGATCAATACCAACGCTTTGTGCATGGATGTCAGCCCCAGAAAAAGTAAGTATCACGCATTTGTTTTCCAAATTGCCTTTCTGAAAGAGCTTCTTGGCACTCTGTAAGGCTAATGATGAATACCATTGTCTTGTCCTGTTTTCACTGATGCTGACTTCACGTCAAATGCCTAAAAAATGCTTTTGAAAGCAATGTGAAGTCGACCACTTGAATATGTTGAGCTCATACTCATAAGTAGGACTTATAAAGTTTGTCTCAAACTTATAAAGATTGTGATAGAATTTTATCATAAACGCACATTTATTATACACAGTACAATCAGATGACTGACTTTTAAACCGATTCCGGTTCGAACATATAAGGTTGAACTCTGCCACTGAGAGTTTCTGACATTTTCAGTGCGTGAGATTGTCCTGTTTTGTTTTTTGCATGAGCTCTTGAAGCTCCACCCTCTTTTGAAAACGGGCGGGAGCACATTTGCATTTAAAGGGACAAATACAAAAATGGTGCGTTTTGGCTCAAACCCTAGAAGTGGGAATTTTAACAAGCTATAAAAATGAGTTGTGTGGTATTTTGAACTAAAACTTCACGTACACACTCTGGGGACATAACAGACTTATTTTACATCTTTTAAAAAGGGGCATAATAGGTCACATTTAAACCATTGCTTCTGTCAAAAAAATAGTCCACAATAATTCTTCTTCCAGTGAAAAAGTCTATCCCCTGTTGTCCTCTCACATCAAAATCCACCAACACATTTGCCTTAGAACTGTTTTAGCATGTAAACAGTGCATGATCTGTGCATATTTCTCTCATGATTCAGTTGAGATTATTTTTTCACAGAAGAAAACAATATTGTAGATTAAACACCTTAATGATGGATTTGTTTCTGATAAACACACATCTTTTCAATTCACAAGACGTTAATCGATGTACGGAAGTCATGTACATTACTTGTGGATTATTGTTTTTTTATTAGCCGTTTGTACTCATTCTAACGGCACCCATTCACTGCAAAGGATCCACTGGTGAGCAAGTGATGTAATGCTAAATTTATCAACGAAGAAACAAACTTATCTACATCTTGAATGGCCTGGGCATGAAAACATTTTCAGCAAAGTTTCATTTTTGGGTGAACTATACCTTTAAGATATTGGTAATTCTCAGACAAAATAATCTGGAAGGATGCTTAAAGACAATGTGAATTAAAGATGATTTGATTTTTAAAACTGGGCATTGCATATTAAGGTGGAACATAATGAATCGCTAAATAGCCACACACTGCCTAGGAACGTTTAACTGAATTTTGATTTCACAATGATTTTAAGTACAGTTTTAATGCAGAATGAATAAATCGAATATTACGTTAGCTTACTTTGCCTGTTCCCTTCATCCTCTAGTCTGCAGAAGGAGCTGCAAAGGCTTGCATTTCATTTCTTAAGCTGTTCAGAACTTTTCAAGGGTACAATGCAGTCAGAATGAGTTATGGCTCAGAGAAACCACAAACTCTCTCTCTTTCTCACTAACGGAGGAGCAAAGGAGAACAGCACAGGGCCATGACTAACTGGATACAGCAGACACCGTTAACTGGAGGTCAGGAGGCTTTACTCTCACCGTCCACTTAAAAAATGACTTGTCACACTACACTGAAACACACCAATCAACATCCATCTACTTTGAGTGTTGCGGATCTTTTGCGGACGTTGCTGATTGAACCTAGATGAAACTGTCGGGGACACTTTTGAGTTTACAGACCCATCGTATGATGGTTGTAATTGCCTTTTTCAAAAGTGCGTATGTTTTGTCTTTTACGAACATTATGGTATTATAGAAAAGTATGCACAATATTTCAGAACCATTTAAGTTACCGGCCGATATTGGTATTTATTTCTGTTTTTAGTAATGGTAGATTCTTAATTATTGTATTTTTGTAGTGTTTTTAAAAAACTTTTAATAAGTCAAGACTACTATGGATATTACACAATTTATACACTTACTCTACTATTTGTAAGATATTTTTATGCTCACTAAGGGAAAATTTATTTGATCAAAAAGTAGTAAAACTGTAATATTGTGAATCATTATTACAATTTAAAGAACTTTTCTATTTTAATATTTTTTAATGTAATTTATTCCTTTGATGTAAAGCTGAATTTTCAGCAGCCATTACTCCAGTCTTAGGTGTCACATGATCCTTCATTCTAATGTGCTGATTTGCTGCTCAAAATGTCAATGTCATGCAAATCACATTTTTTTCAGTACTTTTTTATGTATACCAAGCTCGAAATAACATTTATTTATTTTTTGTAACATTAGTGTCTTCACTCGTAGTTTTGAGCAATTTAATGCATCCTTGCTGAATAGAAGTATGATTTTATTAAAACCCCCAAACTTCTAAAAGGCAGTGTACTTCTAAGTCATATTATAAAAAAAAAAAAAATAAATAGAAGCAGGGTTTGGAAATTCTCATGGTATTTGCTGCGTGTTCTGTGTGTGATTTACCTGTAAGAATGCAGCAATGCTGGGTCAGACCTTTTCATTCGGAGATAGCAGGCGACTATTCTGGACTCAACGAAGCTGGCAACTTGACAGATGTCTTCATAACCAGCATTAAAAGGTTTCTCGAACACGGAGCCTTTGGAACACAGCTGAGAGAGAGAATAAGTGGGATAAATCTAAGGTAGCTTCCATTAATTGTGATGTTGACCAAAATAATCCTGCTTATAACATAGTTGATCAGTTGTCAAATAAAATGTAATAAATGTTTTTTTTTTTTTTTATTAATGAAAGTTAGTCTATTTGATGGCTGTTTCCACAAACCCAGGCACGTGACGTCACTGTTACGTTACAAGAATCAGCTCTGATCTAGGGTTGCCAACCATCCCGTATTAGCCGGGACATCCCGTATATTGGGCTTAATTTTTGTGTCCCGTACATGACCTCCCTTGTCCCGTTTCTTGACTGGCTGCTAACCACTGACTGATAAAACAGCAGCAGTGCTGATCACTTGAGAATGATCACAGACACCTGTCATCATCCAGTCACAGTCAGCCACCCTCACACAGTATAGGCCTATGTTAAGTAAATCAGAAATCGTGAGCATAACTGTTCGAGGAAGGCTGCAGAATCCTCTGCCGGCTCGTCGCTCCTGCCTCACAGCAAGCGGCGCTCGCACTAAAGCCAATTTCTTCTGTGTTTTGATTTCAGTAAATCAGTTTTGGCAATCACAAACAAAGGGATTATTTTTCATGAGTCTAACATCCAGCCGCGCAAGAAAACATGCAATTTACAGGTGAACAATAAGGGATGCCATCTTTCACTATTGTAATGTTGTAAAATAGAGAAAAAAACATTTTTACATTTAAGTAATAGCATATTCTTAACGATGGACCTTATTCTTGAAACAAAATTACCACAAAAAAGTGTCAAGCACCAAAGCAGCCCATATTAAATCTAAGTTTTACATATATAGAAAAGCGATTTGTCCCATATTTTTTTTTCCTTTCCGAAGTTTGCAACCCTACTGTGACCAAAGCTGAGTTAATGCAATAAAACAGCCAAACAATATGAAGAATTTCACCTTGAGCACTGAATGTTTTTGAATGTACTGTCAGCTCAGCAATGAACAGCTTAATTAAAAGGAAAATGTTTTTTTTCACTTTATATTACGTGTATAAACACTCATTTTTCTTATTTGACTTCATGTATGACATTATGTAATGTACAGTGGGGGGGGGAAAATATTTGATCCCCTGCTGATTTTGTACGTTTGCCCACTGACAAAGAAATAATCGGTCTGTAATTTTAATGGTAGATTTATTTGAACAGTGAGAGATAGAACAACAAAAATCCAGAAAAACACATTTTAAAAAGAGTTATTCATTGATTTGCATTTTAATGAGTGAAATAAGTATTTAATTCCCTTCAAAACATGACTTAGTACTTGGTGGAAAAACCTTTGTTGGCAATCACAGAGGTCAGATATTTATTGTAGTTGGCCACCAGGTTTGCACACATCTCAGGAGAGATTTTGTCCCACTCCTCCTTTTAGATCCTCTACAAGTCATTAATGTTTCGGGCTGACATTTGACAACTCAAACCTTCAGCTCCCTCCACAGATTTTCTGTGGGATTAAGGTCTGGAGACTGGCTAGGCCACTCCAGGACCTTAATGTGCTTCTTCTTGAGCCACTCCTTTGTTGCCTTGGCCATGTGTTTTGGGTTATTGTCATGCTGGAATACCGATCCACGACCCATTTTCAATGCCCTGGCCCTGACGGTACATGGCCCCGTCCATCGTCCCTTTGATGCGGCACAGTTGTCCTGTCCCCTTAGCAGAAAAACACCCCAAACCATAATGTTTCCACCTCCATATTTGACTGTGGGGATGGTGTTCTTGGGGTCATAGGCAGCATTCCTCCTCTTCCAAACACGGTGAGTTGAGTTGATGCCAAAGAGCTCGATTTCGGTCTCATCTGACCACAACACTTTCACCCAGTTCTCCTCTGAATCATTCAGATGTTCATTGGAAAACTTCAGACGGGCCTGTACCTGTGTTTTCTTGAGCAGGGGGACCTTGCAGGATTTCAGTCCTTCACGGCGTAGTGCGTTACCAATTGTTTTCTTGGTAACTATGGTCCCAGCTGCCTTGAGATCATTGACAAGATCCTCCCGTGTAGTTCTGGGCTGATTCCTCACCGTCCTCATGATCATTGAAACTTCACGAGGTGAGATCTTGCATGGAGCCCCAGTCCGAACAGTTGTCACCTTCTCACTAAGCTGCTTGGCGATGGTCTTGTAGCCCATTCCAGCCTTGTGTAGGTCTACAATCTTGTCACTGACGTCCTTGGACATATCTTTGGTCTTGGCCATGGTGGAGAGTTTGGAATCTGATTGATTGATTGATTGCTTCTGTGGACAGATGTCTTTTATACAGGTAACAAGCTGAGATTAGGAGCACTCCCTTTAAGAGACTGCTCCTAATCTCAGCTCCTTACCTGTATAAAAGACACCAGGGAGCCAGAAATCTTGCTGATTTATAGGGGATCAAATACTTATTTGACTCATTAATATGCAAATCAATTTCTAACTATTTTTAAATGCATTTTTTTCTGGATTTTTTTGTTATTCTGTCTCTCACAGTTCAAATAAACCTACCATTAAAATTATAGACTGATCATTTCTTTGTCGGTGGGCAAATGTACAAAATCAGTAGGGGATCAAATTTTTTTTTCTCCACTGTATGACATTTAAAATTACAGTATCTCACAAAAGTGGGTACACCCCTCACATTTCAGAGTTTTTTTTAGTATAATTTCTCAAGGGACGATACTGCACAATTGAAACTTGTATATATTTTAGAATAGTCAATGTGCAGCTTGTATAGAAGTACACATTTACTGTTCTCTAAATATAACTCAACATATAACCATTATTGTCCAAATAACAGGCAACAAAAATCAGTACACCCTAAGTGAACCCTAAGTCAAAACTGTGTCCAAAGTGTCAATATTTTGTAGGGGCACCATTGTTATCTAGCACTGCCTTAATCCTCCTGGGCATGACATTAATCAGAGCTGCACAAGTTGTTGCTGGCATCCTCTTCCACTCCTTCATAGTGACATCATGGAGCTGCTGGATGTTAGACACATTGTGCTTCTCCACCTTCCGCTTAAGGATGCCCACTTGTGCTCAATAGGGTTCAGGTCTGGAGACATACTTGGCCACTCCATCACCTTCAGCAGCAAGGCAGTTGTCACATCGGCGGTGTGTTTGGGGTGGTTATGCTGGAAAACAGTTTCTGAAGGGAGGGCATCAAGTTCTGCTTCAGAATGTCACAGTACATGTTGGAATCCATGTTTCCCTCAATGAACCACAGCTCTCCAGTACCAGCAGTAGTCATGCAGCCCCAGACCATGATGCTACCACCACCATGCTTGACTGTAGGCTAGGCACAATTTTCTTGGTACTCCTCACCAGGGCGTCGCAACATAAAGGACACCATCTGAGTCAAACAAGTTTACTTTAGACTCATTAGACCACAGGACATAGTTCCAGTAATTTATGCTCTTGGACAGGTTATTTTCAGTAAATTGTTTTCAGGCTTTTTTGTGAGCCAGCTTCAGAAGAGACTTCCTTCTGGGACAACGGCCATGCAAACCGACTTGTTGCTGTGTGTGGCATATGGTCTGAGCACTAACAAGCTGACCTTCCACTTTTGCAACCTCTAAAGCAATAATGGCAGCACTCATGCGTCTGTTTTTGAAGCCAGCTTCTGCACTTGACGAACAGCATAAGGACTCAACTTCTTTGATCGAACCTTGCGATGCCTGTTCCGAGTGAAACCCGTCTTGGAAAACATCTGTATGACCCTGGCCACTGTACTGTAACTCAGTTCCAGGCTGTTAACAAACTTCTTATAGCCTTGGCCATCTTTGTGGAGAGCAACAATTCTAATTATCAAATCCTCATATAGTTCTTTGTCATGAGGTGCCATGTTGAACATCCAGTGGCCAGTATGAGAGAATTGTACTCAACGAACCAAATTTTAACTGCTCTAAAACAAGATACACAAATTTGTATGGTCCTGTCAAGCAGACAAAACATGAACATGATGAATAGGACGTGGCTTTGCATGGTTAAACGATGTATAGCTGTTATCACTTAGGGTGTACTCTGTTTTGTTGCCATCTTTTTTGACAATAATGACTGTATTTTGAGTTATTTTCAGAGGACAGTAAATCTTTATTGCTAAATAAGTTGCACATCGACTACTCTAAAGTATATCCAAGCCTTATTTCTATAGTATTGTCCTTTTAAAAAGATATACTAAATTGACTGCCGAAATCTGAGGGGTGTACTCACTTTTGTGAGATACTGTATATTAATCTCAGCAGAGAGAAATTAAATAAACATCTCTAATGTTTAATATCCACGTAAACCTGGCCAAAGTCCATTAATGTGGGATCCAGGTAAAAGTGATAACAGGTCAGAATTATGATTTTAAGAGCTTCTGAGCTCCGGCATATTGTAAACAGTAATTAAAGCTCTTCAAGATGTGCCTCAGAATATCTTCAAAACATTTTGTTAAGAAGAGCAGCAGAGCTAGAAATCAGGTTATTAATTTATTTTTATTACTTTAATTGAGCATGCTCATCTGTCCTATTTTTATGTTTAGATTACATTTGGCACAGTCTAAAACTCAATTAAAGTAATAACACTATTAAATGTATTTATTGATTTTTTTATTGGCCAAATAAAATCTCAGTGACCATAGTATCAGATGTCAATGTCACAGTACTTTTATAAATACCATGGTGAGCATTTTTAAAATGATTTCTTAGTGACTTGAAAGTGGCATAAATCACTTAATTTGCCCTATGAATGATACCCCAAATCATTTGGTTTGTTGAGATGTTATTTTTAAAGCAATCTTATAACTTGGGTGTTTTTTTCTTTCTTTCAACAACCCTGAACATCCAAAAACCGCTCCTATAGCAACTGCATATAAAATGACTCTGAACGCCTTAAGATCCCCATAAGAGTGCATGTGCACGCACATTTTCAAACAATCTAGTGTGTAAGTGTATTAAATGCACAGATAAAGGTCTATAGGATGGGCATCCTGTGGTATAATTTGAATATCAAGTACCTCTAGTGCAGCAGTGAAACGGTTGGCTGCAGTGGCATATTTCTTCTGTTGGTAGTACGAGTTGGCGTCCTGTAAAGCTACATCGAGCCATTTGTCAATTTGAGGCAGAAAGCTGAGATTAGGTCCACTCGGAGGGCCTCCTATTTCAGCTGCTTGACACATTAATTGTGTAGCGGTGGAGGCCAGGGACTTGTGGGTAATGTCCTGTTCGTCACCGAACACTATCTTTGTCTCAGCCTCCATCAGGTCTCTTAGAGAAATGCGAGGGGGCGCAGGAAGGGGGCTTCGTTCATTATTTGCTCCCGCACAGTCGTCCGGTGATCCATCTTTTCTTTGAGTGTCATTCTTCTTGCTCCTCTTTGGGGCACTGCTGTCTGTCTTTTTCCATTTTCTCTTGTTTTGGCCCTTTTCCTCAGGCTGGTCTGTCTGGACTGTGGCAGGCGTTGGATGTTTTGTGCACTCGGGGAAAACCGTCTGCTCTAGTCCCTGGAGCTCCAGGCTTCCAGTCGAGTTTGCAATGTTTCTGAAAGACATTTAAAATGAAAGGAATAATTTATCCAAGATTTACTTAACTTTTAAAAACTCTTAACTTTTAAAAAAATCGCTTCTGGCCGAACATGAGTCCACAATCCATACTAATGCTTCCTCCAGTAAAAAAGTCCATCCCCTGTTGTCTCACATCGAAATCCACCCACATGTTTGTTTAGAACTGTTTTGGACTGTTTTCACTTGTAAATTGTGCTTGATCTATGCATTTTTATCTCCTGATTTAGATGAGATGACCTTTACACTGAATATTGTAAATGGAGGACTCATATCTTAGCTAGAATCAACGGTTTGAAGTTAAAAGCGTCTTAATGATGGATTTATTTACAAACATGCAGAGCTTTGTTTCAAGACATTAAATGATGGACTGGAGTCGTGTGGATTGCTTATGGATTATTGTGATGATTTTAACAGCTGCTTGAACTTTCATTCTGACGGCACCCATTCACTGCAGAGGATCCGTTGGTGAGATATAAAGGTCAAGTTCAAAGTACATTTTCAGCAATATTTAATCTATGGGTGAACTGTTCCTTTAATGCAACACTTTTTTTAGGGACTGTTTGCACAGAACGTGTTTTTTTTTTGCATCCCATTTTACTGCTCTTCCGTGTTTTTTTTTTGGTTAAACATGCACTAGATGGACATGTTTATTCCACTGAACTTGCAGAATTGCTAATAACAGACAAGAACTTGCTTTTTAGAACTTGCGATCTACCCCACACGCAGGACTGTCCCATTCCTACATGGGTTACTCCCCATGAATTCAAACAGCCTAGGAAATAAATGCATTTTACATCCCAATAAAGGCCTGCTCTCCTCTTACAGAGAGAGTACAGACAAGTTATCAATTCTCTAAGTGGGCTGAAACTTTAATACATTTGCTGCTATTATTCTTCTGTAAGAGCCTTTCTGTTAGTGTACTGTTAGAGAAGTCACTTAAATAATGTAGAGGGCCGGGGTGCTGATGCACTGCTGATCTTGAGATGTGCTTAGGAAAAGGTCACTGTGACATATACACCTGTTGGCAATGGGCCGAGCTCTGCTTTAAGAGTAGACTGCAAATTCTTCCATCTTTATGTGTGTGTGTTACTTACTACTGTGTTGTGTGAGAGAGTGTTTTTATCCATATAAATGTATTTTAAACCAGGCTCAGACTACAGGAGTTTTAGGCCGATTTACCTTGTATAGGACCTTGTTTGCTGTTTACAATGTTCAGCCCAGATTACGTATCTGGTAATGTAAGGTGTTTTAAGATCTAATCTTAACCCTCCCGATCTGCTCAGACACACTTGATGATATCAAATATAATAGAATGTTTCATATTTAGGATTTAAATCGATGGACAATGCATCTCCGTTTCCTTCAAATGTAGAAAAGGGAAGCCAAAATGTCCCCATGAATGGTCGCTGTCATCTTGTGCTGAGGACTTTATTTGGAGCCAGAGTGAAGTTATCATTAGCTGGTATCAAACTCCAGCCAAAACTCACAAGTTTGCAAGCTCACGATCGTGACGCCAAACCCCATTTTTTTAGCATCAAATAACTAACTAAAAGCAAACGTTTTAGAAAAACAAACACTTGAACACATCAGAGTGATAAGAACTACCTAAAAAGGTGTATAACTTTGGGGGAAAAACATTTATTTAACATTTTTTTTATTTTTATGTGTTTGTTTTTAGCTTGGCTCACGTCCTATTCGTTTATATAGAGAGGGTGGTGTTTATGAGCCACCAGATGGTGATCAAAATGTTTTGGCTTCATTTTTTAGGATGTGTGCAGCACACTTGGTATGGACAAAGAAAAGAGCTGGCCTCGTTTTCTAATTTAACAGGTGAGTGTAGACAAAGACTATAGAATACCTAAGACATGTCACTCGTATAGTTTTGAATGGGGAAAAATGCAACGCTTAATATGGCCGCTCAATCGCAAGAAGCCCCGCCTTCTGAATAAAAGAGCCAATCGTTAATCGGTAAAGTCAGTGCATCACTGCAGCTGCCGTTAGAAGTCCCGGTTGCTATATAAACAGTCAGCACGCTGAGACGCGCGCTCAGGACTGCGCATGCGCACTGGCTGGTCTAGCCTGAAAAAATAAGCTTTTTATAACGCTATTTGAGCAAAAGAAACAACATTTATGACACAGTTGTTGTCCAATTTCTTGGTGATTTCAAATATGAAATTTAATCTTAAGCTTAGTGAACAGTTTTGGAGAATTAGATGTTTCCCCAATTAAAGAGATGCACTTGCATGCCCAAGAGGCGTTACAAAGATGGCCGCCGAGTGACATGACTTGTCTTAAAGAGACTTTGGTGTAGAAAGCTGCTAGTGCTGATGGTGTTGCTAAGCAATTGTAAAAAAAATTTTTTACCGTTAGCTAGCATATTACTGTTAACAGATATTTAAATTGGCAGTTTAATCTCACCTTTGCTGAAGAACAGACAATATCCATTTCTTTATCCATTATGTCACGTGAGGTGCTTCCTCTGACATGATATCTTGTACTGTGTGATGCTCCATGATTTTCAAATCATGTTTGACATTTGAAAGAAGACAATCTGTGCGCGATGCAACCAAATTTCATGATCGGTTAGGATTGAAAAACTCCTGTAGTCTGAGCCATAGGGCATAAGAATTAATTTTTGTAGTGGAGATGTGGGCACTAGATAAGGATTTAGGACTGTAGTGCCCACTAGGTGGCAATAAATAAATATTAAACTATTTTTTAAATGGTAACTATTGCTGTATCCTTATTGATACCTCAGCTGGAGGAAATAATGTTGACTGCTGCCTAATGTAAAATATTTGTTTAAAAAGCTTTGATTATGTCAAGCTGCACTTACCTCTGAGTTTTCATAGCGAAATGTTTTCTTTTTAAGTTTAAAGAATAACATTGTATGGCTGACATCACCATACAGTTAGTGGAATTGTGTTGACCAATCAGAGTACAGCACCTGGACTGACTGTTGTAGTGCAACAGTGCCCACCCACTTTTTCAGCAGCCTTAGTTCTGTATTTTTTTCCCCATTTAGGAATAAAAAATATGAAGAAAAAAATGTAAAATTGGCAGAGAAGACAAATGTGACCCTGCACCACAAAACCGGTCAAAAGAGCCAATTTTTCAAAATTGAGATTTATACATCACATGGAAGCTGAATAAATAAGCTTTCAGTTGATGTATGGTTTGTTATGATAGGACAATACTTGGCTGAGATACAGCTATTTGAAAATCTGGAATCAGAGGGTGCAAAAAAACTCAACATATTGAGAAAATCTTCTTTAAAGTTGTCCAAATGCAGTTCTTAGCAATGCATATTACTAATCAAAAATTAAGTTTTGATATATTCACATTAGGAAATTTACAATATATCTTCATGGAACATGATCTTTACTTAATGTCCTTATGATTTTTGGCATAAAAGAAAAAATCTATAATTTTGACCCTTACAATGTATTTTTGGCTATTGCTACAAATATACCCCAGCGACTTAAGACTGGTTTTGTGGTCCAGGGTCACAAATGTGCAAGACTGTGAATGTGCGTAATGACTTCAATAAGGGAAGAACGACAAGCCCAAAAAGCACTGCGAATGACCTAATCAAAATAAATACAATGGATACATTTAAAACAATCTAATTCAAAGATGTTGATTATTGGCTATATGTCCATCTATCAACATTTTTTTTGATTATTATTATTATTTTTTTTTTTCCCCTCTCATAATCAATGTACTGTTTCACCAGGAATTCTGCTGTTAAACATGATTATAAAAAACTAAATAAAAAATGTTGAAATAATGTGGGCTGATGGCTTCAAAAAAGCAAATACCATCAACAACCTTGTATCTCACAGTAGGTCTGTTTTTACGTTATATAGGTTTATACGTTATAGTTCAAATTCAATTCCCAGTGGTTTTAACTTTCGTAATCTGACTGTTGTACTCACGATAAACTCTGTGCTTTGATTGGTTGACATAACCAATAACCAAGCCAAAGCTACGGTCAGATATTTGAATCGGTTCTTTCTTACCCAACTACTGATGACTGCACTGTTTAAAATTAAGCTAGTTATAATGATGTGTGAAGATGGCTCATTCTCATTGCAGTAAACACAACTCTATCACCATCACTGACAGCCTGCAGACAGATGCAGAGCGCTGTCTCGAAGGATAGTCTGCCAGTCGCTCAAAACACTGCATAATAAATTCATTTATAGTACTTTAATATATATATATATATATATACATATTCAGTATAGTAATCATACACTGTAATATATTGATATATTTAGGGGATAGTAGATTGCCAGCTCCCTACTATTGTTTTTGCAGTTAATTTCTCTCTA
This sequence comes from Ptychobarbus kaznakovi, assembly GCA_027422405.1. Lineage (NCBI taxonomy): Eukaryota > Metazoa > Chordata > Actinopteri > Cypriniformes > Cyprinidae > Ptychobarbus > Ptychobarbus kaznakovi. The sequence continues at coordinate 13,615,206 of CM049795.1, read as the reverse complement.
TGAAATATGTCTGTTTATAGTTTGAAGAGAAAATTACTTAAAGGCTACATGTCTTGTAGACTACATGCATAGTTTAAATACATTTTTGTTTTGTTTTTTAATTGTCAATGTTTTGTTCATATTTAACTTACATTTATTACCATCATGGTTAACACTGGAAACAAAATTGGTATCAAGAATCAGTAATATAGTCATTTTTCGATAGCACTACTAGTGTGTCACGAGTCTGTCTCACAATGTGTTATAAGTAGGCTAAATTACAGATGTGTTGTAACGGGAATTGTCATTTTCCATTCTTAGGCTGTTGTGACACCTAGTCTGTCAGACCCAATTAATTTAGAAAAACGTGTCAGTGTCATAAGATTGCCTGAAGTTGTTTCATTTTCATTTCTTTCTTTTACGAACTAGAGATGTACCATTGGAGTAAAAGCTAAATAGTGATCTATTTTCCAGTAACTGCTTACTGAGTCTCTTTACAGTTGTTCATCGATACTCACTTTATAGCTGTATATAACATTTCCTAATCATTAATCATTTCTATTCTCCCTCGGCAGCCAGATGAATAGCTATGCTCTTGTTTTGCTGCGTTAAATCTTCATAAGATTGTCCGTTTCGATTAACCTTGACAATGAGCATCGCTCAAACAACATGTCAATTGTTGGTAAGGTGACGAGTAGGTAATGTTTTCTTCGGACAATAAAATACTTGTCTCTCATACTCTGTGAGGAGGACAGCATTCCCTACTGGAATGTCAGCTTTATAAAATAAGACAGTGCAAGTTTGGGCTTCAGTGTGTGTGTGTTTTTTTTTTTGTTTTTTTTTTACAGCCTGGGGGGAAATAAACTATCTGCGGATGCGCCAGAAAATGATAAACACAGAAGGGACTTCAAACCTAGAAAGGAAAAAAAAAAAAAAAACAATATGAGTGGAAGTGCTAAAAGAAATCACAAATATCCCAAAAATATTTTGTATAAAAACAGCCCAATTCTCATAAGATTCAAACTGATTTCATACAATGATAATGACAGGAGTGTAAAGAGGTAAAGAAGAAGGACAATCTTTTAAAAACGGTGCATGTTCTTAAAAAAATCACTTTTTATGATAATTATTTTTCCATGTGGTTTTGGCAACTTTTGTACCGTTTTCAGTAAAGTTTTGAATTAATTATTCTTTAAAAATGTATAATTATCAAGTAAAAATAATATTTGTATCACTTACTGTATGTGTACGTCTTTCATAAAATTCTGGAAATTCGTTAATTCTTCGAAAATTGGGAATTTAAATTAGCTAGACTGAAACTTCAAGTTCTCCTGTTTATAATGATATATGGCACTTGATGCTACTGCTAGAATAGGTCTGAAAAAACTAAGAAAAGTACAGGCATGTCAGGTGCCCCAAAAATGTTCTAGGTCTTTAAGGGTTAAATAAATCGCAAATTATAAAGATGCTCATCATAAAATAGATGCATTTAAGTCATTGTGTCAGTGAATTACATTTTTAAAAGTGATATATCATTGAAAAAATTTGTTCCCCGTTGCATCTAACAACACATAAAACATGAAAAAGAACAACCCAGTAAATTTATTTGATAAGCCTTTCTCTGCAAGCTTGTGAAAAAACATGCTGCTCATATTTCTATCCCCCCGTGACGTAGAAAAGGGATCTTATTATAATATTACTGCCCTTTGCTTCGATATGTCCGCTTAGAAAACCGTATATCAGAAATTTAAACTAATATGGTTTAAACCGCATGATTTTAGCGCAATTGACATGATCATCAAAACCAATGCAGAGTATCTGAGCTGTAAAGGCACAGCTCTATTATGGAAAAGGGGGAGGGGAGCAGCAGCTCATTTGCATTTAAAGAGACATGCACAAGGACAGCTTCCACTCAAAATAGGCATTTTCAAAATGATATAATAAATGATCTGTGGGGTATTTTGATTTGAAACTTCACAGACACATTCTGGGGACACCTGAGGCGTATATTACATATTGTAAAAAGGTGCATAATAGGCCTCCCTTTAACTTAAAAAAATCCTTTGTACACCAGTTAAGTAAATACGTATCACTTTTCTTTATTTGGTTAGCCCAGAGAAGGTACGGTTAAGATGTGGTTCACCATTGCTACACAGATAAATGGCTGCAAGTTGTCTGTTACTGTATAAATTGAGTTTAGTTTATATCTTGAATGTCCGGCATTGATTTTCCAACTTCTCTGAGTTGCTGCAATTGTGGACATTATCCATCACACACACACACACACACACACACACACACACACACACACACACACACACACACACACACACACACACACACACACACACACACACACACACACACACACACACACACACACACACACACACACACACACACTAAGACAAAACCAGCACCTTTCAATTTATTGTGTTCTCCTGCAATAAACTCTACAGACAGCGGTGCACGTTGTCTCAGCGTCTGGCCTGGACAGTCAGCACTGGATGACAAACACACTCTCTCCTGTTCACCCCTGATGCATATAAATAGCTGCTTATTCATTTATCCCTCATGTACCACTTGTGCTTTTCACGGCAGACAGCGATTCCATTCGGTGTCGTCAACAATTTACGAAGACCACAGACCTGAGTTATTAGTCTGCCGCTAAAGGACGTCTAGAATAGCTTCAATGTGACCACAGTGAAGTGGAACATTTGTAAGAAATTGAGCAGCCCTCTCTCTCTCTCTCTCTGCATATGTTTTTATTTTCTTAATACTTTCTTGATTTCTTAAGCACTTTAAGGAAGAGATATTGTACCGCTGTTTTTACAGACCACTTTAATGTTCCCCCCATCTTTTGCTGTTGATGAGATGTCTCATGCATATTAATCCAGATTATTTCCGGAACCTTGAGAAGCCTGTTTACTCTTTGCTGGTTCAAAGTGAAAATGGAAAAGGAAGGCAGTGCTGGAGAGTTAAAACATGAAAAAAACATGAATAAATAGATTGTTTTGTGACTGAAGTAAGGCTCGGTTTGAAGCGTTTCTTACTAATAAACGCACCGATGATTAAGTGGGAAGTCTTGACACTGTCACCACTGTCCACCAGTGAGTTTGGAGGTATTTGTCTCATTTGGCTTGTGTAATTGGATGATTCGTTTGTTGAATTCACAGGCTGACAGGATTCCGTTACCAGGCTATGGCCCAATGATGTGAAGAGCTTTAGAATTAGCATTAGTTAAACAGGCCAACTGTCATAATATATTATTGGTTCGCAGAGAGAGTTGCTTGATCACAGCGTTTGCCGTCGTGTGTCTCTTTTGCTCTTAATTAAAGCATTCTTGCCTCTTTAATATTGTAAACGAAATAAATGAAAGCCGTGGAGGCGAGAAAGGAAAAAGATTTCAATGAGAACTGATGATATAAATTATGTAACTATCTATTTTGGAGATCATTACTGCACACGATGTCCTGGTTTAAAGGTAAAGTTCACCAACCCTGAGGGTGTATTTTACTCATGCGCTCAGTTGTGTGTGGTTGGAAAGTGAAAAATATAATCTGTGGAATTAGTAAATCTCATGTTTAAATAAATTGCACAAGCTCATTGAATCTCTGGCTTTTTATTTATTTATTCCCCCCCTCCTCTCTCTCATTCAGGCCTGAAGGCTAAAATCCACTGGGCTGAGCTTCACATTACACCAGTGGACTCTCATTACGCCACTAGAATCTCATAGGCCCGGCTTAAATCATAAACATTAACTATAAACCTTACACCATGCCAATGCTTAATCTCATCCATATGTCAGCTCATTTATAAGCGGATAAATCAGAGAAGGATAAGTATCTGCTCCCCAGATTAATAGACCTTGGTGAGGAATAAAAGTGGATTAGAAAATGTTTTAGGGCCACATTGAGAGACCCACAGTCCTCCACTCCATATATTTTCTCTGCAGGGAAAAGCTTGGTTAAAGCTTACATTTTTAAAGACGGAATTAATAAAGAAATTAATTGAAGAATTAAATAGAAACCTGCTGATTTTTACATTTTGTTTTTATTTGTCCTGTTATCGTTTACTAATTCTTTCATTATTTACTTCCTTATTTGATTCCAAATCTGTGGTATTATTTTTTTTCTCACAAAAGGAGTGAGAAACATTTTTGGTCATTATTAACTGATAATCTTCTCTGTTCGTGGAATAGTTCACCCAGAAATGAAGGTTTGCTGAAAATGCACTCACCCTCAGGCCATCCAAAATGTAGATTAGTTTTTCCTTATTGGAATAGATTTGAAGAAATTTAACATTTCAGCACTTACTCTCCAATGGATACATTGCAGTGAATGGGTGCCGTCACAATGAGAGTTGAAACAGCTGATAAAAAAATCCCAAAAATGAATAATCCATCAAATAATGTCCAAAGTGAAAAGCTGTTTGCGTGTAAGAAACTAATTATTAAGACTATTTTAGCTTTAAACTGTTGCTTCCCGTCCACTATAATTTAGCTTTCTCCATTGAAATAGTCATCTCAGCTGAATCAGGAGAGAAATATGCACAGATCAAGCCCTGTCTACAAGCAGAAACAATCCAAAAACACAATGACCTTTGAAGCGACGGTTTAAAGTTAAACATGTCTTGATGATGGATTTGTTTCTTACAGACTTGCAGGTTTTTACCTCCCAAGATGTTAATTGGTGGTCTGGAGTCATGTGGATTACTTGTGGATTATTCCAATGTTTTTATCAGTTGTTTGGACTCTCATTCTGACAGAACCCATTCACTGCAGACGATCCATTGGTCAGCAGTGATGAAATGCTACATTTTGTGATGTTGTGTGATAAATATATTGCAGAACACTAGTCATATGAACTACTTTTGTGAAAGCTTGAGTTTAATTTTAGTGTAACTGTATACGGAAAAGTGTGACCAGTTATATTTTATAAAAGAAGCATTTTTTTGTGTTGTGTAGAAGTTTATTTTTGAGTGATTGAAATCGTACATAATACATTAATAATATTTACTAAATATTAAAAATGAATATTTTTGTCACACATAGCACATCATTAGAGATCAGCTCTATAGGGAATGTTTTAAAGCTTGATTCTACCCTTTGTTTGGATTTTTGCAGCTAAGAACTCTCCTGCAGTGCCTCTGGGTGACTAAAAAGTAAATTTTATAAGAGACTGAGTTGGCATTACAAACCTCTTAATGTGCAAATGTGCATGGAAAAACTTCAGTGCAACTTCAGAGGACTAGACTAAACAGACACTGAGAGACAGATGGACATTAAAGACAGACAGAGTCTCTGACAGATGGAGGTAGAAAGCACAGCCACAATCACTTCCATGAGGTTGATGAGTGTTGAGTGTTTTTTTTGCAGAATGACCCTGAGAAAAAGGCATAAAAGAAAGGGGAAAATATAGTTCGTTTTTTTTTCTGGTAAGATGGCAGAGTTAACATTTTAAATGTATTTAGTATTTTTAATGTCATATTGTTAATTTTACTCTGACTGAAATGGCATCTGATATTAGTCAACAAACTCACATTTTAGTTGCTGAGACGGCAAAATTAAACAAAATATGACTTTTTTATGTGAATTTATTTATCAACATGTCAAAACTCTCCCTGTGAAATCCTGAGCTCCTGAAGTAATGTCATGAGCACAGTTTTGTGAATTCTTTATGCTATAGTTCATTGTCAATTTTAGTTTAGTGTGTTGCCCCAGAAAGAACATATTAAAATCCTGACGAGCATAACGGAGTATGTTCACTTATTCATAGGCATAAGTTTTATTTTGTGCAAAAGCAAGTTGTAATATTTTGCTTATGTTGTGTGTATGTCTGATAAATCCCATATAGTTAAAGTGGGTCAATAACTGAAATTATTAACAATGATTGGATTATATGAAACGGTTTTGTTTTTCTTCTTCAGTAAACATTGTTAGTGCATTGTCAGTATCTCTTTTCATATTTTTGTCAATTATGGCTGTGATGCAATAATTAGTAAAAACTAATTAGTTTTTTGTCGACACATTTTCTTTTAAGTATTTCCTTCCACCTCATGATCTCCATCAATAATTTTCCATTCACCCACAAACCCATAACTTTGCTTGGAAAAACTTTTATTTTAGTTAAACATTTTTTACTAGAGAGGAACACAAAATATTTATGTGCAAAAGTGAAGTTTCTCGGGGCAAGGCAAAAGTTTGCGAGCAGAAAAAAAAGCATTGAAATATATTTTTTCCTGCAATCTAATAATAAAAAAAATATATCAAATGTATTTTGAAATTACAAGGTAAGAGAAAATGTTCCCCATATCTGTTGTTGTTGATGTCAAAGGTTGATGTCAACATTTATTGCAAAACAGTCTGTTGGAAGAAGCTAATCAAATGACATAAATACCAGCATGGTTTGCATAACACCCCCACAACTTTAAAAAACCTATTAGAGGTAAAACTAAATATTCAAAAAAACTTAATTAAATACAAGTTGGTACTCTCTTGGGTCACTACTGTACTACTTATGTCCTGAAGCAAAATCATTTACCAAGTTTGTGTGTGTGGAATTATTTAGTGCAACAATGCACCATGAAGGCCAAAACTTGGCCTTGAGAATTGGCTGAGATTCTGGTGTGGTCAGGGTCGGAGCGGTGCAGACATTTCTCAACTTTTAACCCTGACTATATAGATGGCCAGCGCATACATATTGTAAAGGGCTTGATGAGATGAAATCGATTTCTGTGGGTTATAGCAGAGCCTGGCAGCAGAGTTTTTGAATTCCAAATTGTGCTCCTACAATAGGTGGAATTTGATAGCTAATAATTCAATGTCTGCTCTTTATCAATATTGAACCAATGCAGAATGATCCATAGCTGTGATTATTACAGAAGATTCAAACACTCACTGATGCTCCAGAAGGAAAAAAATAGTTGCAAATGAGTCCCTCAGTTGTCCTCGGTGAGAAAAGATGGATCTCAAAATCATACAGTCATTGTTGGAAAGGGTTCAAATACACAAAGAATTTGTGGGAGCTGAAGGATTTTTCTGAAGAACAGCAGACAGTTTAACTGTTCAGGACAAACAAGGGACTCATGAACAACTATCACTAAACAAAAAAACACAGCTGTGGATCATTCAGGTAACAACACAGTATTAAGAATTAACGTATGTAAACTTTTGAACGGGGTCATTTTTATAAATTCAACTATTATTTTCTCTTGTGGACTACATGTAAACATCTTTTATGTGAAATATTCAGGTCAGTACTAAATAAACAATAGCATGCATTTTGTATGATCCTCTTACTTGGTAAAATAATCAACATTTTGCAGATTCTGCAAGGTGCATGTAAACTTTTGACTTCAACTGTAGATATAGATATATATTCAGTATATATAAACAGTTTTTTTTCATGTACCTGCATGTTAATGCAATATTAACTTTAAATATTTCAAGACAGAAACATTTGGGAATCATTGTAATACATGACCAGACATTAATAAACATGAAAACAACAACATTCCCAAAGTCTTCCAGGTTTGAAATATTTTTGTGCAGGCTTCCAGAATCAACAGTTACTGTAAGTCACTGGATAGGAAGACAATGTTGCATAGCTATGCTTCACCAGTGTTTATTAACTTGCGTATTTGTTTCATACATGGTATAATTGCTTGAGATGTGCTTTTCCCCTGAAGTTCTGAAGCATCATTTACAAATTTATTCACATGGCATTTCTGTATATAGTCAAAGCTAAATGGTATGACCACAGTAGGAAAATTTAAAATAAAAAAAGGAATGAGGGAGAATCGATAAATTATGAATATTTTTTTCTGCCATTGTGTGAAATATGTAATCCATAAAAAGGATACTGTAATTTGATTATGCGCTTTTTAAAATGTAATATCCTTATTCTAATTACAACTTCATTTTTGGAATCAGTTACTACCCAGCACTATATATAATAATATAAAAAATGTACTACTATAACTATATGCAAATTTTGGCAGTTTTTGAATTCCAAAATCACTAATTCTAGAGGTGATTACTATAAAATTATTAAAACATGTGACTACATATGCATGATGTTTTCACAAATTCGCATTTTTGCGATAATGGTATTGTTTTTGAAAAGTTGCACTTTGAAACTAGTTTTCAAAGTTTGCGTTTTCAAGCACCATAAAACACCGTCTGTTTTTGGTTGAAAATGGTGGTCTGTAAACACCCTTCTTTATTTGTGTTTTAAAAAGGTTGGCAGCAAGGTTTTTGAATTCCATATTGTGTCATACACGAATATGATAGCTGAGAATTCAGTGTCTGCCTTTTAGAACGGAATAATCCGGTTTGTGTCTGATCCTGGATTTGTCACCGAATTTGTTTTCCAGCCGAGCGAAATTACAACGATAGTAAACAGAGGAAAGGAAAATAGGTGGCTCATGGGCGGAAAAAGGGGATACTTCATAGAGAAAGAGAGCGAGCGAGATAAATGGAAAGAATCATGTTTGAAGTGAGAGACAAAGTGAGAGAATGATAGAGTGAAAGACAAGGACAAAGGGAGTTCAAGAGAGAGAGTGTGCTCTGATTGTGATGTCAGAGTTGATGGGGCATTCATCATCCTCTGTAGATTGGGGAGGGTGCCACAGAGGGACTGACAGCGCTGAGGCTTCTGTCAGAGTTATAGATAGAGCTGTAGGCCGCTGAGCTCCACACTGGAGCGGTGAACAACGCTCTACCTGGGCCTCCTGAGGAATGCTAATTACTAGCATGTTAAATGACTCTATAGGCCAATTCACCTCTGCAGTAATGGATTAGGGTGGTGTACTCGCGATTGAGACTCTTCCATCATTACTGTAGATCATGGAGGAAATTGCTTATTTGCTTCTGTGAAACTATAGTGTCATCTAAGGTTACAGGGAGGGCGTTTCTATATTTGATAATGCTAATGGGTACTAAGCTAAAATGAAATTCAACACATGCTTTCCTCTTGTTAGGTGAGATAACTAGATAAAACTGGAAAGTGGACAGGGACTGCTAAGGAAAATGCTCATTCTTCCTGTTGTATCCAGAGTTGGGGTGCTACTGTGAAACTGTGGCTTGTAAAGTAATATTGAATAGTTGAAAAACTATTTTATATAAAGCTATGAAAGGGGGGGGGGTACAATGCTGTTTCATGCATCCAGAGTTGTTTATACAGTTAAAGAGTTGGATTCTCATGCTAAGGATAGACAAAGTTTCAAAAAACGATTTGTAAGTATGACTGTGCCAAAAATCATACTTCCGGGTTCATACAAGTTTCTGAAAGTTTTTTTTCAATCATGGCTCATCGACCAGCGCGAGCGTTCTGTGCACACATCGACCATCAGACCTGTCTCAGGGCCCCTGACGCCATCAAGCAATTTTCCAAAAATTACTTGACTGCAAATGTAGAAAACTAAAATAAACAAAAATTATATAATAATATCTATAATAGCTAAAACAAATAATCACACAAAAACATATTACTCCAAAATAATTATCTATTTCATAAGAATGAAGTCTTTTTGGTCTTTTTCATAATATTTCCAGAAATATGTTTTTTAGTCCATTACAATCAAGTATTGTCCCAAAAATAGTCTTGTTACGGTGTGTGTTTTTGTGGTGTGTGTGTAAATAATTGGGCTAAATTTCCCCCATGAGTCTTAAAGGTGTGGAATAGTCTTGTGGATCCAAAAATCTAAATGGAGGGTATGGATTACTTGTGGAGCTGTTTGGATTGTGATGTTTTTATCAGCTGTTTGGACTCTCATTCTGACGGCACCCATTCACTGCAGAGGATCTATTGATGAGCAAATGATGTAATGCTATAGTTCTCCAAATCTGAACACACACATACACATACACATACATACACACATATGTTTTGCATTCTAGTAATGCAGGTAATGCAGATGTTTGAATAATTTTTGCAATGAGTTTTGTTTTCTTTTTAATAAATATATATATAAAAATTCAAAATATCGAATTGTCTCTTAAATTTACCTAATTTTATTGAATTATTATTATTATTATTTTCATTGTCATATAGGGGTGAAATACAACCTAGACAGATTTTGAGAGATTAATTTTGAGTGGTTAATCTGATTACTACAGCATGCATCTGCATTTCAGGGTTGATATGGCCTATCTGCCTATACAAATTAGCAGCAGGTATTATGCATGCCCATAATGCAGTGAACATTAGCCAACTGGCATTGCTGAGTAAATGTAGTGTTATCCCCTGCACACTATCCTTCCCCTCCGCTAGACCTCCACAATGATGCATTCATTCATATCGAAAATGCTTGAACGAGTTCCAACGAGTTATCTTTTCATTTCTGTCACATCATTTCTGTCGAGCATAATCTGGATGCTAACCAATCAGGATAACAGGATTCAGATGTGGACATTCAACTGAGATTGCGCTACTCTCAGTCACTGAAGCCCTGCGAATTGCAAAAGCTGATTCCAAATCATCAGTTCTCATTCTGCTGGTCTGCGCTTTTGACTGCGCTGCTTTTGACTGTCAATCATCAGATCCCCCTGTCCACCCTCTCATCACTGGGCATCACAGGGATTCCACTTTGCTGGTTTGAATCCTATCTCAATGGCAGGTATTTCAAGGTGGCCTGGGGAGGGGAGGTATTTCAAGAACATCAACTGGTCATCCGGAACATCAACTGTCGGTTCTTGGACTCCTCTTCTCCACATACACTGATCACTGGGTCCCATCATACAAGGGTTTCCATTCCATTGCTATGCTGATGACAGTCCAGATCTTTCACCCATACACTGAAAACATCACTGGCGCATCATAAAGCACATGGTTTCTCATTCCATTGATGCTGACAAAGCTGAAGACCTAAGACAGTTGAGCCAACTAGAAGCTGCTGTCTTGCGATTAGACAAGAATGGGACATCATTCCTATTTCAGCTCAACTTGAGCAACTGAGCTTCTTGTCTCCCTGCAGTCCCCAGCACGTGTTTGCAGACTTGTTATAAAACCTTCAGAAAGCATCTTGCGAGGATGCCACACAGTGGTACAACATGGCCTTGTCCCAACTTTTTTGAGATGTGCTCTCTTCTAGCTGGATTCCATCATGCCATCAAACCTTTATAGAAATGCAGCAGCACGACTTCTTCAGGCGAACCCAAAAGGGCCCGTGTCACTCTCTTTATCTCCCTGCACTGGCTCCCGGTTGCAGCTCGCATAAAAGACACTTGCTTGCATATAGAACAGCCACAGCTCAGCACCCTTACTCTCAATGTTTAAACATTTGATATGTCTGATCTAGCGAGCATGCCTTGTATTCATGAATAAAATATTGAACGTTTTCATTTTCCTGGCTGGTGAAACTTCCACATCATGCCAAATGCAATTCCCTGTTTTTATTCAAGCAACACCTGAAAACTCATCTCTTCAGTGTCCCAACTTTTTTTTAATCTTATGTAAATTCATACATACATATATACATACATACATATACATAGTGCCATGTTGGTTTTCAGGTCCTTTCAGGCATTAAATCACACTGTCTGTCATTTCTCCCATGCATGGTTTAACAGCCAAAACGGAGTGATGAGCTTCTGATTGGCCCTTATGCCTCGCGTTCATTTTAATGAAACTCACACCATTGTGCAGCCATGAGCAGTGGAGAGACATATTTCACCCTGACACACAGCACTCTGCTCTCACAATTCACTTATTTCTAACTGCTTTACACCAGACAGATGGGTACATAAATTTCCCCACGCAGAAAATATAAATACCAATAACAATAAATGCTGTTTTAAAAAAGAAGGACTTCAAGAGAACACGCATGACGTCACGTGGCTAGAGAGACAAGTACAAGATGTTGCTGTGTGTCGATTTCTGACTGACGCTGGTGCACTTTCAACATGCATTCATGACAGATGTAAAATAATCAATATCTCAAAGATCTGAATCATTTTATCTTTCAGATTCTCTCCTGGTAATGTTTTAAAACTTTCTTTTTGCTTTCCAGAGAGGAACTATAAACTCCAGTAGGATAAAACTGTCAAACAGGCCTTGCCAACTGTATATCCTTAAATAAAACCCATTTGCCAAACAAGGTAGTTTACTGCTCTGTGTGGGTTGTAATCTGTGGACCAGAAAACATGCCCGCCAAGTTGTTGCCTTTAATATTTCCAAGTAAAATAAAAAATATAAAAACTCATGCCTTAACCTTGACACGTAGCTTTAGAGTTTACATAAGCACCATATTAGAAACCATCTGCCTTTTCCTCCCTTTGCAAATTTTATTTTTCTACTGTATCACTCACTTTTGCATCTTTAATGTGGTTCTCTCAGCTGTAAATGATGCAGTGCTTATTTATTTACCTGGAAACTAGTGTAAATGTAGGTCTGAAAACGATTCCGCCATCTTCATTCAGCCTATAGGAGAAAAGAAGAAAAAGCAGATAGGCAACTGGATTTAATCAATGGATGTGTGAAGGTCAGTTACTAGAATGAATGAATAAATGAATGAGAAGAAGAATAAATATATGCTGGATGCTGAGCGTCATAATTCAAAGTATTCAAAATCATAATTATTATTGGATATAATACAGATTCCTTGTGAATAATAAAAATAAACACCATTCAGTGGTTTCTATGGGCACAGAGACAATTGAGTGAACGGCTCAATTCATTGCTCGTTGTTCTTTGTTGATGAACCAAACACTTTTGACCCGTATCAATCAGCTGTTTAATTTGATTTCATCAACCAAACTCATTAGATAATTGATTCCTAACCTTTAGCACAGTACCCCTGACTCTATTACTGGACAGCATGGAGACCGAAGAATAAGAACTTGTGTACATCTAGCCATTGAACATCTAATAAAGGATAATTTGTTCAGAAGAGCCGATATCTTATTTTCAATCTTGATTACACTATTGATTGGAAAAACCCCAGATCACACATGCACCTATGCATCAATGACAGTTAACTTTCTAATGGGAGCTGGACTGCAATATGTAAAGTGACAGGTTAGTGACACTTTCTCACTGATAATAAAGTGTAGGCCTGCAAACACAATGTGGATTTGGATAATTCAGAATAATAGTTGATAATTATGGGCACCTCCTTAGATCACTGCTAAATTGTTTAATTTTCAAACAAGTGCTGCATGAGGAATTTATTTATTTATTTTACTTTACAGTATTAGGTTTTATTTTTTATGCATTTATTTAATATTTATTATAGAATAAATATCATGAAAATCATATTATTTATTTTAATGTTTATGTATTTATTTGACACACGCACATATATTGAAAATAATTATTTATGTTTTATGAATTAATTTATTATCATGTTTAACACATTGCAATGTATATAATGAAATAACAAAGGAACCTAAAATGGTATCTAATTTAATTGTTTTATTCAAGTCGAAAAAATATTGTATGTTGCTTAATCAACCTAAATACATATTTTATTTTTTTTTACAAACAACGTTAATTTTAAGGGTTAAAACGGCCACAAGATAACAATTGCACGTTACCACTTTTTATATTGTATTAAAATGAGTGAATGATTTAACATGAAGTCCATCGTGCCCACTAAATGATTAAAATGTACCAAAAATGACAATTAATAGCGAAGCTGTACTGACAATACAATATGACATCCATTAACCTGTTATCACAGCCTTTAGCTTTATTAAACACCCTGTGCGTCATGCCCTCATCTAAGCAGATCTTTCTGCAGAAGCTCTGAGTGGAAGGAGAGAAAGATGCTGTATTCTTCATGGTCGCTCATCTGAAGCTTCGTTTTCTCTCTCAATGCATCATTTCTCCTCACATAGCCGGCTACGGGCTATAGGAACACCACTGGGTGACTTTTAACGCCAGATGAGAGTTAGAATATCCGGACGCAGTCTCACCAGCAAAACATCGACCACCGATGCTCTGAAACTTTAGACAGAAACGATGGTTTGACGGGATTCTCTGAAGATCGAGATCCTCTCGCGCCGGAGCTCATTTGAATCAACATCACGCGGCCATCAACATCATGTAGGCTACGTTTGGGATTTTTGTCGCGGTCTCTGAATTTCGCTCAAAAACTCAAAGGATTTAATCGTCCACAAATGTCATATTGGACGAAGACCTTCTCTCTTAACTAACAGCGGAAGGTAGGTTTGACGATCAATATGTTTTAGCACTTATGTCGCCCTTTAATGGTTAAAAACATATTTATGTCATTAAATGGTGCTGTTTTAAGTTGTTATTTGGTAATTCAAAGCAATGATAAATGCAATTGTTTCACCAGTAAAAAGCCAGGCTATAGGTACCTCGTGCTGGAAGAAAACTTGAAAAGTGCCGTTTGAATATGTTTGTCAGGGATAGGAATCGTAATCTTAAGAAACCAAACGGTTATGATTCATGTGAACGACTAGGTTCCATTAACGATTCTTTTCAGTAGCCTACTTTTGAGGAATACTAATTATTTTGCTGGGCTTATTGCATTCACTGCCTTTACTAGGCTAGTCTTTAGCCAAATTATGATATTTTCAGATTTAAACAGAATAGATATGTAAATCTGAATACATTTTCCACCGTACTTTTAAAAGGTACGTTTACGTTTTAATTTCTGATGACTTTTTAAATGCAATTCACTATCCCACCATACGAATGACTATTCCCTATATAGTTGCATTGATTTATAACCAGCCTTAAGTAAAACATAGCACAATGACAAATGTTTTTGGCATATTTTAATTTATACAACACGACATTTAATGACTTAAGTGAATCAGAACAGTAACAGTTCTCACTGATTCATAAGTATTTTTGAATCACTTTAAAGAACCGATTCATAAGACTCGTTCATTGGGTGCGCTGTTTTTGACCCACTAAAGAGAACCGGCTCATACGAGTCACTCATTCGATTGGAAATAGGGCTGCAGTGTGTTTTTTTTATTTTTGGGATTAACTCAAAAGAACCGGCTCATAAGATCCATTGCTTCAGGAATCGGCTTCACTTCTAAAGATTTGGTCAAATTTGGCGCTAGATATACAGTTGTGCTCTTCATTAAAGCATCTCCTTCCAGCTTTTGTATATTTTACTATGATACTGAGAAGAGTTAACTGTAGCCTACTAACTTTCACAGAATACTAATGAGCTCGCCCTCGAACACTGACGGTCGCTGTCCGTGATAGCCTGTATTAACCAGCCCAGTGGAGACAGTGAAACATAGTCTTGCACGCTAAACTCACTCAGTTCTCTTCTTTAAGTGAGTGCAGAGAGGATATGACTGACACAGGTGAAGTTGCTCCTCACAGCAGACCTCTGAGGCTTTCCTCTCCTTCACCACCCTCCCCTGGAGCTTTACTCCTGTAGATGGCAGTGCAAATCAAATATTTACGCTCAATTTGTCGAGTCGTCGTGACGAGTTCCTGTCAGGTCGCTTGTAAAGTAAACCATCATTGCGGAGTAATACGCAAAATTACTCTTTCTGGCACGAAGAGAACAGCAATCATGTAATTGTGTCCTCCAGAAGCGCGGGATCGTTTCAGGTCATTCTCGAAGAAATTATTTATCTGTGAAACCCTGTAAAGGCAAGCCACCCTTGAGCTAGATGCCTAGTTTTCTTTTGCACAGGCATGTGTATGGTTATTTATCCACTTATATTAAATGAGTAATGAAATGTGGAGTGAAAACCTATTCCTCTATTTGAGCACTGCTTTTCCATCCATAGAACATCTCACCATAGAAATCAATCAGGATGGATCTTGAATATTTTGAATAGATAGTGTGTAATAATATATATATATATATATATATATATACAGTATATTCCTGTAGTTCTAAAATAAACGTAAAGGTCATGGGTTCAGCTCCCAGGAAATAAATACTGATAATGTAATGTATACTTTAGTATACCTTTTATGCCTTTATATAATTTATATATTAAGTATCTAGATGCATTTTGTGTAATATAAATACTCTGAGCTGTATGTTCTATAAAATAAGCTAATGTGTGATTTTATGCCTTTATATAAAGTGTGTGTGTGTGTGTGTGTGTGTGTGTGTGTGTGTGTGTGTGTGTGTGTGTATGCAGCATGCATGCATGCATGCATTAGTGAATTTTACATGCGTATGTACAAATGGACTATTTTTATGAATTATGCGTGCATCTGTGCATTAGTGGATTTTACATGTGTATGTACATATGAACTGTTTTTATGAATTATGCATGCATGCATTAGTGAATTTTACAGAAGTCCGTTACCCCTGGGTTCACATAGGTGTCCTTACAAAATAAGCAAAGGAGTTGTTCATCAAATTATAGAAATAGTTCATCTGAAAATTATAATTCTTATTTTGTGTTATTTTTCTGTACTTTTTGCCTTATAAATTAGTTTTATAATACACAAATGTACTAATGTATATTATGTGTTAAAATATACACATAGACTTTCTATCTCAGATACTTGGTGTCAGACAAAAGCACAGAAAACAAAAAAACGAAATAAGACTTTCAGATGAACTATTCCTATAATGTGATGAACAACTCCTTTGCTTATTCTGTTAGGACACATGTGTGAACCCAGGGGTAACGGACTTCTGTAAAATTCACTGATGATCACCGTGGGCCGGTTTGTTAAAATTCAAAGTGCAAACATGTCTCTGAACAGTGAAGTTTGTTCTAAGAAAAAGTCATAGCACTGTTTTATTTGGTTCACTGTGTAATTTCTTCTGTTAAGAAAAGCGTTGTGTGTTTGTTTGTCTGTGTTTGGTGCACTAGAGCTATGCTAATGTGGCCATGGTCCTGACCCCAGTGCCCTCTTCGCTTGCAGTTTCAGAGATCAAAGCCTGAGCAGCAGACAGCTCCTCCTCCACTTTTGACTAATAATGTCTGAGAGCACTTGCTTCATGCAGAACATCAGCATCATCAGACAAATGATCCCAGAGTGAACAGCTGGGCTTCCTTAATACCTGTTAGCACTAGTCACTGGGTCAGGCCTTCTGGCCACAACTGATTCCCAATTGCCTTTTACATTACGGGTAACTGAAAACACCAGCTCTAATAATAAGCACTGTTGGAAATGCCAACCATTTACTAGAATAGTAGAATATAATCATAACCAATAACCATGGTGATTAAATGTGTGGATGTTTCATATGGTCTTATATATTATTATTTTTTTTTTTTTTTGCTGTCAAATTAATAAATAATTCATGAATTGTTTATCGCCAGCAATATTGAATTTTATAAATACAGTAGAGCTTTATATAACTTGTGAGAAAAGCCACAGATGGAAGGAAGAAAGAAAAGGTGTTGCAGAAATTAACGTGAGCGTTGTGATAATACAGTGATAAAATAATCCAGTGTACTTGTTTTAGGTATTGGGTGAAGGTCCATGCAGTGCATAGCAGACAAGCCGTACTAGGGGTCATCGGATAAGAAGTGGCTCAATAGTGGACATGTCATGTTTACAGTACGTTCATAAAAGCTGCTTCACAGTGAATGCTGCTTGTCTCTACATTAGGAGATGCCTCTTGCAAGGCTGTATGTCTGTGTAGCGAGTTGCCCAAAGGCAAAGCACGCTAATCTAAACAGCAGCTTGTTTGTCTTGGAAAGGGTCACTGCTTCTCATATCAGTTAAACAACAATTATATTCCCTGTCCAGAACGCAGTATGCTGATTACAGCACAGCTGTTTCATACAGAGACACTTGTGATTTGTTCATGTGTCTTAGAGTAGTTTACTGTAAAATTAACATTCTGTCATCATTTACTCACCCTCATGTCATTCCAAAAAAAAAATGTTTCTTCTGTTGAACACAAATGATTATATTTTAAAGGGGTAATCGGATGCAACATTCACTTTACAAGTTGTTTGAACATAAATGTGTGATGGAAGTGTGTGTATACATCCATCCTAAAATAATAAAAATCCACCTAGTGCTTTTTTTAAATCCCTATCCCTTTCTCAAATCAGGGCTGTTCTGAGATTCCTGTCAGAATGATGTAGTTCTGTGCAGGCCCCTCCCACGATAGTTGATCGTACCTTAGTCCCGCCCTGAGAGAGCTGAGAGCTGTCCGCCTCTGGTGCGGGGGAAAACAAGAATGTCTTGTAATAATGAATATAGCAGTCGTCATTTACTCCTGACATCTGAGCCACTGAAGACGCAGAGGATTAACCTTACTTTAATTTTGAAGTGAATGCCTATCCTATTTAAATCTGCCTAATGATCCGACAGGGGACTAAAGCAGAGCCAATCTTATCTACTTGCACAGCATAAAAAAAAAAACGCTGGATGAAAACACCAAAAATAAATGTACATGAATTCATAAAGTACGTAGATGTACATAAAGATAAGAAAACATGCCCATAAACTACAATGGATATACATTTACCGAATAAAATCCCAATGCGCTTCAAAAAATAATTTAAGTTTGTGTGATTGGATGGCATAACTGGACTAACCAGCAGACCAATCACATTGCACAGCATTTGGAATGTTGTTTTGGTCATTCTGAAATGCTTGCTCCAAAATCTATTATTAAAGTGGTTCGGTATAATTACATCCCAGAACTGTCTTGCACGACTGCGTTCCCAAACAGCAGGGATCTGATTCCGAAAGTAACATAACATGAGTGCCTTTATTGCGTTTCTACTGTGCAAGTAATTTATATACAAACAAAAAAGTACATTTGTATTTAATTTCTACAGCACCAAACTCCGTTTATCTTAGCGACACATTTGGCTTCCGATTTTCAGAAAGTTACGATTTTGATCTCTTTGATCTTCTGGAGGAAAACTTTAGCTTTATTTGGAAATGTTGATGCATTATTCCAGGTTAAGTTCACAGCTTTGGATGGAAACATTGCTGTTGACTTCCATTGAATGGGGAAAACCTGTTTGGTTATCAACATTCTATTAAATATCTTATTTTATGTTCAACAGAAGAAAGAAACTCACACAGGTTTGGAGCAACTTGAAGGTGAGTAAGTGATAACAATTTTCATTTTCGGCTGATCTGTCGCTTTAACTCGCACACATTTCTTTCCTGTCTTTAAGAAGACCTCAGCAGAAGATCTGCGAGGGACATGGTAGGCGAACGTGTTTCTTAGAGACAAGGCTGGAGTGTGAATGTCATATTTCCGGTCTCTCTTTCTCTCATAGTGGCATGAAAGTGTCCTGCCCACTCACCATGGCTGACTAATAGTGAGTGGCTGCCAGTCTGTTGGACAGGTTGTGGCTAGTCACTGAAACATTTAATAGCTCATATTCCTTTTCGCTGTGCCTGCCCACACAGCACATGTTATAGAGCTCTCATCGGCACGACCACTGGTAAATACAAGCGAGACGTAAACAAATGACCACAGAAGACGTGCGTTAGGCGGCATTGATGCGTGACGGAATATGTTTTGTGTCTTGTAGTTTGAGTATTGCTCTTTCAGCCGTTTTTGAGACAAGTGGTTAGAAGTAAGTGCAGAAAGCACACAGGGGATGTTTAACATGGTCATCACAATTGATTTCTTCCAAGAAAAGAGCCGTTTCTTGCTTTATGTTTGCTTTGGCTGCTCTTTCCCATGGTCCACTAAGGTCAGTTGTCCAGGGGGGTAAATTGAGTGCAGTGGGCACAGCAATGTTGACAGGTTTAGATGTGACATTCATAAAATGGTAGTTTCTGAGTGAGTCTAATGGGACTTCCCACTTCATCTTTCCTTTTTTGAAGCTAAAAATATTACAATAAATTCAACGTTAATTATGTTTTTGGTGAAATACCACGTTGGTTTATTTATTTATTATTATAAGTGCTATTATTATTATTATTGATGTTTACTGTATACTTCAAATATAATTGACAGATATATGTAAACATAAAGGAGAATACAGATAAATAATAATGATGATGATGATGATGATAATGTATTAATATTGTTTAGTTTTAAAATGATATTTCCTTGTGTTTTTTTAAGCTAAAAATATTTTTATTGAAGATCATACTACATTAATATGAATAATTTTGTGGTTTTAATGTATGCTTTGATTATAATTAATTATAATTAGATGATGATTATTATTATTAACATTTACTGTATACTTCAAGTATAATTGATAGAAACAATTTAAAAAAATAAGTATAATAATAATAACAGTGTTGTTGTTGTTATTGTTATTATTTTTTTCTTGTCAAATTCCTCACTTGGTAATTGATTTGAATACGTTTGTGTTTTTTATGATGATGATTATTAAAGATGTATGCTTCAATTATAATTGGTCTGTAATGGCATAATAAAAAAAAAAATGAAAATGTAGTAGTAGTAGCAGTAATAATAATAATACATTTATTTATTTATACAATTATTATTATTGAAGATATTGTTGTTACTTATTTAATATTTAAGTACATATTTTAAATTAAACAAATATTTTATGAAGTCTTATATAAACCTTGAGCTCTTTAATTTTGTGAAAGTGTCTCCTTTAGGGACACTAATTTAATTATTTCTTCCCGTAAATGGTTTAAATTAGATGAACGTCATCTATTTGCTGACAGATTTTTGGGTCCTCCACCATGAGGATGACATGGAGGCCAGCTGGAGCTCATTACAAGTTGCAGACAGGCTGGATAAACTCCTCGATCGCTTGTGGGAATCTAGTGCTCTCCAAGGATGGAGGGAATTTACATCTTTGTGCACTGTAATTGGTGTCGTGTCTCATTATAGTGGCTGTGCTGTTTGGATTTTTCATTGAGTTTCATTTACTATCCCTCCATAGGCTGAAGAACATTACATGTGCATTAGTGTAGACACACACACCACGCTCCTTCTCCGTTACTCCTGGCATGAAACATAGCAATTAGCGCATTACTAAGTTCACCATCAGGAGGATTGAATGAGGTGAGAGAAGCGCCCCCACTGAGCACTGACTGAATTATGTAACATTACTCTGATGACATTTGGCAATGGCATTTGGCAGCAGTGAGCAAACCCAACAGAAAAGTCTCATCTTCAGTTGAAATAGACACTAATGTTGTATGCTGCATTGATAACGTTTCGATTTGTATCACTTTGAAAATGAATAGCACGTCCCTCCTCAACAGAAGCACGCAGAGCATGTTTTCAGCTATTGTTTGTGCGCAATCGGTGCGGAATGACTTGCATGGTGGAATTTAGTACTTAGGGTTAGGGGTTTGTTCAAATCCCAAAGCCTACGTGAAAGTATGATAAATAGAAAAAGTGATGGTTGACTTGGCAAATGCGGCTAATTACCGTATTTATCAAGTGAGATGAAAAAGAACAATTTTGGTTCCTGTGAGGGAAAACGAGAGAAAATATTTAGCTAAAGTGATCATTGAGCTCCTGCCTAAATTATTAATTATATCCATCTGTACTGACATTTCAGCAGCGGTGTGGAGATCTGAAGAAAGATTTATTGAAAACATAATTTCTCCTTTGCAGTTACGCAGAAACATGCAATTTCTAGCAACCCTACATGACTGCTTAAGCACTGAGTAGAATGTCCTCTGAATACATCATTTGTGGTATTCGTATAAAGAAAGAAGTTTGCTCCAGTTGGAATGTTTATGATTATAGTATATAAAAGTTAGAGTAATATCAAAGATCGGAATATCTGCTGTATTAACCAATAAAGTAATTTACTTGTCCACGCTAGTGGTGGAAATGCTAAAGACCTTATTACTCAAAATCATATTTAACTGTAATTTACTTGGTTCAAGAATATATTTTCACAGAAAATGTTTTCAAATTGCCCACTGACATAAACATAAGATTCTATATTATATCATTCTATATTTTTTTATTTAGATTTTTAGATTGTGTATATATAACATTTATTTACTTTACATTAGTTTGTATTAGTTATATAAAATATTGAATGTACACTGAACAAAATTATAAACGCAACACTGTTGTTTTTGCCCCCATTTTTCATGAGCTGAACTCAAAGATCTAAGACTTTTTCTATGTACACAAAAGGCCTATTTCTCTCAAATATTGTTCACAAATCTGTCTAAATCTGTGTTAGTGAGCACTTCTCCTTTGCCGAGATAATCCATCCACCTCACAGGTGTGGCATATCAAGATGCTGATTAGACAGCATGATTATTGCACAGGTGTGCCTTAAGCTGGCCACAATAAAAGGCCACTCTAAAATGTGCAGTTTTACTGTATTAGGGGGGTCGGTGGGGGTCCGTATCCATGACTACCATTTGCCTCACGCAGTGCAACACATCTCCTTCGCATAGAGTTGATCAGGTTGTTGATTGTGGCCTGTGGAATGTTGGTCCACTCCTCTTCAATGGTTGTGCGAAGTTGCTGGATATTGGCAGGAACTGGAACACTCTGTCGTATACGCCGATCCAGAGCATCCCAAACATGCTCAATGGGTGACATGTCCGGTGAGTATTCTGGCCATGCAAGAACTGGGATGTTTTCAGCTTCCAGGAATTGTGTACATGCTGCAACATGAGGTGATGGTCGTGGATGAATGGCACAACAATGGGCCTCAGGATCTCGTCACGGTATCTGTGCATTCAAAATGCCATCAATAAAATGCACCTGTGTTCGTTGTCCATAACATATGCCTGCCCATACCATAACCCACCACTACCATGGGCCAATCGATCCACAACGTTGACATCAGCAAACCGCTCACCCACACGACGCCATACACGCTGTCTGCCATCTGCCCTGTACAGTGAAAACTGGGATTCATCCTGAAGAGAACACCTCTTCAAAGTGCCAGACGCCACGAATGTGAGCATTTGCCCGCTCAAGTCGGTTACGACGACGAACTGCAGTCAGGTCGAGACCGATGAGGACGATGAGCATGCAGATGAGCTTCCCTGAGACGGTTTTTGACAGTTTGTGCAGATTATTTGGTTATGCAAACCGATTGTTGCAGCAGCTGTCCGGGTGGCTGGTCTCAGACGATCTTGGAGGTGAAGATGCTGGATGTGGAGGTCCTGGGCTGGTGTGGTTACACGTGGTCTGTGTTTGTGAGGTTGGTTGGATGTACTGCCAAATTCTCTGGAACGCCTTTGGAGACGGCTTATGGTAGAGAAATTAACATTCAATTGACGGGCAACAGCTCTAGTGGACATTCCTGCAGTCAGCATGCCAATTGCACGCTCCCTCAAAACTTGCGACATCTGTGGCATTGTGCTGTGTGATAAAACTGCACATTTTAGAGTGGCCTTTTATTGTGGCCAGCCTAAGGCACACCTGTGCAATAATCATGCTGTCTAATCAGCATCTTGATATGCCACACCTGTGAGGTGGATGGATTACCTCGGCAAAGGAGAAGTGCTCACTAACACAGATTTAGACAGATTTGTGAACAATATTTGAGAGAAATAGGCCTTTTGTGTACATAGAAAAAGTCTTAGATCTTTGAGTTCAGCTCAAGAAAAATGGGGGCAAAAACAAAAGTGTTGCGTTTATAATTTTGTTCAGTATATTTAAACCAATGTCTTAAACCAATCCAAATTACTATAAAGTGCTTAAAAGCTATATATACATTCTGTATATAAATCTAAAAATAAAAGTAAATATATATGATAATAATATGATATATATCTTTAACTAATATAAACTAATATACTAATACAAACTAATATAAAGTAAATAAAACGCAAATAAATAAAATGTCAATAAAAACTTTATGTAGTATTTCAAACTCTTTATAAAACCTTATATAAATCTATATAACCAAAAAAGTAAGAAAAAATCCATTATAGCGAAATGGGAATCTCAGAAAATGTTAAAATGTTATAAAATCTCTGAATGTTCATTTCAAATGTTACCAGATCTAAATTATAGGATTGATATTTAACTCATATTTGCTTCCAAGTGTTTGTAGGAACATTAGAGCACGTCATGCTTGAGTGTTTGATTTATTTGCTCTTCAAGGATGTTGACATTGATGCTGGTCTTTAGTGCCAAAAGGACAGTGACGGCCGAATGCTGCATCCAGTGCTGTAGCGGAGAGTTGTCCTCCAGCTTCAGCCCCCCCCCCCTCCTCCTCCTCCTCCTGCTGTGTGTGTGTCTGTATGTTTGTAAGCTGTTGGACTGTGACCATGTTGAAGGGACATTGAGAAATCTTGACCTTTCTGCCTTGAATCCATGCATTCCGTCAAGCAGTCTGGCTCTTAAAAGCAGGACCGGCCACTACACTAGATTAAACGCATGGCTCGAGAGTAATATGTTGCAGTGTGCACGTATACATGGGTTGTAGATCTTTTCATTGAACCACTGTCAAGGTTACTTCTCGTCTTTAGCAGCTACAGCACTGCAGACATCACAAACCCTGTCCCATGACACCTATGCTGGGAGTCGGATCTTAAACACCACTGTAATATTCTCATCGCCATGTTCCTTTAGTTTTTAATGAGTATTTTATTTTTAATATAACTTTAAGGCGGTCAGAAAATGCTTTTTTATAAGTCTACTTATAATGGTAGCCTAGGATTTTAACCTAAAGCTGATTGTTTACATCTTCTTTGTAAAGTCTGAATTCAATTGTGACAGGTTCTGCAATGCAATGTGTTGAACTGATAAATTTGTCTCGAACTGATCAGGGACCTTGATTTAAAAAACTTCAGCCATTTTTGCATTGCAGGACATACAAAGTTGCAGGTGCTACATATAGTTAGGAATTTCATGCAAGTTTCTATTTATTTAGTAGGCAACAACATGTAAATATATTCTGTCATTGGTTTCTATGCACACATATATCCATCGGTCTGATGCATTTTTGTATAAGTTAAGAACGAGTCAATTTTGAAATTTAATATATTAAATTATCTTTTTGGACAGAGTAGGAAGTTTCAAAATTGAAACATGCAAAATATTAATATTGTACGTTGAAATAAAAAAATCTAATAACTTGTCTTCACATTATATTAGATTTATTTAATAATAAAAAAAAGAAAATCTGATTTCTCATGTCATGGCTCATTTAATGATAATGATTATTATTATTGAGTAGAAAGGACAAAAAAAGGTTCCGGATGCAATCTATACTATATATTGAGCAGTTTCCAGGGATACTTGAACAGATGTTTACATTTTATGTATACATGTTAATAGAAAATATTACATTTAATGAATGCACTATAAATTACATGCTAAAATATACATTTATATCATGCGTAAATTAGTAATATATGTGCCTGCTTATTTTATGAATTGAATAATATTACATCATATTAATTATATAATATGTATTATGAAATGTAATTATAATGTCTATTTTTTTTTAAACAAGAAGGACAATTTGATTTCTCATTACATGCATTACATGCATCCCACAAATTAATCTGCACTTTAAAGATATATAATTGTTACTTGTCTTGTCTCTGATTTTAATCAGTTTCCAGGGATACTTGGAAAGTATTTTTTTTTTCAAATGAATAAGAATATGTGCGCTACACATAAATATTAGTTTATTTTTCACCCGCGTATTTGTTTGATTGACTTTAATCATATGTGACCCTGGACCACAAAACCAGTTTTTATATTGAGATTTATACAGTAAATATTTATCTGAAATCTGAATAAATAAGCTTTCCATTTATATATGGTTTGTTATGATAGGACAATATTTGACCGAGATACAATTATTTGAAAATCTGGAATCTGAGGGTGCAAAAAAAAAAAAATACTGAGAAAATCGCCTTTAAAGTTGTCCAAATGAAGTTCTTAACAATGCATATTACTAATCAAAAATTAAGTTTTGATATATTTATATTAGGAATTTACAAAATATCTTCATGGAACATGATTTTTACTTAATATCCTAATGATTTTTGGCATAAAAGAAAAATATATAATTTTGACCCATACATATATATTTTTGGTTATTGCTACAAATATACCCGTGCTACTTATGACTGGTTTTGTGGTCCAGGGTTACATATTACGTAATATGAAAATTATATTATATATGATATATTTATTATAAAATGAAATTGTATATTTTAAAATAAAACAAACTCCCATTAAATTAGTTTTTTTTATTATAAAAAAAATTTATTTCTCATTATGTGTCTCCTTTATGTTTATTATTAATTAGAATGCACAAAAGGATCATGGTGTATATACAGCAGATTAAAATGCAAAACGATTAACACGTGTAGCCAAAAGTATGGACACTCTCTTGTAATTGGCTTAGCCTTTTAATTCAGAAAATGTTTTATGCTAGACATGGTGTCCTTCCAGCTATTTGAGGAAGGAATGTATCTATTTCATCATGCCAGTACCCCTCTGCACAAAGCTAAGTCCATAAATTGATGCTTTACTGAGTCTGGTGTGGAAGAACTTGACTGATAAACTCAAAGTTCAGACCTGAACTCCACAGAGCACCTTAAGATAAATGGGGACAATGAGACCAAATTCAGGCTTCAGTATTTAGTGGGAAGCCTTCCCAGAGGTGTAGACATTTTCAAAGAGAAGAAACTCTTTTTAATGCCCATGGTTTATAATGAAATGCTCAACAAGCACGTACAAGAGCACTCTGGTGTCCACGTACAGTACTTACGGTGTCTAAACTCTCTAATCTTATGATACATTTACAGACCCAATTTCTCTCTAATATAAAGCAACTAAGGGTGCAGGAATAGTTAATGAAAAATATCATCATGTAGCTTAGCTTTCTAGCGTCCCCTTTTTGTATAATGAGCACTAATGGGCTTAGACTAAGAGTACAGAGTTATCAGTCCAGTTAAGGAATGAGCTCACTGCAGGAAATGCAATTATTTTAATTGTTTACTTTCTAACCTCCACTCCTAAGCAAAAAGCCAAAGTAGCAAACATTAATCTGCTCTTCCAGCTGCAGCCTACATGTGTTATTTTTCATTGTTTTACTTGCCTTTTTATTCTCTTTTCTATAACTTTCTCCTGTGCTGGTCATTGTCAGTATCGTTTTTCTCAGAGGCTATGTTTAGAATAGCAACTTTCACACTCTTCAGTACTATTTCTGAAGTATGTACTGTGGATAGTAGCAACATAGTTGTATGACACAATGATACATTTTCAACATGGAACTATGAATAATACACCATCTTTTTGAGTCAACATGACATCAAAATAACCATAGTTACTTCATTTAAAGGGGTTAATAATAATAATAAAAAAAAAAATAATTTACTCACCCTCATGTCCATGCACACTTATGACTTTCTTTCATTTGTGAACCATAAAAGAAAATATGTTTAGGGCTATTTCAATTGTTTTTGTTCATATAGTATAAGTGAATGTAGTATAAAACAATACCGGACTTTCATTGTATGGACACAACAATATCAAAATATCTTCTTTTGTGTTCCACAGAAGAAAGACACAAAGATTGTATTTTATTTTATGTTTTTCTCAGAAATAAAACGTATGGAAGTGTAATGGGTTGCAAAAGTTGTGTTATATTGAAATGTTGTAAATTACAATTATCGTTATATATGCAATTACCTTTTTTATTTAAACTCTGAGATGAGAATTAAGTGTGTGTGTGTGTGTGTGTGTGCATATATGAAAAAAACAAAAAGTTCAAGTTCTTTGAAGTATGTTCATTTATGCACTCAATACTTGGTTGGGGCTCAAATGGCACCAACTCCAGCATCGGTGAGGTGTGGCATGGAAGCGATCAGCCTGTGGCACTGCTGAGGCACTATTGAGCCTTCAGCTCGTCTGTATTGTTGGATCGACTATTTCTCATCTTTCTCTTGAAAATATCCCATAGATTCCATATGGGGTTCAGGTCAGGCATGTTGGCTGGCCAATCAAGCACAGTAATATCATGGTCAGCAAACAACTTGGAAGTGGTTTTGGTACTGTGGGCAGGTGCTAAAGTGCTGACTCTTGATGCACTGACTCCAGCTTCAGTTCACTCCTTGTGAAATTCCCTGTTGCTTGTGCACCTTTCCAACCCAATTTCATCCTTCCAGTCAACTTTGCATTTAATATGCTTTGATACAGCACTCTGTGAACAGCCCCCCTTTCAGTAACGACCTTACCCTCTGTGTGGAGGGTGTCAA
Source organism: Ptychobarbus kaznakovi (assembly GCA_027422405.1). Classification (NCBI taxonomy): domain Eukaryota; kingdom Metazoa; phylum Chordata; class Actinopteri; order Cypriniformes; family Cyprinidae; genus Ptychobarbus; species Ptychobarbus kaznakovi. The sequence continues at coordinate 13,587,184 of CM049795.1, read as the reverse complement.
TGATCGTCTTCTGGACCATTTTTAACAAGTCAGCAGTCTTCTCCATTATTGTGGTTTCAAAGAACAAGAGATACCCGGAATTTGTATTGTAGGGATGGTCATTTAATCGAGCTCAAATGTAAAATTTCTAATATTTTGAGAGACTGTATTTTTGACTCTCATGAGCTGTAAGCTTTAATCATCAAAATTAAAACCAAAAACTTTTGAAATGTTTTACTTTTCATTCAATGAATCTAGATTCTAGAATATATGAAAGTTTAACTTTTTGAAATGTTACCAAAAAAAAAGATCTTTCAAGATATTCAAATTTTTTGAGATGCACCTATATATAAAGAAAATAGGATAACACTTTAGTATAGGAACCTCTTCTCGTTATTAACTAGTTGCTAATTAGCATGCCTGTTATTAACTTATTGGCTTGTTATAAAGCACATATTCTGCATGACCATATTCTACGTCCATAATCCTACCCAATACCCAAACTTAACAACTAGCTTACTAACTATTAATAAGCAGCAAATATTGAGGCAAAAGTTATAGTTCATAGTTTATTAATAGTGAGAATTGGACCTTAAAATAATGCACTTTTTATGCACTGGCATAGCTTATCTTTACTTCTGATTTTTCTCACTGTTCTCTTTCACTCTGTTTTTGAAGACTTTATCTTTTTTCCCTGCCCGACTCCAGATGTACTCCATCACTCCTGGGTTTTCTTGCTTTTGTCAGAAAGCAGCAGTTTAGCATTTTATTGAGCTGTAGAATTAAAAGTATCATTACCCACTTCTGTACATCCTAGTCGACTGTAGTTAAACAAAACTCTCTTTTGGGGCCTCGGTTAAGCCAGTAAGTCAATAGAACTGCTTTTCTCCCCAGAATCCAAAGCCACGGTCATTCACAAGCAGCACCTCCAAAAAGCCGTGTTTCTCTATTGACTCCACAGTTAACACTACTGGCAACAACCCTGACCTCCTATAAAAGGCCAAATGCCTGTAAGGTACAGCAATCATATCCTGGCTGTATTTCAGGATAGGAATTTTGAGGCCATATTTATTCCCAGTCACCAGGCAACACAGAATCAGCCCTCAAAATAGAGCAACAGCAATATGTACTTGGCTTCTCACAACCTCAGCTCATATACAGCAGAATATACATCCTATTAGAGAACACTGATCCCCAATTGAAGGGGACTTAAGCAACTTCTAGAGAAACTTGTAAATGTTTTCATTGTGCATTTTAGCAATTACTTTCAATTACTAGTCATTAAAAATTGATGCCCCCCCCCCCTAAATTCACTACCATTCAAAGTTTTGGGGTCAGTAAGATATATATACTGTATATATATTTTTTTTACACTTATTCAGCAATGGCACATTAACTCGATCAAGTGACAACATTTCTAACATTAAAAAATATTTATGTTTTAAATGTTGTTTTGAACTTTCTATTCTTCAGAGATTCACAGTTTCCACAAAACATGAAGCAGTTTACTACTACTACTACTAATAATAATAATGATGTTTTTGAGCAACAATTCAGCATTAGAATAATTTTTGAAGGATCATGTGACACTGAAGACTGGAGTAATGATACTGAAAATTCAGCTTTGCCATCACAGGAATAAATTACATTTTTAAATATATTAAAATTGGAAATATATAAAATGGAATGGTTATCTTAAATTCAAATTTTTCACAATATTACTGTTTTTGCTTTATTTTGGTTCATAAATGCACCCTTGGTTAGCAGAGACTTCTTTAACAAACAAAATAATATATAAACAAATATTAAAATATATATAATATAATATAAGAATAAATCTTACAAACCTAAACGTTTTAAATGCAGTATGTGTGTGTGTGTGTATATTTGTATGCACACACACACACACACACACACACACACACACGTATGCACACACACACACACACACACACACACACACACACACACACACACACACACACACACACACACACACACACACACACACACACACACACACACACACACACACACACAAATATATATATAAATAAATCAATATAATACTGTAATATATTATATTATACTGTATTATATTATATTGTTTGACTATAAATAAATTACAAATTTGTTTTGAATATTTATAACTTAATAATATATGTGCTACACGTTTGCTAATTTACTTTTCACCCATTTGATTTAATTAACTTTAATTACATGAATCACAATGCTAAATTATATCCAGTATGATGGAACACATTTGGTGTTGAAAAAAATGAGTCTTATTGATGAGGCGTTGGTGGTCCACAAGACATAAATATAAAACATTGTGATTGATCACGGTAATGTAGAGTGTGTAACTAGCTTTAGGACTTGTAGGTGAAAAACAGGACTGGAGGAAACCAAATCATCACCCAAGATGGATTCTGTTTCTGTGTTTCTTATTTCACGTTTTGAAAGCAAGACCTAAGTTTGCAAAGATACAAGGGAGAGTAAATTATGTCAGAATTGTAGTTTTTGGGTTACTGTCACTTTAATTGTGTCTATCAAATTAAAGATGATTTAGACTGCAAGGTTATTGTTTTTCTACAAAACAAATCATAATGGGAAATAGGAGTGTATGGTTTTGCTTTGATTGTCTGGCTACGGTTGGAGGAATGGATTTGTTTTTAGATTACACAGATTTAGTTGGCTTAATTTGCATGTGGTCTGTTCTGCGACACTTTATTTCGAGTAAATCAGCAGCAGCAAGTGGATCCGTACCTTATTAGCAGAGCGACTCGTGACCTCTGAACATCTCCATACCTCCGTAATTAAAGCGCTCAAATCAAAGCCGCTTGATGTTAAATAACAACACAAAGAATAGGAGCCGATCACTTCATCTAACAGATTATGGGGTCCAAGAAATTAAATGACTGCTTTACTCTGGGCTTTTCATACCTTTAAAAAGCCAACCCACCCCCTGAAATTGGCTGTCGTGGTTCTCTAGGCTTTTCTAAACAAAATTAGCACCCTCTTTCACCGAACACGCCAGCACGGCTTCAATAAGAGCAGCCTGGGTTTTTGTTTGATAGATGAGTCTGTTGTTTGTGGGTTGTCATTACTGGTTATACATTAGCTTACTGTATTCATTTCCCAACTTCTAAGTGTCAACAAGCTCGACGCTTATTAAAGAATAAAAGAATCTCGAATAGCTTTCGAAATCCTACGTTGTCATAAAATCGTTGCTTTAACCACTTAAAAACACTGGATTTTATGACCTGCTCATTATCGCTTTGACCGTGTTGTTGTTCAGACATTGCAGCCAATATGTCAACCCCAAGATCCAGAGGAATATTAACAAGACGTTTGTTGTTGTTTTTTTTCTTCTCACTCTGAATGTCAAGAGCACAAACACTCTTAAAGCGGATAAGGGCTCTGTGAGAGTGCCAGGAAGTGGCGTGGTTGGATGACTGTGGGCTTGGCTTTTATGGTGCCATTAGTATTCTGCATCTACAGTCTTCCTCATGTTTGTAGTGATATCATTCTGAGTGCTTTCTGTTCAACACTGACCCATGGTTTACTCGTCCTTGCAGAAATTACCCTGGAGGCTGACAAAATGCACTGAGAAGCTTTCTAAACACTCATCTGCCAGCAGTCCTCATCAACACTGCATCAGATTACTGACAAGTGGCCTTGTTTCTGAACTCTCAGTGACAACTTTATGATATTGTGACATTATTACATTTTCTGTCCTTTTGACAAATGTACTTAAAGCATACATGTTGACATGAGGCAAGAACCCCTAACATCAAAGGGGGCTCAGATGTAGCTGTATTTATGTGTAAATTAAATAGTGTCATGATTTGTAGTTTCATAAGTAATTTATAATTTCACGTAGCCTATTTTTGTCAAATATTTTCAAATGTTTTATTTTTGTCTATTTTCATTTTTAATTGCTTCTTTCAACAACATTTAAAACATTATGCTCAACAAGGCTGCATTCATCTGATCAAAAATACAGCGAAACACTAATACTATGAAATATTTTACAATTTAAAATAACAGTTTTCTGTTTTATTATATTTAAAAATGTCATTGAATTTTCAGCAGCCACATGATGCTTCAGAAATAATTCTAGTATGCTGATTTGCTGCTCAGGAAACATTTGTTATTTGAATTATTATTAATCAATGTTGAGTTGTGCTGCTTAATATTGTCGACCCTAATGCTCGACAAGGAAAAATATAGCAACATGTGTGCAATGGGCCCTGAAATCCTAGCACCGCCGTAACCGCCGTAGCTGGTTACGAATATAAAATCAGAACTTATTACTTATATAATTTTGCACAATTTTTGACCTCCTGTTGTTTCTGTACAACCAGTATTTTTTCATTTTTCTTCTCCGTCTATTATTGGGACGTCTATTTTAGAAAAGTCTGCCCCTAAGTGGCTCGCCAGGTGGATGGTTGTCAATCAGGTCGTCTCTTCCTATGCAAATGAACACCTGAAGCTATGCTGACTCACTGATGCCTGTATCTATGTGTGTGTTTACTCAAGCATACATTTGCATACACATGTTGCAGATGCTCAACAGCTGCATGATTGTTCATTCCTTGCCCGCGAAACGCCACCTACGATAAACTACTTTGATGTCGTATTTGGCAAGTCTGCTCACTGTGTGAAACGTCTGGTCTATTGATTTATGACATGAATGTAAACAGAGCGTCCTGCGGAGCACAGCTCCTCCCTGCGTGCAACTGAGAAAAGCCACGATGTGTTCTGAAGGCTGCGTGAGTCAAGATCACCTTGTGAGTTTCTCTCTAAAAATAAAGCCCATTAAAAACATAATCGCCTTATGGGCCAGATTGGTCACCAGCAGACAAAACTAATCAATAATCTCTCTAAACGTCTATCAGGAAGTTTGGGTTGTGAAAAGAGGCTGTTGGGAAAAGTACAGGACTTTTGTCCTGCTCTCCCGGACTCTGTCTTTCTGTCTCGGCAAACACGGCGCCTTTCATGCCTGCGTGGCGGCTGAGGAGTGAACTCTTCATCGGTTCTGACTGAGCTCTTCAGGGGCGCTGATGTTTGTTTGCTCTCTTCTCATCGGGGGGGATGTGCGTATGTGGCGGCTCTCCAGCGAGAGGGATCATGGGTGCTGCCAGTACCCTGAGGGCAAGCAATGATTCACTCCCAGCTTTCTGCTGTGTCCAGACTTCTGAGGCACAGGTCTGGGGCCAGATGAATACTAATCTACAGTGCTAGCCGAACAATCAACTATAAAGCAGGGGATAGTTGCTACTCTCACCACATATGGCATAGTAATATAAATGAATAGCACACTTACATTTTTAGGGTTATGGGATTAATGTGCATTATATCTTAGGTGGACATGAATAGGCATCATTGTCTTTTTTAATAACTGTATGGCGCATCATTGCTGCTGCAATAATTACATTTATTATTATTATTATAGTTCAATTTAATTTTTTTTATTAAAAATAGTTTGAGGGATAAGAAATTTGGCCATTGTTCTCATTAAAGGAACACTATTTTTTTGAAAACTTGACTTCTGTAGTTACAACTGTCTCTGTAGTGACATTGTGTACTGACTGACGGAATGAAAAGTTGTGATTTTCATAGGATATGGCTCGGAACTATACTCTCATTCCGGCCATACAAGGAACTTTGCTGCCATACCATGGGTGCAGCAGGCGCAATGATAAGCGCCCTGAAAATAGTCCCCAGCTATAGATAAAACCTAGCAGGGACTGCGGCGCTGTGTAATATCATAAGAACAGTCAAGTTTTAAATAGGCAAAATATCGAAACTCTTTGGTCATTTTTGAGCGAGATGCTAACGGTCTAATCAGATTCAATTATCAATGCTAAACTACCTGCTAGAGAGCCTGGGAATGAATTCATGTGGGTTAAATGTGTGGGGTTCATGTTAAACTTAAAGTGGTCCATGGCCTTATTTGGCCATGTTCATCAATGGTGCAGTTAATACGTTACGTTAATTTCTGTACTCCATGGGTTTATTTGGCCATTGTCCTCATCAATGTAGTGCAGTTATTTACTATTGTATTGTATTATATTATTTAGCAAGTTATAAATGACATAAACTAGCACACTCCACAGGTGTCTTCACTAATTCAATGCGTTCAATTTACTGGCTAACAGGACAATGCCATTTCTACACAGCAGCTAGTTTGGTGTTTAAAGTTATGTTGAAGGTCTCAGAAAGATGTCCTGCTAAACATGAGGGACAGTCAACACCACAGAGAATTTAATGGCTGTCATGCTCAATATCAAACAAAATAGCCTCGTGTCAACACCCTTGCCACTGTAGTATTAAGATTTAATTTGCGCTAAATTGGTTTCACACCAAAATATAATCTCATTTAGCAGGCAAATAAATTACATTGAGACAGCCTTGCGTTCTTTGTGTTGTTGACTTTCAACCTTGATATTTTTGAAGCATACGCAGAGGTCTAAGCACATGGGAGCACTTGTTTATTTTTTTCCTCTCTACATCAAGGTGTCAGATTACAGGTAGAGCTGGTTGATAGGAAGAGGAATGTTCAGTCAATAACACGATTATTTTCTGCTGTTTGCGCTTGTGAAATCACTCAGAGTTCTGGCTCTTTGTACGTTTTAGCAGTTGTTTTTTTTGCACGTGTGTGCAAGCAAATGATAGTGGTAAAGGATTTGCATTTTTGAGCACAACTCCTGGCAGGTTAGTCGAAGCAGATGCGTGTGCGGGAATGAATTTGGGGGAAATTTTGTTAAGCGATTTGCACCAAAGGGTCCTGAGCAGTTCTGAGCTAAATTACCAGGATTGCATTTGTCGGTCGTTGGGTTGTCAGATTTAAGCAGCCTTGCTTAACCCTTAGGGGACAGAGAGATGAAGAGAGAGGAGGGAATTGAGAGAAAATAATCAGTTCAAAACGAAAACTGTCACTATTTTCTTTTCTGTCAAATACAAAAGACGCTTCTCTTTTCTATGAGAGTCGAAAGTGTTTGTAAAGCTCAAAAGAGGAAAAAAAAAGCACCATAAAATGTGTTTATGAAACTTTCAGTGTTCCAAGTCTTCTGAAATATACACATTTTTTGTGTAAGAAACAGAAAGATTGAAGTTGTTATTTGTTGATAATTTTAATGTTAAATCAAGAACTGGAACAGAGTATTAAAGCTGAGAACCAAATCAGTCTGATTCATGAACAAATCTTTCTTTTTAGCCACAATAGAAAAAAAGTTACATTTCAAATTTCATTATTAATTAATGAAGAATAATCTTTTTTTTTACATAGTTCAATAATCTTTTATTTGGGTCAAAGACGCGATGTTCCCGCTTTGGTGTCTGCATCAAATTATATTTAATTATATTTTGTATATGAATTAAAAGCATGTTAAATGCAAGTAAAGTGTACTTAAATATTTCAACTAACGTTTGTGAAAAGAAAATGTCAAAACATTTCTCCATTTTCATTCAGCATAACAGATATATTTATTTACAAATAAAACTACATACTTATTCTTCATTTAAAAATGAAACAACAGAATTGTTCTGCCCTGTACTTAGAAAAATATATAAAAGGAAAAGGAATCATTCTAAATTTCATTGTATTTTAAATAATGAAAAACTTGACAAATGGGTAAAATCTAGTGGTTTGAAGAATAGTGTCAAAGATTGGTAAAGATTTAAAATTTCTGTTAATAATGGTAAAAATGTATGATTATGTTTTGCTCGGAAAAGCACAGGAGATATTCTAATATACACACAAAAAATAAACCTATTAAACTTGTTTATTTTTTGGATGCTTGAAACCCCCTTTTCATCTTTGACTCATTTACAACTTAATGAATGGATGGATGTGCTCTTCTTTTTAATAAACCAGTTTATCCAACTCGCATCGACTCGGTTGAGATTTGCTTGCAGTGGTTGTGGAGTTAACAGCTCACTGGAGCGAAAGATTGTCATTAAAAGAAAATTACTCAAATGTGTTCATCACACAGTGCTATTATATTGCAAGCATGTGAAAAAAAGATGCAAGATGCTTTTTTAAATTCCCATTTTATATTCCATAAAAGAAAATTATTCCAAAAGTGTTTCAAAAAACACTTTTTGATGAACTATTCCTTTAAGAAAGAAAGAGGGATCTAGAGAAGGGGAAAAATAGCAATCCCAGTTGGATTGTGTGAATAAAGCGATCATCATTAGCAGACTTGTTTGTTGTGGGATTGGATCAAGGCAGTGGTAGAGGCTGGTTATTTATACATTTCTTTTTGCTGAATAGAACAGTGAAGATTTGTGGCATTACACATGCCAACGTGTGACAGCGGCAGAGCTTTACAACCCCAGCGGCTCCAAAACAAACAGTCAGACACAGCAAAAGCAAGTAAACACCAGCTGAGATGCTGCCTCTCTCCTTCTAATCAGACAAGCGAGAAGTTCCGCTTTGATTCCGTCCCTTTAAATGCCTTCTTTGCAGGTGTGCTGAATGCAGCTCAGAGGCTTCGCTTCAAACACACATTTGGTCTGAATTGCTCGTCATTTGCAGTGATCACAGCGAGGTCAAACCTTTGACCATTGCCACCTAACTCGAGCTGGGCTTTGGTCCTGCTTCTGTTTGACTTCTCTATATCATTTTGACAGATACATGATACGTGATCAGTATGGTAAACAGTGGCGGCTGGTGAAAAAATGTTGAGGTGGGGCTGTGGCACACTGGCACAGCAAACAATTTCACAAACAATTATTCACAATAAATCAAACCGTCAGGCTGATCTGGACCCAGCTCCTTTACCTTCAGTTTTTCTGCCAAAGTTCTCCTCTCAAACGGACATTGGAGTAGAGATTGTACAGAGTTAGGTTCGTGTCTGGAATTAATAACACCTGAGTCCGTCATTGTCACGTAATTGAAAATTGCGCCACTACAGACCACGAGACCAGCCTTGATTTTAGCAGCTTGGGGCGACAGAAAAATCGCCCATTTCAGTTAAGATTTGAGGACGCTGATTGGCTAAATTTTATGTCACATCTTGAATATATTTATATCTTGAATCAGGATTTGACTAAACTCTACAAAGACCCGCCTCCTGTGGGCGCTTTCTCGATCGCCCCTCAGCTGAAATTGAGACGTGCTGACAGGCAGCGAGAGCATATTGTGATGGTGAAAACATATATTTTTCACAGAAGATGTTCTAATATATCACATCATACAAATATACATTTAAATAATTTATATAATTATTATTTTGTGTGTGTGGTTCAGGGAGGGCGGCGCCCTAGCGCCCTCTATTGGCCAGCCGCCACTGATGGTAAATAATTTTTCTTTCTTTCTTTCTTTCTTTCTTTCTTTCTTTCTTTCTTTTCTTTCTTTCTTTCTTTCTTTCTTTCTTTTCTTTCTTCTCTTCTCTCTTTCTTTCTTTACATTTTGCCCTTTTTGTTTAATAAAAACAAAACAAAAAACTATTGATTATATTTGGAGCTGAAGACATCTATGTGCATTAAATCATGTTGTGACTAACTTTTTTATTTTATTTGGAAAAGGCTATTAAGAATAAAATTAAATCTAAATGAAGTGAATCTTTTTTTGTTCATTCTTAATGGCCGTTAGTATATGTTTTGTATAAATACACATTACAGTTCAAAATATTTTTATAAGAAGTCGTACGCTCACAAAGGCTGCTTTTATTTGATTAAAGATACAAGTAAAAAGAGTAATCAGGTGAAATATTACAATTTAAACAAAATGCTTTATTTTAATTTATCTTAAAATGCAATTTATTCCTGTGATGGCAAAGTTGAATTTTCAGCAGTCTTCAGTAAACATACATGTACATAGATAAATGTGAAAAAAATTAAATGTGGATCAAAATATTTGTAAACCACAATATATTCTTGATGAATAGAAATTTCCAAAAAGAACAGCATTTGTATAAATTATATATTATCTGTAACAATAAAATAATTTACTGTCACTTTTGAACAATTTCATGTCTTTTCCAAATAAAAGTGTTAAAATCTCACTAACCCCAAATTTGTTAATTGTGTGTATCGTGGCAAACCCGCTGTCAGATGGGATGATTTGTGTGAAATTGGGTAGGCTTTGCTCCTCAAGAATTCAGAAGATTTAAGGACTAAGGGAAGTTTTTTTTTCTTCACAGTAGGAGAGGAGTGGCTGATTTAAAGACAAGTTTTCTCACAGATCTTCAAAGTCTTGATGATTTCTTCTTTCTATCCTTTAATGGACAGTTTCTCATTTGCATCGACTGCAGAGTTTGATTTACTGGGAGTAACAGTGAAGTGGCAGGACTTCAGAGAACATGGGAGGATGGGGCTGCGAGAAACCAGCGTGGTTGCATATTACCGCAATTTTACACTTTCACAGGGTCATATTCTCTCCCCCAAAAGAGACAAATTAAAATCTAAATATAGAATTGAGAGAGTGGGTGATAAGGGAGATCATAATGTTGACCTTGCTTCCTCGGCTGTGATGTAGAGTATCAGATTAAAATGGTGCGTGTAGCATGTTTAATATACTGTGCTGATAAGCTGTATGGCAATGACAGCATGGTTGATGAAGCAGACAGGAAGTGCGCTACAATTTGCTCTGCCGTGTTTTTTCGTTATTCAGTTCAGTATAAGGCCAATTAAAGACTGAATTGGAGTAACTGGACTAATTATGCATTCATAGGGGTATTAAATACAATTCCTTAAAGCAAGTTTTTACATTTGTTTTAATAAATAAATAATATTTATAGAATATAAATAAAATATGTATAAATCTGTATGCCATTGTTTTAGAATGTGTCATAATTTATATATTAGACTGTCCAAAAGTCTTATGCTCACCGAGGCTGGATATATTTGCTAAAAAATACAGTAATATAGTAAAATATTAGCAATAACCAGTTTTCTGTACATTTGAAAATGTAAAAAATATAATATATTTATATGTAACGTTTATTATTAGATACATTTGTACACAATAGCTGACAGTGGTTTTAGTATCAGTGGTTGGGTTATATGTCATTCGCTTGCAGTAGTCAGAGTGTCTTCACTTTGTCGTGTATCAGCGTGTGTTTGGATGTGCATTCACATCACCAATCCGTTCCAAGCGTTCAAAACACGAGCCATCCCAGCGGCTCACTTAACATGCACCTCACATTGTGCGGTTAACCACAACTGTTACGAAAGCAACCCAAACACTGTGACAAACCAACAACAGACAGGCGCCCAGCTAATTGAGTGGGAGAATTTGGTGCAAAACATTGTTTGCCTTGGGTCACAACTGAAAATTGAGGCAGCAGCAGGAAGAGAGAATGAGGGGGAAACCAAGAAGAGAAAAACAGAATAGAGAAATAAATAGAAGGCTAAATGAAGAGATAAAGGGAAAATATGTCAAGGGCAAACAGATTGGTTGCCACATCGGGGTAAAGTTGATTAGATCACATGGAGAAGATTTTCAGCCAGATATGTGAAATGAAGTCTGAGCTGCTCAATGCCTAAAAGCAAATTCATATTTGACTGGCAGGGGAGCTCTGCCACCTCCATAATGCCCTTAAATAGGAAAACCTCATTACTTTATTATCATAGTGAGTCACGGAGAACAAAACATCAGTGTTGGTGTCCTACTGAGATGCAAGTCTCAGAATGTGTTTGGGAAATTACAGCAATAAGAGCATTTCCGAAAACAGATTGCTTATTAACGCTTGATAACACATTAATAACATGTAATTCTTGAACTGGATTGGTAAACACCATTCCATTTTTTCCAGTAAGTGCAAAAGTAGCGATTATTTAAAAGCAGTTCATGTAGTTTGCAATCCCAATTGATACTGTTATAACTTTTGTTGTGTATGTAAAAGTATGCTATATAATCTTTATTGACGCTTTATGAAAAAGACTGCATTAAAGTTAGCAGCTTTACAATATTAAACATGACAAAACAGTGTGTTACTTTCAGTTAAAATTCCAACTTTTTATATATATATATATATATATATTAGTGCTATCAAACGATTAATAGCATCCAAAATAAAAGTTTTTGTTTACATATGTGTGTGTACTGTGTATATTTATTATGTGTATATTATATATATATATATATATATATATAGACACATACAGCATATTTTGAAAATATTTACATGTATTTACATGTATATATTTATACATATTATACCATATATAAATATATTTAATATATAAACACAACATATTTTTCTTAAATATATACATGCATGTGTGTGTATTTCTATACATAATAAATTATATAAACATGTTATGTAAACAAAAACTTTTATTTTGGATGTGATTAATCGTTTGACAGCAATTATATAAATATATATAAACTAAATATTTGAACAAATTGCAAAAGCTGAATAATCAATCAAAGCCTACTGACTGACCAGTGAAATAATCGATAAATAGTTGATTAATAATTCTTATATCTTACCGTATTGCTCCGAATATAAGTCAAACCGATTATAAGACGAGTAGAGGACCCCTGATTTTCAAGATATGCTATTTTGAAAAATGCTTTTTGAAGACAAAATCTAGTTTTTTGTAAAAAAAAATGTATTTGAATTTTTTGTTCATATTTTAATTTGCATGGCTAAAAGGAGCCTAATATTTGAGGAGTCTACTAACTAAGCACATCATAAAGCTTTTTTTAGGCAAGTACCAAATATGGGTGTCATGTCATAAAATATTTTTAATATGACTGAATTTGTATTTAACATGGTCACAGTTTAATTAAATAAATGTAATTAATTATAATGCTTTTTACAGTTATTCATATTGCGAATAAATTATATACAGAAAGCGAGCAAAGAACATTTACATTATTAAAAACGTTATCACTGACTTCAGTCTTGTGTGAGTTTAAGCACAAAAAAAAAAAAACTTGTTTTACACATATTTGGTGCCACCCATTGTTGCGTGTATATATTATTGAAGTAAATGTTTAGACCCTGATTATAAGATGACCCCATATATTCGGAACAATATGGTGATTGATTATCAAAATAATTGTTTGTTGCAGCCCTTACAGGAACATAGTTTGCAGTCTCAATCGATATAGTGTTAAAACTTTGGTGCAAAAGTAGAGGGTTATGAATTGAAAAATGGCGTATGTAATTTGCAGTCTCTATATTGTTTGAAAACATTACTTTGGTGCAAAAGTAGACGGTTTATGTAGTTTGCAGTCTCATTTGATACCATGTGATAACATTCAGTTGGTCTATAATTCCAAATTCAGGGTGGGAATACGATGCAGTGCTCGTCTTGACCGAAGATGAGTGAACAGGGATGAATTGCAGACTCCGGTGTAGCTTTCAATCTCAGGGCACTGAGACCAAACTCAGCAGGCGAGCTGGAGCCGTCTTCACTGCAGTGAGCCAAGTGATCTGGACCAGTCTGAGCTCAGTGGTACTCCAAGACAGACACAGAGGAGCAGCCGGGCATGAACTGACCATCACATCAAGCCAAGTGAGGTATGGTTTGGAAATGTCAGTCTCCTCACTTGGGGACAAAAGGGAAGTTGGGAAGCAATGAGTGTGGCGGCATGTGTTAGATGGGATGAGTGGACACAGCCAAAAGTAGCAACCGGGGCTCTGCGATCATCCAGTCGGCTGGAGTTTGCAGTAACCGTGTTGGAAGAAGAACTTCAGCAGTTCGGAGCTTTATTGAAATGGATCTCGGAGGATGAGGTGAGGGGTTAGAGGTGAACGCTATGTGTTTTCTGATAGAAGAATGAGACGGAAAGTCTTCCACTGGCAGCAATTTTAAACAAGACATGCAAAGACATGTAGGGTTGGCAGAGATTGGCGATTTGTGTCAGGCGAGGTTTGGACTGCCTGTGAACCCCCGATGCATAGGAACCAGGTGCACTATACTGTATCTCAAAGTCCGTGGTGAAACTAGCTTATTATTCAGAAAGTGCAGTGAGGCACGGTGAAGTTTAGAGAATACAGTACTTCTGCACAGTAGACTGGATTCAGTTAACTTAGGCATTTTTTAATTAAGGCCGTTTCCATAGATTTTATTTAGTTCTTTTAAAATGTAATACTTATTTTTATTCATTTTTATTATTTTTTAAATAAGTTTTTTGTTTTTGAAATAATTTATTTGATCAATAGTACAGAAAAATAATACTGTGAAATTATATTACAATTTAAGTATTTTCTCTTGTAATATATTTTTTTAAATAATAGTAATTCATCCTCATTATGCAGTGCAGCCATTACTTCAGTCTTCAGTATCACATGACTCTTCTGAAATCATTTTAAACGTGTGGAACTGTGATACTATTCCACAAAAATGCCATTAAAAATATACACTGTATGTGTGTGCATTTATATATACATAATACACACACACACACACACACACACACACACACACCACACACACACACACACACACACACACACACACACACACACACACACACACACACACACACACACACACACACACACACACACACACACACACACACACATTATATAAACAAAACACAACTTTTATTTTGCGATTAATCACGATTAATTGTTTGACAGCACCAGTAAACTTTGAAGAACTTCACCTTTGAAGAACTTCAAACTTAAAGAAGTGCAAACATCTTCATATCCAACTTTTGAACGATTATTCGATTTTGATCTTGAATCCCAACAGGAGTTGTCTTTGAGGTTGATTCCACACATACAGTACATGCATGGGGCGATTCTATGGACTCAGGCATAAATATTCTTGCCCAGGTCTGAGAGGGCACTGGGGGCTGCAGTATACGGCACTGGTGGTTATGAGCAGCATATAATCTAATTTGTTTCTGATAGTGGTCCATTAACTGCAAAGCCTCTGATCTTACCGTATTGACTCTCTGTTGTGCTATAGTGCAGTCAAGGCCAGTCCCTTCACTAATGGAGACGCGACTCTTTTGCTTCCAGTGGAGCCAGGCGAGCTCGCAAATGGCACGCATAAATCATGCATCCCACACCGCAAAGCACCTGTTAATAATGGACCTGTTAAAAATGCATGTGGTGAGGTACGGCCCATCCTCCAGGCGCATGCGGTGGGAACGGGAGGTTGCGCAGGGTAAAAAAGCAAATAGGTGCATTCCTCTCTCGCTTTCATCGGCTGCATTGCCGTAAGTGATGAATAATGTCTCGTCCTTTCAAAGCAGTGGCTTAAAAAGCTGTCGGGATGCATAAACAGCAAAGAAGTTGTCATTCATTTACTTCCCCTGACAGCAAATGACACGACAGGCCACGACTGTGTGTTATTGTATCTCACGTCTGAACAGAGTGATACTAAGTGAGTCATTTAGACTTCTGCTTCATCTAGGCAGCGCGAGGGGGCGGCTCCCTCGCTGACCATTAAAGGCAGCACATCAATTGCAAATAATGAGTAAGACTAACATGAGGGTTGTAATAGCGGATCCCTGGGTCCCAGGCCTGCGTGAGTTGTGTAACGGCGTGGTGGGTTCATAATCAGCAGTAATGCAGGAAGGTGAGGAGGTCCAGCCGAGGGGATTCAAACCATGTTTTTTTTTTTACTGATATCCCTCCAATATGACTAGTAATACTTAAAAGGAACAATTATATGCTTTTTTATAAATTATACTAATTAATTAACTATAAAAATCATGGAATTATAAAAGAATTACAAAATAAATAATTTATTAATAATTATGTCTTATAATGGCTATGTAATAATTATGTTATTATTAATTTATTATTATTAGGTTTGAATAATTATGCCTTTTATAAATTAACCACTCTATCATTAAAAAAAATTTAACTAAAAAGCATAATGGAATTATTGAAAAAATTATTGCATGAAAATATTATTATTATTATTATTATTACTGTAGGGACTACTTGTATGCCTTTTATAAATGATGCCCAGAATAAAAAAAAAAAAAAATATATACAAATAGAAATACAAAATAATTAAAGATAAATAATTTGTTATCGTTTTATTATTATTGTTAGCTGATATTCAAGTTTTTTGTTTTTCTTATACTGATTGATAATATTTATATTGAGTGATATTTAATATTTAATCATACAAACTCTTTTTTCCTAATTTTGCATTATGATCTTTGCTGTCATCTAACACTCACTTAAAGTTCTTCTCTTTAAAAACACTTATAATTTAATATCACTGTCCAAATATAATCTTTTGCCAATCTTAAAAGGAATATACATTTTTATGATTTAATTATTATAATGTTGTGATGCCTAAATTCACAATCGATTGAGTTAAATTTTTGACTTGTTTTTATTTTTTTTTTTATATTTCTTTTGAAATATGACATTTATTGAAAATAATACAAATGATGATCAGCCAGAATTTTAATACTAGTCCATCTGTAAATTTTTTACTGGACATGACTCGTAAAAAGCCTTACTCATATCTTTATAAAAAATAAAAATTAAAATTAAAAATTATGATCTATAACATCTTCGACATAGTTGCAAGGACAAATGTCCATGTTTCATTCTTCCTGTAGAGGATCAGTCTTCAGAGGAACGTTTACCATTAGATAAATAATCTGTGATTCTATTCATGAAGACTTGCTCACATCTACTTAAATGCAATACTGTAATAAACAGAGTTGTCCATAACATCTTTTACACAGCTGCAAGGACAAGTGTCCACTTTTTTCCTTCCTGTATAGCTTTAGGGTTTTGAGCAACATTCTCATTCAGATGGTTGAGGCTCTGTTCATATTTATTCATGTGCCCAGTATGTTGACCAACTGTAGCTAATTGGGTCATAGAGCATGATCCCTCCTTCTTATGTGTTTTTCCTGTGCTCACAGATAAAGTAATTGGATCTCAGCTTGACAGAAAAGAAAACAAAATAGAAAATTGGCAAGATATTTGTTTTGTTTCTGAAAACAATTTCTCTACCGTACAATCGGCATTCATCCTGCATTCTTTTTTTATGCTTGAATTTTCCTAAATCAAAATATCTTTCTTGTCCCCCCCCCAAACAGCCCCATCAAAGTAGGATACCTAAATTGGCCCTGAAAAAGCTACGAGAGGGTTTTGGATAGCTGTCATTTTTCTTCTGTCTTGAAC
Source organism: Ptychobarbus kaznakovi (assembly GCA_027422405.1). Lineage (NCBI taxonomy): Eukaryota > Metazoa > Chordata > Actinopteri > Cypriniformes > Cyprinidae > Ptychobarbus > Ptychobarbus kaznakovi. The sequence goes on along the minus strand of CM049795.1, from coordinate 13,570,121 downwards.
AGCACACGCAGTACTGTAAGAGTTATCAGACCAGTCGCAGACCAGGCACACATTAGGAAGTCTATGAAATTCAGCCCATTGTTTATGCATTAGTCAATACGATTCTAGTTTGCAGGGTTGTGTGCCATTCAGAAGCCAATGGAAAGAGCCTTTTAAATTTCTAATTTCTAATCTAATTCTTGAATATGAATTGAGGTAACAAACATGATGAAGAATTACAATTTTATGTTGAACTTTAAAATTTACTTAAGAGTTTTTGGGGGAAATTTGGAGGTTTATCAGGTAATTGATGGATAGACGGATCATGGATAAACAGATGGATTGGTTGTTAGTTGGATAGACAGGCTGATGGGTGAATGGATGAATGGAGAATTGGAGAGAGGGATGATAGATAGATAGATAGATGGATGGATGGAATGGATGGATTGTTATACAGATAAGTGGATAGATGGACGGATGGATGGATATGGTTTCGATTGGGTATTCATGCTGATTGGATGGAATGGGTCATTAGGTGCGTAAATGAATGATTGATACACTGTAAAAAATTCATTTTGAAAAATTGTGGGAACTGAACTGACAAATAAATGCTCAACAAATTGCTTCCCAATAATTATCCTAAAACAAATAAATGCATTGTAGTAATTTTAACTGAAGGTCTTAAGTTAAATGTAAAAATATACATTCACCGAACACATATTAAATTGTGATCAACAAATCTATCAAGCGAAAGTGAAAAATCTGTGTTGGCCAAACAAGCTTTGCAGCAAAAAACGCGTGCATGCATGTGCCGGAGAGAAACCGTTGCTGTAGTGAATTTAAATTCCTGTGCACGGGAGAGCGCGAGAGAGAGCAGAGCCGATGCTGAGGGTGACAGACATAATGTACACTCAGGATTTTCTATCATTAAATTTTGGTTAAGTATAATGAGGTTTGTATTTATTAAGTGTCAGTTTCACGTACTACATTGTATTTTGCAGAATAACAGTGAATTTGCGCCTTACTGATGTCGTGGTTGGCTTTATACCTAGTTTAGCCCATACAGATATCTCGGAAGGGGTGTGCAATATAAGGTTGAGGGTTTTTAATTTCCCAGAAATCCACAGACTAATAAAAAAAATTGTAAAAAACTTATTGTATAATTTTCATGATTGCTAAAAATACCAGAAAATATTGAGATAGCCACGGTTTCTTTCAGGCGCATGCGTACACGCGTTTTTTGCTGCAAAGCATGTTCGGCGGTCCGTGTGCCTTCATATAATTAGTTTTTTGATTTAATATTGAAAAAAAATATAAATATAATATAATAATAATTTTTTGTTTTTACGTTCAGGGACAGAAAACGGATAAACTACTTGTATTTTCGATCTCTACAAGTGGGCGTAATGAAACGCCCCTCTCCGCTGATTGGTCAACCAAGCATTACAACATAATAATAGTCCTTATAAATAACAATAATAATAATAGTCATCCGCTTCTACAGATTCTTAACATGTTTATTTCTACTACATTTGATCTCTTTCTCTTCATCATATAGCCAGATTAACCAATGGCTTGACACAAACCGTACCGAGGCAGAGCCTTTTAGTCCTCTGGCACACTGCCTGTTTTGTTATAGTTATCTAAGCTGCGCGACGCACTGCAGCACAGGGAAAATGGATTGTAGTGAAGCGCAGACCAGTATCAATGTATGTGAACGTACACGAGTCATAACTTTTGTTTTTAGACAATACGCTGCATTTCGGAAAATAGAGGAACCTAAATAATATAACAGATATGAAAAGAAATGACTTTGTGTAATTTACCTTCACAGCACATCTATTAGCTATTTTTCTATTTTGAGTTTTATTCATAGAGCACTTTATAGGAAATCATATGTTGTTATCCCACTGGCATGGGACTATTTGTTCCTAGAGTGCTGTTTTAGTGAAATGTGAATTTGACGTCATGATTTGAAGGTGAACTCGTTTGAGTTATAATAACATATCCAAACTAGAGGGTGACACGGGAATGGACTTTCAAACCTCTCCCGTCCCACTCCCAAAAAAAAAAAAAAAAAAATCCCCTCCCGTCCCAATCCCACAAAAAAACTGGGGGAAAATCCCGTCCCGTCCCAATCCCAGAAGAATGACTCCCATTCCCTCCCACTCCCGTGTTGTGTTATTTTCTTCTTTCTGCATGTAAATCATCCATGCTAACACACACGTTTTCTGTTTTCAAGTTTTCTTTATTTAAAAAAGTAGACATTTCACACTCTATCGATATATTTTTCATACACAGAGTTTCGAGGTTTCTCGCTCAAGTTCACAGAGACCTACGGCAGAAAGCGCATCCTGTTTGCTTTAATTTTTTTACAGAAGCGTTTCGTTGTTATTCTGAGTGCACAATGATTTTAATTTTTTATGTTTTAAATTCTTACATCAAATAAATTACAATAATATGGCATTAGGCTTTTACCATTTAAATCAGTATTCAGTGATATAGAACCTGCGTCTGAAGATGCTTTAGATGTATTTAAAGTTTAATGATGATCAGATTGTATATTTATATAGCAATAACAAATGTATAATGATCTTAGATTAATGTTTTATACAACATTTCAATACAAAAATGAAATGATCCTTGAATTACGAGAGTATCACCACTAGGTGGCAGTGTTTCATTGTGTTAATAAGGCGCCTTTAATTCAATTTATTCGTTCAAAATGCTTCATTGATTTAGGAATAAAATCAAGTGGCTGTCTATAATAATTGGTCATTTAATTGTTGTCTATAATAATGGGTCTTTCAATAATTCATTCAGGAATTCGTCTACTGCGAGTCAGTCGCACAACGGTTCTGTCGTTTAGTTGGCAGAGAAAAATACAAAAATTTTGTATGCCATCAGTTTGCTGGCCAATACTCAATATTAATTAAATAAACTCAGCTTATTGTCTAAAACTACATTTATGTTCACATAAATTTATGGTCTATGCTAAAACAATCTCTGTCGCTGCAGTGCGTTGCGCGTTTTGCCACTCAGATTTTAATAGGTGGTTAGATAATAAATAAGGCGGCCTTGCCAACTATGTAGGTAGGTAGTTGTGAGTGCAGGTATGAAGTAAATTAATATTTATGAGATAAACTAATATTTCACGGGTAGGTTGCAGAATTTAAGCCTACACAAAAGAAAGCTATGTAGGCTCTGCCTCGGTACGGTTTGTCAAGCCATTCCTTAATCTGGCTGTTTGATGAAGAGAAATATATAAAATGTAGTAGAAATAAACACGTTATAAATCCATAGTAGTGGAGGACTCTTATTATGTTTTTTTGGACTACTATAGAGGGGCGTTTCACTCCGCCCACTTGTAGAGATCGAATATTCAAGTAGTTTATCTATTTTCTGTCCCTGAATGTAAAAACGAAAAATGAACTATAAAACGAATTATACGAAGGTACGCGGATCTTTGGCCAACACAGATTTTTCACTTTTGCTTGATATATTAGCTGAGGACAATTTAATATGTTCGGTGAATGTGTATTTTTACATTTAACATAAGACTTCTGATAAAATTGCAACAAAGCATTTTTTTTGGGGGAATTATTTGGAAGCAATTTGTTGAGTCAATATTTATTTGTCAGTTCCCACAATTTTTCAAAATGTAAATATTTTACAGTGTAGATGGATGGAGGGAGGGATGTTGGATGGATAGATTGATGATAGAAAAACAGAGAGAAATACTTTATGGGTTGATTGTTAAATGGATAGACAAGATGGATGGTGGATGATTAAATAGATTAAAGGATAGATGGACAGACAGACAAATGGAAGGATAGTTAGATGATGGAGAGACAGACAGAAAGATGGTCAATGGATGGATAATATAGAGAGCAGTGACTCTTTCATCATTTTGCTTGTGTAATGAACACTAGTTATATATATACACTATATAAACGTTACCATTTAGAAGTGCTGAGCTAAAATAAACCCTCTGGAAAGTACAGTTGGACTAAAACAACAAATGATATGCTGGGCTTAAAGCTACACGTGGGCTGCTTTATTCCGTCTGGTACGTCTGAAGCCAGCAGCATGTGCTTATAGCAGATTAATCATGAGAGAGCACGGCCCAGGCCCCTTCACACATCAGCAAAGCTTATTTTTTATATTATTTGTAGCTGCATATACGTCCAATAGTTGTCTTATGTAATCGCCAAAGTGTTAGCATGCCTCAGCAGTTAGTCTTGGGTCCTCGCCGTCATCCAGTGGCACAAATCTAGTTCTGACAGGAGGAGGGAACACTGCCTGGTGGGAATTATCACACCTCACTGGTGTGGCTGCTCCTCGTTCTGAGAGCTTAGTCAGACTATCCTCATATGAGGAAAAACAAAAACACACAGACCTGATATGACCTGCACTCGACATCTAAATCCTAATCCTTTTGCTGGGATTGTGCATTATTTAGCGCTACATGGTCATTTAATCAGTATGAGTCTCACTTCAAGCTTCAGTGGGTGGAAAAATGTCGTTCACGGTTCTGTAAAAAACGGTAGGCGAAAACAGTGGCATTAGCAGAAGTCAATACAGTAGAGGAAAAGTACAAAAGGGAAGCAGTTTTTGTGGCTGAAGTTTGTTTATGAGGAAAAAACGTATTAATAGGATAAATATTTTAGAAGGGGAAAATTTCAAGCTCAAAAGACGCTTATGAAAAGTTGATCAAATAGGACTCTTGACTGAGAATAAATATAAATATATGAAGAATATATATATTAGTACTGTCAAACGATTAATCATGATTAATTGCATCCAAAATAAAGTTTTTGTTTACATAATTTATGTGTGTACTGTGTATATTTATTATGTATATATAAATACCAACACATTAATGTATATATTTAAGAAAAATATTATATGTTTATATATTACATATATTTATAAATATTATAAAATATAATAATATAAATGTATATACATATCAATATTTTCAAACTATAATATAAAATAACTATGTGTGTATATTTCTATATACATAGTAAATAAACACAGTACACAAACATATATTATGTAAACAAAAACTTATATTTTGGATGCAATTTTCGCGATTAATCGTTTGGACAGTCATATTCACAGTCTTGTTCTGTCCAGCTTGACTATGCAATGCTCTCTTGACAGGTCTCCAGGCAGTTCCATCAACCTCTACAATTAATCCAAAACGCTGCTGCAAGATTAATCTTTAATGAGCCGAAAGAACGCACGTCACACCTCTGTTCATCAATTTGCACTGGCTACCAATAGCTGCTCGCATTAAATTCAAGGCATTAATGTTTGCCTACAGAACCACCTCTGGCTCTGCACCCCTTTACCTAAATCATTACTTCAGACTTATGTGCCCTCTAGAAGCTTGCGTTCTGCAAGTGAACGACGCATTACTGTACCATCCAAAGAGGCACAAAATCTCTTTCACGGACTTTTTCATAAACTGTTCCATCTGGTGGAATGACCTGCCTAATCTAATCCGAGCAGCTGAATCCTTACCCATCTTCAAGAAACGGCTAAAAACACATCTCTTCCATCTTTATTTGACCCTCTAACTCTAGCACTCTCTATTCTAAATTAATTGATCTAATCTGTCTTCTTTTTATTTAAAAAAAAAACACAAACATTTGACCCTCTCAATTGCATATTATTCTCTAACTGCTAGCTTTTCTTGTAAACTAACACTAAGTTTAATGTTTCTATATTTTACATACTAGTTTTCAAAAAAAAAGAAAATCTTTCCTACGTGTACTGCGTTAGGCAAACCAGGACTTGTAATGGCACTTGCATGTTGTTGCTCTTTTGTTGGTTTTGATTGCTTCTATAATGTCCTCATTTGTAAGTCGCTTTGGATAAAAGCGTCTGCTAAATGACTAAATAATAAATAATAATAAATAATAATAATATATATATATATATAATATTCATCTATACAATTATTTATTTAAAGTAATTATAGTAGAGGTGTATTTTGAATAAGGCATCCTTTCAATGTTGGCAACAGTCAGGAAAACTTTGTATGTGGTTTGATCATCTTGTGATGTAGCAAGTCTTTAGGGTACATGCCAGTATTTCCTGCACATGACAGCAAACACAGCATGAGACTTGATGTCTGATTTACAAACAAATGACTAAGTTACAAATTATGAACCAGTTTTTGTTTGTATTATTTAGAATAACAATGATTTTTCACAAGCTAACAATTACATACATTTTTGTGTGACTGAAATCCTTTGCAATCTACTTACAATATCTAGTAATAACCCAGAAAAAATATGTTTATTAATGAGGCACAATATAATAATAATAACAAAAAACTAAAATACAATTAAATAATTACAATCACATAATTCAAAAATAATAACCAAGAAAAAAATATGTATTATTATTATTGAGATTAATACCATGTTAGCTGACATTCTAGATTTGTTTATTTTCTTTTTATATATATATATATATATATATATGGTTGATGTTATCATAGTTGATGGTGATTCATTTGGCTTCTAAATGTTTCATTTTATGAGTAAATGGCTCTCTAGTCATTATTCATTTATTTATTTATTTATTTGTTTGAAGTCCTGTCTAAGGTATGCAGTACAGCCTCTGAATATTTGCATTGCTTTTAACATTAGTTAATGTATTAATTAACATGAATGAACAATGCATTTATTACATTTATGTATTAATCTTTGTTAATGTTGGTTAACAAAAATACAGTTGTTAATTGTTTATTCATGTTAGTTCACAGTGCATTTATCAATGTTAAAAAACACAACTTGTGATTTTAATGATGCATTAGTAAATGCTTAACGTTAAATAAGATTATACTATGAATGCTTGAATCTGATTGGCTGACGAACATTCTGAGGCGTGCAATTATTTTCAGGGAAACGCAGGGCGAACGTAGTTCCAGGCAGCTCTCTTGACCGCATTACATGACCGTATCACTTCGCCAAATGATTTCTGTTATTTCAAAGGTCTTAAAACATAAAAAATAACAAAAACCCACAATGACACTGGCCAAATAAATAAGTAAACAAAATGATAAAATTGACAAATCTTGTCCATGTTTTTGCCACAAAATTACGTTTTATTATGTACGGAAATCACATAGCCTACTCTCTCTCTCCGCTCTCGGTCTCTCCCTCACAGACACACATAGGCCTATAGTTTGCACACACCTTAGCATAAGCGCTATTGTAGTTAGCACTACTCTTAGCTGTTCAGTTCTTAGCTGCACAAGGAGGTGGCGCTAAAATCTCTCTCTTCCTGTGTCCTTCCTTGCCCTTATAAGCAAAGAAGGGGTCCTTGAGACAGAGCAGAGCCATTATTGGAGGTTTGTTTACATTTATGACTCGCAAATGTTAAACAAAATAACCTTATCAGGTTCCTTTGATGTGTAAGAGCCCGTGGTAATGTGGGCCTGTCCCCTCAAGTCCTACATCGGCATCTAGGTATATATATCTATGGAGCTTACTAAACTTCAGCCGCAAAACTGACTAACTAGCACATTATTAGGAAAGGCGATTTGCAAAGATTCATAAAAACCCTTATACTCACTTCTTCTGTAGACAAAGCTATATCACGAATAATTTGCACGAACAGACACATTTAGGCAGATCGGAATCGGCGCATTCCCTTCAAATCGAAAGTAACGTTAATCCTCTGCGTCTTCAGCAGCTCAGATGTCAGGAGTAAATGACAACTGCTATATTCATTATAACATCCAACAACAAAACACCTCAATCGAGACATTCTTGTCTTCCCCTGCACCGGAGGCAGACAGCTCTCAGCTCACTCAGGGCGGGTCTAAGGTAAGACAGTCTGTCAATCAACTCTCGTGGGAGGGGTCTGTACAGAACTACATCATTCTGACAGGAACCTCAGAACAGCCTGGTTTGAGAAAGGGGATTTTAAAATAGGGATTAAAAAAAAACCTTGGGTGGATTTTTATCATTATAGGATGGATGTGTACACACACTTCCAATCACACATTTATGTTCAAACAACTTGTAAAGTGAATTTAGCATCCGATGACCCGTTTAACTCGCATGCATCGAGTGACATTTCGGAAATACGTTTACCAGAGTCTTTTTAATTTAGCTTTTAAATAAAATAGAGGCTTATAAAAGAGCCAAAACACTTAATTATACAGCATATTTAAGGGCTGCATTACAAGGTCATTAAAAGTGTCACTAAGCAAATTTAGAAAATTAAAGAGGCACAAATAACATTGCCATCAAAATAAATAAATGAAAAATAAATAAATGAATAAATAAATACCAGCTAAAGGGGCTGTGTACCAAAACTATTTATTTTTCAGAAAGCAATAAATCATTTCTTAATGAAATGAACTAATTTTCAGAAGCTATTTATCACTGCTAATTGCGAAACTTGTATTATCAAAAGCTAGTTAATTGTTTCTTTAAGGAATTATTGAAGTCTCACATGGGGTGTGTTTTTCAGCTGTTGGAAAGAGAGCGTGAGAAAGAGGCTTCAATTTCCCCAGTGCTTTGTCTGTTCTCTCTTGCTTTGTGGTTTTAGAGTTTAGGGTGATTGCAATTTAGCTCCAATTGTTACCTCAGCCCTTGTCCAGAATGTAGCATTTAATTTTAGGCTTTGCCCAATTGCTGAATTACAAGTCATGTCGAGTGTGCTTAATCAATAAATATGGGGGGGGGGGGGGCAAGATTCCTGCCATAAATAAATATTTTGGATGTGATTACTTTGCAGTATTCATGTCATCATTATGAATTTACTGTGGGTTATGCTTCTGAAGTCCATTCAGTTGCTGTCACCGCAGTAAATAAATACTGTCATTTATTGTGTAATTGTCATATATAATATCGCTCAATTTATGATTTTCAAAAACGTCAAGTTATATTTTTTAGCAAATAAACTATTCATATATAGTGCATTCAGAAAGTATTAAGACCCCCTTATTGTTATTTGTTGCAGCCCAATACTACAATACTTTAAATATATTTTTTTATTTAATTAATCTACACTCCATACCTTTTTTATTTTATTTATATTTTTTTTTTTTTAATAAATGTCTTTAAATTTAATAAAAAAAAATAATGTAAAAAGAAAATGTGTGTGCATGTGTGAGTGTATGTGTGTGTGTATATATATATATAAATGCTTTAATAATGCATTAATAACACGTTAACAATGCGTTAACACAAATTAATTTTAACGGCACTAATTTTATTAACACGCAATTAACGCAGCGCGCATTTTCTGTTTGATCCGTGGCCTAACCCTAGTTGGAGAAATGGAGATGCACAGTGTTGTGTCGTTAGATTTAGCAACTTTTCAGACTCCTTTAGCGATTTTTATTTATTTTTTCAAAAAGCGGCAAGCGACAAATCTTTAGGGTTTTCCCAAACTGTATTTAGTTACTGAGACTCGGCAGTACCACGCGAGTGTGATGTCTTGCCTCCCCAGCGTGCACGCACGCACACCTCTCTGTGCTAGACTGTGTCTAGTCTTCATGCTCTATGTTGACTATGGTTTCAATAATAATAAACATATATTGCATAAAGCATCCATATTTATCTATGCCTATGTTGATAAAATTTAAGGTACATTTAGAACAGATAAAAATGCACGATTAAGCTGCGATTAATCCCGAGTTAACTCATGACAACCGTGCGATTAATCGTGATTATATATTTTCATCGATTGACAGCCCTTATTTATTTATATATATATATATATATATATATATAAATATCGTTCATCGCGGGGCCCCCTCAAGGCCCCTGGTAGCCTATTAGAGCTATGTAGTCTTAATGAGTCGCATTTCAGTCACTATTTCATATTAATTTGGTTGTCTGGCAACAGAAACTGTAAAATATATAGATGAAAACAGCTTTATTGAGAATTTAGCTGCATTAGAATATGAACCCTCCAAGTATGTGGGCACAGAGAGGCAAAAAAATGTAATAATAATAAATAATGAACATTTTCGTGTTCAGAAGAAGTGAGCAGCCCTGTCCTGCGAAAATCTAAACATGCTTGTGTAAGTAAATTGCTCAGTGCAAAGAAAGAGAAGTAATGAAAACCTGGTATTTCTATGTTCTTTTTTCATGTGTCTAATAGACATGAACAAGTTCTTTAGAAAACACAACCTTTGAAACATGTCTAGTCTTCATGCTCTATGTTGACTATGGTTTCAATAATAATAAACATATATTGCATAAAGCATCCATATTTATCTATGCCTATGTTGATTAGAGTATTAAAAACTTGAAAAGTATTAATTTAAGGTACATTTAGAACAGATAAAAATGCGCGATTAAGCTGCAATTAATCCAGAGTTAACTCATGACAACCGTGCGATTAATCGTGATTATTATATATTTGACAGCCCATGTGTATGTGATATATATATATGTATATATATATATATGTATATGTATATATATTATATATATATATATATATATATGTATGTATATATATATATATATATATATATATATATATACATACTGAAAAGTATATATTTTATTGGAAAGTATGGGAATATAGTATTTGAAAGATCAGCTCATTTTGATAACTAGCACTGAGTTGTAAATGCCATGATGTTGGGTAGATGATACAGTATTGATTTTGAAGCAGCTGATCTCCTGAAGACTTAACTGGACTGACCAGATTCACACATGCCAGACCTTTCTGGATCTGGATCTCAGTTGAAACAGCTGTAATTGCACAGGTGAGTGAACACTCACTAAAGTGGGACTTCACGGCAAAGAGGAAGTTGGCAGGAGTGTCTGTGGAAAAATGTATAATTGGGATTGTTCACTGTCCATTCAGTATGTTAATCTGCCATGGTTCCTCTGTCCTCTTCATTCTGTCATGTCAGCCATACAGACTGACTGCAATGGTCAATTACTCACTTTTGTTAGCGGGGTGGTTTTGGCCGTCCCTTGCAGTGCTGTGTTTGTTGGTGTAATAAGTGCACATGCTTCATTTGGGCATTTAATGAAGGCTGACTGAAGAACAACCAGTTTATATCAATTATGTTTAGAATGCCATTTACAGCTTCTTGCTCTTCAGTTCAAGTGTGAGTTTATATATATATTTATATATGTATTTATGTTATTTGTCTAGAACTGAATGTTGGAAGGGCTAATTTATAGTTTCCAAGAATAAATAACCCAATAATAATGATAATAATAATACTTATAATATTTATTTTATTATTATTATACAATATATTTTATACTCTTTTTATTATTCTTAAAGTGTCAAACTGTGAAAAGTGTATTTATTTAATTATTGTTATACTTTCTAAGAATAAATAATAATATTAATTTATCTTTGAGGTTTTTTGATAACCTTTTCTGTTAAAATTCATTATTGACTTTTTGTGCCTTTTCAAAAATAGTATTTGGCTTCATGCACATGATGTGTGTGTGTGTGTGTGTATTTGTGGCTTCATGCACATGATGTGTGTGTGTGTGTGTGTGTGTATGTGTGAGAGAGAATGTGTGACTGAAAAAGAGAAAGATAAAATAGTGGCATCAATAGCCATTTTGTTGCCGTATTCTCTGCAGCTTTGAGTTCTTCAGAGCATTTATATGGAACGTCGCAATGCAATGTACCTTTATGTGCCGCGGCACACAGGTCTAGTCGAAACCTCATATCTCGCTCTCTCTCTTCCCTAGAATGCATGCTGGGATGAAATGATGAATTAGACGGTACCTATATAACTACACCTGCTTGCCCGCTCCATACATCACAGCTTTCTGGTGCGCTTACAGGAAGCGTCTTATCTGCCTTCCATGTACTTCTCTCTCCCATAAAGTATTCCTCCACTGCTCTGCATAGCTGCCCACTCATCTCTTCCCTATTGATTTTTTTTTGGGGGGGGGGCTGCTATGTTCACCTGCCTCAGGAGTGCCAGAGTAATGCGTTGATTCAGCAGCACTCTCTGAGTGGAAAGGCCATGGAGTATCTATGGCAACAGCGAACCCAAAGCTCTTCATAACAGTGACGATTTTCTTCAGCTTTCCTCCGGCTCTCCGTGTCTCTTCCTCGTGTCTTTCCGCGTCCCGTCCAATGTGTCATCCGGCTCTCCTTTTGCCGCCAAATTCTCAGTCTTGTGGTATTTAATGGGCTCATTATACACCAGGCTAACTGTTGCTGTCAGCTCACAAAACCCACCGCCATCATTAAGATCAAACGTCGGTTCCACCCGGAGGGGTCACAATGCTGAACATTTAAGAAGGTAAAAGAGGTATTTGATGAGAAAACCCTCTCAAGCTTGTTCGCCTTCAAGCGGAATTCAGCTGGCTGGTGGTCGAGGCATAATAGCTTATGGAGTGGATGTGGAAAGTCTGTAAAAAAGGTGTAATTAGATCTTTTAGGGCTCCAGAGAGATGGGCAGGATAATGGAAACCAAAACTCTGTATCTCCTCCACATTATGGGCACGTTTTATGAGATATACATCCATTAAAGACATGAATTTACCTGTAAGTGATCAAATGGAGAAAGATTAGAGCTCTTACACGACGTAGCACCTGTTCACCGATCCATTTAGACAGACAGGTTACGCCAATAAATATTTGAGTAATCTAATAGAAAAGTATGATTCTCTTGTTCTTCCTGGCTCCAGGAGCCATTACAAGAATTGAGCTTGTTAGATCCCATTTCACAACACAGAGCAAACGATTTTTGGCTAAAAGGCGTCTTTTCTGAAGGCAAAATCCATTTGAGGTGTCGAGCGCTCAGGTTATACTATCCGCACGCTGTTGATTTTTCACCGAGTTTAAACTCATTATGGTACCCGAGAGGAGCTCGGAGCACCGCATGCTTGATAAATTCAGCCTCTTCTCCAAGGCTTTTCTCTCCATCTCCAACGCACCACTCTGGCAGGTGGAGGGAAAACGCGCAAAGTTCTGGGGCTGAGCAGTTTTTCCTGCCCTACGCTGTCAGGAAATGAGCAAGAGATCTTTTTTTACATCACAGAAGATAGATCGCTTTGGCTTGGTAACCCAACCTGATCAGGCTAGTGTCCCGCGTGGGTCAGAATACAAATGAAGCAGTCGCTCCAACCAGAGATTGTTTACCTCTGGCCCACAAGGACGGAATTTGATTTCAAAGTTGTTAAAACATTTTTGACAGCTTGCAGAGAATTCGGGAACCAGACGGATCTGCTTGACCTTGCATCGGATGAGAAAAACACAGGCTCCGCTGCGCTTCCTGACGCATTTTGTCCAGAAATGTATTCATCAAATGTGAAAATGAGCTGAACTCTCCACCGCCTATTCATTTTCACTGCGCTAACATATTGGGTTGTTGATATCGGCAGGGCCACGCGCAGCAGATACAGGCAGCAAACGCTCATTGATCAGCTGCTTCAGCAGGATCAGGGAAATCTAGAGGTGCCAGTGCAACTAGCTCTCTTATTACTCATTACTCTTACGACTGGGTCAGGATAATTTAGCTCCAAAACATAACAAAACACAACAGTGCCAGATTCCAGGTGCACATAGGGTGAGTTGAACAGTGAATATAGAGAGGTTGGATGTCACTCCAGACGAGATAAATACATTCATGAATCAAATTACTCTGCTTGAATTGATTGCAGAAGGTTTGGTGTACTGCGGTTAAACCAACTTTATTACAGTAATTTGATTCATCAATGTATTTCTCTCATCTGCTGTAATGACAGTTTTTGTTTATTTTTTAAAAAAATTAAATAAAAATCATTTTTATTTAAAAACAGTTTCAGAGTAATTACTTTTTAAATAATTTGTTTTTTATGATCACAAGAAAAATAAGTAGAAGTAGTAGTTTATTTCTAGTAGTTTTTTTGTTTGTTTTAGTAATATTTTTTTATTAGATAAGTAGTTTAATAACAATAATAGAAATAAGTAGAAGTAGTACTTTATTTCTAGTAGTTTTATTAAAGTAGTAAGTAGTTTTTTATTAGAGAAGTAGTATTTTAATTGTTTTCATATTTATTTCTAAACAGTCTGAAACTGCTAAATACTGTAAACAAATAAATAAATGTAACATTACATTATGTAGGCTAAGTAAAATGTTATATCATAATTTGTGTAATGTTGAGTCAACAGAGTGGGGATCCATTTGCAGCTTTAATAAGAGTTAACACAGTCGTACAGGCAGTGGTCGGTAACGGTAACAGGGATGTCAGAGGAGAGACAAGAGCAGAGTATCAAGGCAGGCAAGAGGGTCAAAGGGCAGGCAGATATCAATCCAAAATGAGAGAAACAGTCCAGAGTCAAAACACAATGATCAAACAGAGAAAGATGAGAATGCTCAGAAATGTCAGCCGGGGCAATACAAGACTTTGCGATGAGTGTGTGCATGAGTGTGGCTTAAGTAGTCCCATAGATGAGCATCAGGTGAACTAGCAATCAGAGTCCTGGTACAGGATGATGGGAAATGGAGTTCGGAGAGAGAAGTCAATACTCGGGTGATGGTGACCTCTGGTGACGATCAGGGGGAACCAAAGAGGCCGGATTCGGTACAATTTGATATTTTATTTAATAATATTACAATGTTGCAGAGCAGTTACTTTTTTATAAAATGTTCATGCACATTTTTATTATTTACTATTACTAATGTACATTGCATAAATCAAATCATTTTAGTTTATAATATTTTATATTTATAAATAATACGATATGTTTTACATAATAATAATAATAATACATTTGATTATTATTGTTAAGTTTTGTAACTTTAATATAATATAGAAGTATTAACAACAACATAAAAATAATAATAATAAATGTATTTTAAAAAACAATATGTTTAGGTAAACAAATCATTTGTAATAACTTTTGTTTATAAAATTGTATTTGCATATATAAATGCTATATAAGTTTTAGAGCAATTATTTTTTGTAATATAATTACAGCATTCACAGTGTTGTTTCATTTCGTTATTACAATACGTTAAACATAAATATATTGTGAATATATCATAAATACTCAATATTTCTCAACCTTGGTGAGGATTGCTTTTCAGCACCACGGACAGGTCCAGATAGATGCAGCCCAACTGTGCTGTTTTGCTGGTGCCAGGAGCCTGCTAGGAGCCAGTTGACCCCTATGTTACAGCATAAACAAGATTTAGTAGGAGGTCAATATATGCCTTGCCGCCTGGGTCTCTCCACAAGGCTTGTAAAAAAAAAAAAAAACACATTCTCCATGTGCCAAAGATCCATGCTTTTCCAAAAATAAGTTGGTAGTGAGTGAGTCTTATCCTCCTGCAGTTGTCAAATGACTATCTGATCAGCACTGCTATTAGAGGCCGCTTCGTTATAATTTATTATAATGGTGGATGGTATGATCATGCTGTGGCAGAATTATTTACTGTACCTTTTGTGAAATGCTTTAATTTTGTGTCAAAGTATCTTTTAAACAATAGTACACACTGTTTTCTGTAATTTTTTACTTACTATAGTGTACCATTTTTGACGTACTGTATATAGTTGTTAAATAAGATGTGTTGACTGAATATCTTCATAGAGTTTGCCGCTGATTCAGTTTCAGTGTTTAGCCAAGGGGGCTGAGAGCTGCGCTTCAAAAAAAACTGTTTATGGTCGCTAAGGACACTTTTAATTTCAGAACCAACTCTCTTCTCTCACAGATTCATTACATTTTGATGATATCAAATGATTGCCCCCCGCTCCAAAAACAATAGGCTGCTGAATCCCTTTGGCATCAGATCCGAATCTGATGTCTCACTCTTGCAGAAATCAATATGAGTCACTTTGCTGGAACATGTCTGACTCTCTTAACCATATTCTTTTGAACAAAAGAGATGCTCTCAGGTTTCATTCAGAGTTACAGTGAAAGGCACTGAGTGGAAACCCATTCCAGAAAAGCTCAAATTTGGCTCAGGATTCATTTGCACTTCTTTTACAACCTACTTATCAAACAATCACAGTCACAGAGCCCTGATACAGAGCACCACTTTAGCTTTCAGCACGAGTTTAAATACAGATCACTTCTGGTCTCCTATCTGACTTTACAGGGCAAATAAACAACACTGTCCCAACTTTTGGCTGCTTATGGATCACCCTATCTCTGCCAGCCTGTCTCTTATTGGTTTCATACATTTTAATACAATGCCAGTGCTGCATTTTCCAGTGTTAAATGTGGCAGATCCTCTTTCTGTCTTATCATTTTCTTATTTAAATCTGACATGGCTGAATGCGCAGTGCTTTATGGAGAGGCAACAGTTTTTAAGGTGATTTATCACGCAGCACAAGTACACTCAGGCAAAGGCAGGTGAGGACAACAGAACAAAAGACACGACAACAGGCAGGTTCGAATGGAGGAGATTTCTTTCACTCAGCACTATGAATCCACTGTTTTTAATTCGGCAAGTACAATATGACTCGATCGCTGCACATTCAGTTGCCATTTTTTTAAATGGATCTCAGCCTTTTGCAGTTGATGCACCAAGTGGATTTGAAAGGATATTTAGTTATATGAGGTGACTACCATCCCCCACCCACCTTCATCCCCAAACAACCCTGGAAACACATGGGACAGGCTCTTTGCAATGCTGGAAGCAAGCAGTAATCACAAATGGAAGCATTATTATTTTGATTAATGCAGCGGTGGATTACAACTTGCCACTTTCACTAATCACGCAGGCTGTGTACCCACCGTGCCTTTGCCCCAGGCCTGCCATCCACTGTCCCATTAGAGAGCGCCAGGTTCAGCCCATCTCCAAGAACCCAGTGTTCTTTCATTCTTTTTCATTTATTTTCTATTTCTGACTTTCTTTGTTATACAGTATATATATATACACACACACACACTCGCTTAAATGTTTGGGCTCAGTAATATTTTGTTGTTTTTTGATAGAAATACATTTTTATTCAGCAAGTACACTATAAATTGATTTATCAAAACTGACTAAAGTTATACATATATGTATACTGTGTGTATATATATATATATATATATATATATATATATATATATATATACATACAGTATCTCACAGAAGTGAGTACACCCCTCACATTTTTGTAAATATTTTATTATATCTTTTCATGTGACAACACTGAAGAAATGACACTTTGCTACATTGTAAAGTAGTGAGTGCACAGCTTATATAACAGTGTAAATTTGCTGTCCCCTCAAAATAACTCAACACACAGCCATTCATTTCTAAACCTCTGGCCACAAAAGTGAGTATACCCCTGAGTGAAAATGTCCAAATTGGGCCCAATTAGCCATTTTCTCTCCCCGGTGTCATGTGACTCGTTAGTGTTACAAGGTCTCAGGTGTGAATGGGGTGCAGGTGTGTTAAATTTGGTGATATCGCTCTCACTCTCTCATACTGGTCACTGGAAGTTCAACATGGCACCTCATGGCAAATAATTCTCTGAGGATCTGAAAAAAAGAATTGTTGCTCTACATAAAGATGGCGTAGGCTATAAGAAGATTGCCAAGACCCTGAAACTGAGCTGCAGCACGGTGGCCAAGACCATACAGCGGTTTAACAGGACAGGTTCCACTCAGAACAGGCCTCGCCATTGTCGACCAAGAAGTTGAGTGCACGTGCTCAGCGTCATATCCAGAGGTTGTGTTTTGGAAATAGACATATGAGTGCTGCCAGCATTGCTGCAGAGGTTGAAGGGGTGGGGGGTCAGCCTGTCAGTGCTCAGACCATACGCCGCACACTGCATCAAATTGGTCTGCATGGCTGTCGTCCTAGAAGGAAGCCTCTTCTAAAGATAATGCACAAGAAAGCCTGCAAACAGTTTGCTGAAGACAAGCAGACTAAGGACATGGACAACTGGAACCATGTCCTGTGGTCTGATGAGACCAAGATAAACTTATTTGGTTCAGATGGTGTCAAGCGTGTGTGGCGGAAACCAGGTGAAGAGTACAAAGACAAGTGTGTCTTGCCTCCAGTCAAGCATGGTGGTGGGAGTGTCATGGTCTGGGGCTGCATGAGTGCTGCCGGTACTGGGGAGCTACAGTTCTTTGAGGGAACCATGAATGCCAACATGTACTGTGACATACTGAAGCAGAGCATGATCCCCTCCCTTCAGAGACTGGGCCGCAGGGCAGTATTCCAACATGATAATGACCACTGCCTTGCTAAAGAAGCTGAGGGTAAAGGTGATGGACTGGATCTTAAAAAAAATCGAAATGTATAAAAAAAAGTGTTTCCAATAAATGCTGTTCTTTTGAACTTCTGTTCATTAAAGAATCTAGAGAAAAATGTTTTACATTCATAATAAGAAATGTCACTTGAGCAGCAAATCAGTATATATTAATCATTTCTGAAGGATTATGTGACATTGAAGACTGGAGCAAAATTTAGCGTTTGGGATCAAAGGAATAAATTATATTTTGCAATGTATTAAAATAGAAAACATTTATTTTATATTGTAATAATATTTCACAATATTACTGTATTTTTTATCAAATAAATGCAGCCTTGGTGAGCATAAGACAATTCTTTAAAAACACTTGTACAGAGACTGATAATTTTCTGCTGGGACATTATCCGTTAAGTTTATGGTCATTTCCTTTAATCACAAATAATCTGAAAAGAAAGCTCTTATTAACAGTACATTGGAGCCTTTTTTATGGACATTTCTTAGCAATGTAAAGCCATTAACCACTAAACACATTAACGCTGGCAGCCACAAAATACCAACAGAAAAATAAAACAAAATAAAATAAGGCGATGGTAGAGTAAAAAGTAACGAAGCCAAGAAAAATTAAACAGCAGTATAAAATAAATAGTACAATTCTATAAAAACCCTGTTTACAGCAGATACACAGTACCACCTGTCATCTACTGCAATTAGCCTTTGCTCAGCAGTAGGTACGGTTACTCAGCACCCATTCATTTGTGGTGATGGTTATTTATAACCTGCCCCCCTTTTCTCCCTCCTGCTGTAAGGAAGTGTACTCACAGAGGGAGGAAAAGAAGTAGACGAGCGAAAGTGAGAGAAGCAGCCTCTGCAGTGACCCCTGGGTGCCGGGAGCAGGGCCGCTTCTCAAAGCCCGCCGGAGGCACATCAGTTATTACACCAGCGTCTGCCTGGCATGCCACACTACACTCGGGGCGATGCTGTAGCCTTTCATCTGAAGCCTCTCTGCGTCTCCCCAAACATCTGGCCGCACGCTTGTCCTACATCACGCCTGGAAAATGAACAATTTGCTTGCCGGTGGCTGCCTTTGAGTGACAGCAAAGACAACATATGGGAGAGTGTCAGGAATGGCAGGGAGATCTCACAAGCCTATTTAATGCGTCCGCTACTGTACAGGAACCCAGCAGAGATGTCTTTTTGAAAGAGAGGTCTGACTGTTAGCGCAAAGCTATCATCTACAATAATTGAGGTGGCTGATACAGTAGTATGTCATTATGGCTGCCGTGCTTTAAAGTGATATTTGTGGATTGGGTCTTTTTGTCTGTGGGTTTGTATTCTCCAAATGAGGAGAGCCAGCACTGTAATTGACATTTGTTTGGAGCTCTTAGCAGATATTAGAGGCTGAGGTGGTTTGCTGAATGCTAAGCTTTCATCATGCAGACTTCTGTTGAAATGTAGCTTTTAGTTGTAGTGGGTGGAATGAATCATGGCAGAGGTCAAGCCAGTGATCCACTTTTAATAACTGCAGTGTATTAATGTGAAAAGTGCATTAAAACATTCAAAGGCTCATCCAGTGCAAAACTGAGCATGTCAATTAACACGTATGAAAGAATATGAGCCAGAATGACACAGAGCAAGATTAGCAAGGACGATTCTCGCTTCTTCTTTTTTTTATTAAAGAAATAATTTCAGTCTTGTTATGTGATTAGATGTGACAGATTATACATTTTACAGTGATATTGAAAGTTATTTTTTGAAGAATACATTTCTTTCAGAAGGTGGTAGATCCCCTAAAGTAGGTGCTGGAACCAATTCCTGATGTGCTGGATACGGTGTGTCTCGGTAAATTGAATTATTTGCCATGCTTGTTCAGTTTTCCTAGGACTCCAGGGAGTAGCTATTTGTAATGCCTAATCAAAAAAGTATCGATATTTGCTTATGGTTTATGGGTTAACGGTATGCTAAGCTTGTACACTGAACCTTCAGCTAGCAACACCTTTTAAAAAATCTAAAATGTTCTCATGTCATGCTTTTGGTTACATACTTTTGTATGTAACAATTTCAAATATGTAAATGGTCATAATAGCCATATAAAAATTAGTTTAGAGCATAATAAGTATCTTATGATCTAAGGGGCCATTCACACAGAAGGCATTTTTCCATTCCAAAGTGCTACTTTTTCATTGTTTTTCTTTGTAAACACGCGCTTGACGGACGTGCATGACATCTCGCGTCTTTTGCAGCGCCTCGCACATGAGCGCGGCATTTTTAAGACGCTGTGACGAGTTAAAATAATTTCAACTTTAACACGCAGCGCCGCTCATCAATGTCAGTTCCACAGCAGTGGGCCAATCAGAAGATCTCGGAGGCGGGGAAAGCGTTACGAGCTTATCACAACTTATCAATTCTGCTGTTTATTATTTCCGTTATTGCATCATGTCTCAAAAGCGCGTCTCGATACCTTCATGTTCTACTCTGCGCTTTTCAAAACCATTCCTAAGCACTGCGTCTCGCGGTTTTAGACTCAAATGTCCCCTAAGGCTGCATTTATTTGATCAAAAATAAAGTAATATTGTATATAGAATATAAATAAAATATTTATTCAATAATTCATCCATTTCTTCAGCAGCCAGTGTTGAAAACAAAATATTTTTCTTCAAATTTCTCGCAAAGTTCTGCATTTATTACAATAGAAGGAACCACAATTATTGCTTTGTAGCAAACTATGAAAGAGAATATTAAATGTGGAACTCTGAACATTTTTCATTGGATATGAGTGTGAACTTTAAGTTTTCATGTGCATAGAAAAGTATTAGTTTGGTTTCCCGCCATAAGACAGAACTAAAGTTGAAAGTTATGTCAAGCTAAGCTGATAAATAGAGAAAATCTGGTTTCTGAAAATTTAATTATGAAGCATTTGGTGATGCATTTTTTATTAAAAAAATATTCAAATTGTAATATTTTATTTATTTTTCCAGATTGTTTGCCATATGCGAGATGGGGATAGATGAAATTGAGTCTTTTAGAGTAGGCTCTCAAAGGGACTCTAAAGTAAGTGCTTGCTTATAGGGTTTAATTACACTGCAAGGGAGGGTCAGTTGTCTATTACGATATAGACATAGACCTGTCTGATGAAACACTGACATATTCCCAAGAGACCCATTAGTAAAATACCATTTCTGTGAGTAGGAAAGACCATGGAGTGTTGTAACGGTAAGTTGTAAATCTATTAGTTTAACCAATTAGAAATGAGCTACAGGGGTGAAATCTGAGTCGTGTGGCCATCGTATAAAATGCAAAATAAATGTCAAAGGGAAGTATAAGTTGGTGCATGTCTAATAGTTTTATTTGTGATCATGCACATGGATACCAAATGACATCTAAATCAACATATTCTTAAGTATCTGTAACATCTGAAAAAAAATATTTAATTAATTGTTAAAAAAGTCAAATTCATGATTGATTGTACTTGACACTAATTTAAATAGTTTAAGTAGAGATAGGTAGAAAGTTTGAGATAGGTAGTGAAAAAAAGTTACAAGACTGCTTTTTTTCTTGTTATATAAAATGTAGCCTCTGGAATATATCGTTAAAATACAAAAACTGCAATATAAGTAAATATAGCAATCATACATCAAGCTGTGTTATTGTTATGGAATGTCTTCTGACTGTGTCATCTAATATATATTCCACCTGAGCATCATATGGTCAGGATTCTTCACAGTAACATTAGATTAGATAAAAATCACAACCTATGAGATGAGAGCAAACTGCCATTATGGTTTTTCAAGAGATGCACTTGGGAAAGATTTTCAATGTCCCTTTAAAAATATCCCTAGCAAGAGCGTTGCAGTTCCTTTACCAGCCGCAAGGGGCGTCTTTGCTTTACTTTTGAGGCGCTCGCATTCAGTTCCTCTCCGTGCTGACGGCAAGTGGAGATATCGGCATTTTATCAACCCGCGAACCCACATTCGTGAGGAACGAGAGTAAAACAAAAAGACCCTCTCTAGTCTTTTACCTTCATTGCGACACCTAAAGAACTGCACCGGGATGTGTTTTTTTCTGATGAGACGACGGATTGTGGATTAACATCAGTCTTAAAACTGCATTAGGGAAATCATATGCTGTTTTACTCGGCGAAATAGTTGGACCGAATCATGTCGCTGTCACAAATGTTTCTTGCTTGAGCTTTTCCTTCGTTTGGATTGTATCTTTCCCTCCTCCTGCCGTCATTAGTGGGAGACGCACTCTGGAAAATTCGGAAATGGCAAAGAGTATTGGAAACAGAGCTTCATGGTAATTATGTGGATCATTTTATCCGTCTCGCGAGCTTCTTGCGTTGTTTGTTTGTGAACGAGACTGTCGTGCTCTGTTCATTATATAATTGAAAATGTAAATATTCGAACACGAAAGAAGAGCAGAAATACGACACTAGCACAGTAAACTTGTGCATTTGACTTGTACTCCATGACTTGAATGAAATTGGTCTAAATGTGTAAGTGTCCCGAAAATGTGCCTTTTCGATCGTTGCCTTATTAGAGTCTATAAACCGAGAACGCCAGAAAGAAAGAAACTGGGATGTGACGTGCTGTAACTTAAATAACCCTTTAATACAGTCTGCAACCCTTAAAGATCCACCATCGAGAGTCAGATGTATTTAAAGAGTACACTAATAGGCTCACCCCTCAACTTGCATGAGAATGATTCTGTTTTGATTGAGGTGATTCTCATTCCCCCCCCCCCTTAATTATAATTAATCCGACAAATTAGTCGAGATCATATTAATGGACTGATAATGAGGTCTTGAAGGAACCTCTACTCAAGACAGTTTGACGTCGCGGTTTTGAATGGAAACGCATGTGTGTGCGTGCATCGCTTATATTGGGATTGCATTTTTCCCTTTCGATGCATATCAAACTGAGTGATGGAATGGCATTTTTTGAGTAGCCTATCATTTTGCATTAATAGGCTACTGGACGGTCGAGAGTGGAGGGTGCTTTCGGTGGGCAACTTGTGCAGATCTCATGGCGTAGTGATAGAAACGCGTGATGATCAAGCAAACTTGCCGTTCATGGTCGACGCGACTGCGTTCGTATAAACGACAGAAAATCTCCTCTTTCGACGCTTAGATGTTTGCTGCTGTTGGCTTAAGTTTGAGAATTAGCGCTTTTTGAAACATGTATGCATTTTAAAAGCTTAATAATTCACTAAAGCGGAAAATATATAACAATTTAATCTCCCTCATGATGTACCTAATATGTATGACTTATTTTATCTACTTTTCTGTGAAACGCGAAATAAAATGTTAGTCAGGATGACAGTCTGAGTCACCATTCACTTTCATTGCGTCTTTTTGGCATGCAATGGAAGTGACTGGCGACTGAGAGCTGTCATTCAGATAAACGTCTTTTCTGTACCAAGGAGTCATACGAGTTTGGAACAACGTGAGGTTTAGTATGCTTACAATTATCGTTTCGTTTAGGCGAACTATTCCGTCAGTGTTAAATACCGAGATAACCCCCCGACCAGCACTTCATGTTAAACTTGTCAGGTCTCGGGGCATTTTGGTTCGGTTTAGCTAAAAACATCTTGAGGTAAACGCGTGTCGTTTGACAATTCATATATGGTGAAATAACGCTTTAAAATAACGACTAATGTAATCCTTGTCATAGTCATTTTGTAAAAAAATATATTTTACCGTGTTGTGGAGGCTAGTTTCTCCTGTCTGCCTGACGACCAGGTACCAAATGTGTACAGGGGAGGGAGCCAGTCCATAAATAATGGAGGCTTTGACTCTTCCTGCTAATGTTGCTTCATGGCTTCTGATAAATGAAGACAGCCGCCTCCAAGGCCCATTTGTGTCGTTACACGAACACGTTTGATGTACTCCGCCATGCTCTAAGATTTTTCTTTTCCTTTTGCTCCAAATTCCGTATAAAGACGCAGTATAAGCCTAACTAAAATATGTGGCTCTGAGGCTGCTTTGATTCTGTGTAAATGAAATGCAGCATCAGTGCAGCCTTAAACTTTGTTGATATCATAACAAAGCGTATATATTATAGGCAAATGTAACACTTTTTATATTTCTATTAATGTCACGTTTCTATATGCATAATTTATATTTATAAAAAAAATATGAAATTATATTATTCTGGGTAAATCCAGCTACGCTTTGGGCATAACCCCCCCCCCCCCCCTTTTTTTCAAATGGTATTGGCTATATATATGCAGATGTGCCACTATTGCAGGGTAAAGATGGCAAATGTTTTTTAAATTGTTTTAAGCTTAGTTGCTGTCAAGATGCTTAATGGTGTCACCCTAAAGTTTACTCTGTGATTGGTTGGAAAGTCTTTCCATTTACTGAGTTGACATTAAACCTTTGTCGGTTACATGGTGATTAATTACTAGGGCTTTGTTCTGCCTTCATTGATGCTCTTCATTGTGTGATATGAGGATCGCTTCATAATCAGCAGGCAGAGCATACATCACTGTGTGAAGGGGGAAATTATGTGCGTGTGTGTGTGTGTGTGTGTGTGTGTGTGTTTGAGTGGTTGTCTTCATAATATTTCTACATTTCACCACAGCCAACTTGTAGGTGTGTTAGTTTGCTGTCTGTTGAGTCATGATCTACGTGTGAATTACCTGTTAGATTTTTTCTTAAGGTATACATTATGTATCTACAGATGTATATTGAAGGTCTGCTATTATAACCAAAGGTTTATAATCATCTGAGACTGAATAGCTTAATTTTAGAGAATATCATAATTACATTGTAATTGTTTGGACAGAAGCCACTGTAGTGAGAACTCTCTCTCTTTAAAAAGAGATGAAGCAAGATTGTATATGGCAGAAAAAGTGACGACATTATGTGGTCACATTGTTGTTTTAGTTCAGTTTTTCTTCTTTACTTTTAAAGGTGCACTGAAAAAAAAGTACTCCTAATTGTGAAATTAACAGTGCTTACTACATAACAAAGAATGTGTTTTGTTTAAAGAATGTACAGTATACGCACATGTGATGAAGACTATTCTAAATATTATATTATTATTTTTTATAATAATAATAATCGCCAAATGGTTACAAATGGTTACAGTAAATGTTAAGCAATGATGTAACATCTCCTAGTCATAAATTGCATTATGCAATGTAGAATTATTAGTGCTGTCAAAATTAGCGCGTTAATGCAAGCGATACATTTTTTAAGTTTAACGCTTTAAAATTATTTAACGCCATTAACGCAGGGCGAGGATAGGGTTGGCCAGCCCACTCTAGCTGCTACTTCTGTCTCTTTTTTCTTGACAAGGAGTACATTTATTCAGTCGCAGAATGTCTTTACGACCACATCAAACTGGAGACGTTTCAGACGCACGTCACGCGCTTCCACTTCACTTCAGCGCCAGGCATGATTCAAACGAGCGCGGAAACGGTCCTGTGCTCGTAGCGCGTGCATTTCATATCAAAGCGCGAAATAAATTATGAGCATGCAATGTCGTGGTCAGTTAAGACATGAAGTTACCAAAAAGGCAAATAAAGCTGCCTCAAAACTGTGCATGCGTGTAATATGTTATGTTAGTCACATTTGAACATTTAGGGTTGTGGCCTAAAATTGCAAGTTCGAGTCATAGGAATTGTAGGTGGGGGAGTGAATGTACAGCATAAATGGCTGCCCACTGCTCCGGGTGTGTGTTCACAGCTGTGTGTGTGCACTTTGAATGGGTAAAATGCAGAGCACAAATTCCGAGTATGGGTAACCATACTTGGCTGTATGTCACGTCACTTTTTCACTTTTTTTTTTTTAAGAACATGTCTCTGAAATGGTTTTCAAAACTGTCCTGGAGCAGCCCAGCACTGTCTCCCTCATCTAACACACCCGATTCAACCCGTCAGCTCATTAATAGATACTTAAGATCTGAGGCGGGTCAGATAAGATAAAGAGAGTTGAGAGGAAATATGATGCGTGTCAGATCCACGTCATGTTCAGAAGCAACAGATCTTAAATAAATAACAGCCAAAACAACATAACTTTGCTTCTGTGGTGTCTGTTAATCAAATAAAAAAGGAGGAAATCAATAACTTTTATAGCTTCAAGTATTCATCTGTATTTAGTTTAGAATTTAGTGTTTGATAAATGTATTCAATTTCTTTATATTTCTGCTGAGGGGCAGAGGTAATATGACATTTATTTTAATGGTCTATGTGAAGATTGTTTTAAGTTAACTTAAATTAGAAGTTATTTTTAAATTCTAAAACTGATAAAATTGATAGCTCTTAATTATAATGTTGAATGGCTATAGTCAATGGTTAAATATTAGGGGGAAACATCTGTATAGGGAAATCAGTATTACTTGGTATCAGTCATAAAAATAAAGATGCCATTAAACAAATATAAAAAATATACTGTCTTTATGTTGCTTGTACATTAATTTGAAGAGTGAATGTGAAATTATTACAATATAAACGTATATTTGAAAACTATAATGTTAGGTGGGATTAATCACGATTAATAATTTCAGAAAAATTTGCGATTAATTAGTTACATTTTTTAATCGATTGACAGCACTAATAATTATATAATGTATAATTTATAAATGCCTATCTTATAAAATTCAACAGGAATGTTGATAGTTTATTTGTCTAAATATCAATAAATATATCTTTAAAACTGATTTTCAGTTTTTTTTAGATCACATGACCAGCTTAATATTGCTCACTTTGTTGGTCTCAGTAACTCTCATGTTATTGGACACATGTAGCATAAATAGGAGAACAATATGCATATAAAATAGTCTTTCTAGTACTATGTCAAAAACTTAAGTATGAATACTATTATTTAAAAAAATACTTAATGCACCTTTTAATTAGGTAGTTAAAGTGTTTGGAGTGGACATTCCCTCGGTTCAGACCATCTTATTCAACAATGTGTCTCAGATGCTTCCAAATCTGAACTCTCAACCACATCGGTGCGCGTGGAGTATTAATTAATTCACTGATCGTGGGCCATTAAATGTGATTAAGGCAATGTGATTTGTCTCCCTGCATACATCCTGAGCGGAGCATGGCACCCGTTGTCTCTTTACTCTGCTTTATTGTGCAGATGAATGCCTTTGTTTGACTGTCTCTTGCTTGTTTTTTTTTTTTTCTTACTGCAAGAAAACGATTATTTTGCTCTAATCATTTAGGCATAGCTGACATCGCTGTTTGCAGCAAGCTGGAGGGAAACGACAATGGTTGCCCTTTGAAGAATACGCAATGCTGTGTGTTTCACATATCTGTGCTGTCAGGTTTGGGATTTGCCGTGCGTTTGATGAGGAAGGCGCTAGGCCCACTACAGCCTGTTCACCTTTCATTATGTCTTGATACATCTCCACAATTCAGTGAAGGGACAGTTCATCTTTCCAGTAGATGTAAACTTACGATCATTCAATGCACATTGGTTCAATCAATTTGTTAAAAATAGCTGTGAGATCATTTCAAATGACATTTTCTACAGTTGTAACATTGAAGTCTAAGAGCGAAAAAGAGTAACAGAAGAACAATTTAATGATCCCCAAAAATGAAAATTCTGTCATGAATTACTCGCTCTCATTTAATTCCAAAACCATAAGACTTTCGTTTATCTTCAAAACATATTTTTAATGAAACATGAGAGCTTTCTCTCTCTCCATTGAAAGATCTGAAAAGATTATGAAGTCACTGTAAAAGTAACCAACGAATCGGGCAGATCACATGACCAGCTAATTATTGCTTGCTTTATCTCGTAATTCTCTCCTATAATTGGACTAATTTTGTTGGAAATTAAGAGATGTAACCTGATTATTACTTGTGGGAACCTGTTCAAAATGGTTAGTTACCTTCATGTTGTGTTCAAAACCCACGTTTGATTGTCTTTGAAACTTGAATAAAGATATTTTCAATGAAACCCGAGTCTTTCCATTTGAAAGTTCAGGTAACCAAAATTAAAAGATAGAATAAAGTTAGAAGTTTACAAAAACTTTGCTAAACTTAACCAGAATGAATAAAGTAGTTTAATCCAAGTCTTCTGACATATAAACATTGATCAACACACATACTGTACATAGAGCACATCAGATATGCTAAAGGAAGCTTAAACATGACCGATCCTCAATGGTTCTTGTGCATCAAGCGAGATCCGATGAGGTTTGTTTTTCTTGAATCTCTTATTTATTTCATTAAAAATATCTTAATTCGTGCTTTGAAGAATGGGTTTGGAACATCATGAGCATGAGTAAATGATGGCATACCTTTAATCTTAAAGGGATATATCTCTTTAATGGCTACAGTTATGTTGTACAGCAAGAAACAAATGTGCTTTATATTTTAGGACTATTGAAAGTGCACTACATGTATCAGACTCTCAAAAACCACAGTCCTGAGAAGATCCATTAGCAATGTTCTGCTCATGATGTTGTTCCTCCTACAGGCTTTTTTTTTTACATCAGATAGTTATTGTTAGTCACAATGCTTTGGGTTGCCATGTCTCTCTGATTCCCTTTTTAGGACAAACTTGGTTTGATCTATTGAAAATGCAGCTTTCATCATGGCTGAAGTGTTCTTCTGTTCTCCAGTGGTTAGCTCTGCGTTGTCAGAGAGCCTTGACCTTTCTCCGTCTGTTTGTGTGCAAACTGGCCGCCATTTTTTAGATCCCTTAGGATTTTGGCCTTTTTTTCTCTCTGTGGTAAGACATTCTCTTAAAGGCAGCGGAAGTCAAGCACAGAGTGTTCTGAGCGTAGAAAGTGCCAGACAAAGTTAAACCGTCTAAATGGACTGGTGCGTTTGTCCTGGAGAAGAACACAGTTATGGGAAGCAATTGGCTCCCACCCCCTGTCGTTATAGCAGTCAAAATTCCACTTCCCACCTCTCCATCGGCAGTGGAGTGTGAGGACGGTGTGGATCGATGGGCACCTTGTCGTTCTAAAGGTGTGATAGGTAGGCAGCCGTGTGTCCTCTCCCTCCCCTCCAGCCCTCCCTCCATCTCTGCCAGCTGAAGCCGGTGTTTACACTTGGACACCTGTCTGCTCGTCACACTCGCTTCAGACAAAAGATTTACCACAGGCTGTCGAATGCTTGTCAAATTCGAGAACAAACCCTTTGTGAGGGCTACAGTTGCAGAAATACTGTTACTATTAATTGTTCTGCACTCTTAGAAATAAAGGTTCCAAAAAGAGGTTTCCCCAGCGATGCCAGAGAAGTACCATTTTGGTTCACCCAAAAAACCTTTTAGTGATCAGTTCTTAAAAAAATAACAACATTATTTTTATTTTAGTTTTAAAAATAAAGGCTCTATTGGTGTCTGTGGTTCCATGAAAAGCCTTTAACATCCACAGAGACCTTCCATTGGACAAAACTTGAAAACAAGGATTTAAGAAGAGTATGTTTTTTTTTTTTTGCAACAATGCCATATAAAACTATTTTGGGTTCCACAAAAACCTTTCAGTAAACTGTTCTAAATCTAATAATTTTTTCTTACTCTGAAGAGCATCTAAAGAACCTTTATCCACTATAAAAAAACTTTTGTCCTAAGGAAAGTTTCAATTGATGTTTTCATTCATTCCATTGATGAATTAATTCATTCATACATTCTTTCATATAATTTCACTCAGTAGTTTGCCTCCCGTCATGTTTTCACACAAAACGAAATCTACTCTGCGTGAGACTCTTACTAACTTTGCTTAACGCTGAGTAGTATTTATCATGTTTTTCATGCTTATCAAATTTGGGTTTAGTAATGATTAAAGTAAGATTAATACTTAGAGATATGTCAAAACAAACAATTAATTTGCATTGGAGGGTCTATTTTATGTCTATTTTAGCTCACTCTGATATAAGAAATAGTATCCTGAAACAGCATACAGAACTACCAAATTTTGATATAAGTTTGATTGCAACATATTATCATTGCTGTTAATAGTGTTCATCATCTGTTTGATTACGTCAATAACTGATTTTACCGTTCATTTCTGCCATATGTACATCAAATTGACTTAAACTTAATTATTTTTGTAAAGCTTCTTTGCAACAATTTGTATCGTGAAAAGTGCTATACAAACTAACTTTAATTGAATTGAAACTTGAGTATGTCTTGGTGAGCTACCTCCAGTCAGGCTACGAGCTACTGGTAGCTTGTGAGCGACATGTTGGAGACTCCTGTTCTATGGCATTGCACTGAAAACCCCCTTTTGTAACCTATTAATTGTGTGTTGTCTTTGTGTGAACATTTTAGTAATCCAAAGAACTAGGGGTGTAACGGTTCACAAAATTCACGGTTCGGTTCGATACGACACAGTGATGTCACGGTTCGGTACGTTTTCGATATGGGGGTGGGGCAATTGGTTACGTCGCAATGTTGGAAATATTTCACGTTTTAAACCATGAAGGCGAGCCAATGGATATCACACAAGCACACGTTTGCACCAGGGTTTGCACACGTACTTAATCTCAGTCTTAATCTTAATCTCAGTCATTTCACTATAAGCAGAAAGTGAAAGTAAAAACGGAATGACGGAGGAATGACGGAGCTTTCGGCATCTGACGCCGCTTATTCTCTCAGAGACAAAGACGAATCTAACTTCAACATATGCTGATAACGTTTAGCCTATAGCTGTTTTCATTATTTCTCTTGTGGCCCGTACATACTGAAAAAAATAAGAAACGTATTTCGTGTTAAACAGGTTGTTTTTGAAAGTCGGCACTTGAAATAAAAGCTTTTTTTTTTATTGATGACTGCAGTGTTAATATTTTAATTATAGGACTATAATTCATTGTAGGTAGCCTATAGCCTAATAGACCTGTTTTAAAAGACCTTTAAAAAAAAAAATTTTAATCGAGGAGTAAATAACCTAATCTTATACTCGCAGCGTGTCAGTTATGTGGTAATTATTGCGGGGCAAATTAATTGTACTTTTAATTTAATAATAAAAGTAACTTCATAATAATAATAGCCCTAATAAAAATAAGAATGTAACAGACCTACATTAATTGGAAATGCCCAATCAGGGCTCTAGACTCATTCTTCCCACTGGTCGCTTTGTTGCGACTAACTTTCTCAGTTGGTCGCACGAGCACATCATTTATTATTATTTATTTATTTTTTGCTACAACATGGGATAAATCAATGCATGCTGATGAACTTTTATCATAGTTTATAGTTATATGGTAACGAAAGTTCTTTTTCGTCATTAGTATGATTTGTCATTTGTATTTTGTGAAGGGGAATTCCTCTTTTGCTATATTATAAACCGGACTTCAGATGCTTTCGCTTTTGAATTCGTGATCTTGTAGTCACGTTTTACAAGAAAATA
This sequence comes from Ptychobarbus kaznakovi, assembly GCA_027422405.1. Classification (NCBI taxonomy): domain Eukaryota; kingdom Metazoa; phylum Chordata; class Actinopteri; order Cypriniformes; family Cyprinidae; genus Ptychobarbus; species Ptychobarbus kaznakovi. The sequence goes on along the minus strand of CM049795.1, from coordinate 13,538,668 downwards.
TAATTGTCTGTTTTGCTTACATCTATTCACCTTTCACTTTTTAAGACTACAACAAAAGATGGATTCATTGTTATTCTTAATTAAAAAGCACAACAACAAAAAAACAGCAGGCTACAAATGACAAATTATCTTACATAATCTATTAACAAAAACAAATAAGATGAGGCATGGCATACACCCCATGCAGTATTACATACGGACTAATAAATTACAGAACGTTTAGCAAACACTGAGGAATAAAAATAAATGAAAGCCTTAACGTGAGATAAACACAAATATAAGCTTTTTAAAATGAAAACAAAAAGAAAAGCAAAACTAAACTGGCTGTCGGTGACCGTGCTTAATTTTTTCCACAAGAATACCAACATGTTCACCTTCTCTGGTTTTAAAAAAACTGACTTTTACTTTACTTCAGCGTGAAAACCAAATCATACATCCGCTATTATTTCCTCAATATTCGCATAATTTTTGCCGCGCGCTACGCGTACCTTCGCGCTCGTGCTGACACGGCGAGTATAAACCAGGCTCTTCACCCGAACCGCTCGCATTGAAAGCGCCTCTCTTTACGTGATCAGTGCAATGACTCCTGCTACAATGTGCCGCGGCTCTGCAATGCTGTATGAAACCTTTCGGTTTGTAATGCGTACAGAACCGAAAGCCTCGTACCGAACGGTTCAATACGAATACGCATATCGTTACATTCCTACAAAGAACCTTTGTCCACGACCACTATATGATGGTCAAAATTGGATCCGTTTTTTTTTTTTTCACATGGCTTGAATGCGGAAAGCTTCTTGATGTTTATCCTTGCCACATGCTCTGCACGCTCATTGACCAGAGACTAATGTGACATTTCTGTGGGATGAAGATCTAAATGTCCCACATGCAATGATCAGGCTAAATCTGTCAAGCGCTTTGTGTTTCACAGATTCCACTTCAAAGCCTGCATTCGACACCCTTCATATTAAGAACATCCATGTTTCTTCCATGTTTACAGGCTTTGCAATTTCAATGCCTTCCTAATAAATCTCCAATCATGATGCTGATAACAACAAAGTGCAATTGAATTTTCTACACACACATAATTGACTAGGTTGTGTACTGTATGGGGAGGGTTTCCCAGGACGTGTTACTGTTGCTTGGAAAGCAGGTCATCTACTTGCATTATAGAAAATGTAATGTAATCTGCATATTTCATATGTTAATCCCACACATGCAGCATTCAGATTTGTGATCCTGATGCCCTTACAAATGTGCATGTGGGAGGAGCCGCTTGCTCAGAGAGACCAAGAGCAGAGAGCTCTCGCTGTTGACAAAGCTTTTTTGGTTTTCACACATTACAGTTGTAAACTGGAGAGCTTGCACCACAGATACCACAAAATGGCAGTCTGGTGAATGTTATTAGTATCTGTAAACGATAAGCAAAAAATGTGTGTAATAGGCCTTTCGGTTTTTTCAAAAGGATGTTTTATTATTTTTATCTCTGTATATTTTTTTAATCATTTTAAAATAAATCTATATGTTGTGATATTAATGACCAAAATGTTGTTATATAAATTATATTAAATACATTTTTGCTTATATCGCTACCAAAATTCAACAATTCTGTATATTTTGTATAGTAAGTATTATGATTCTGTTTTATTATATATTTATTCAATTACACTACCTTTTAAATGTAATTTGTTTTTACTTTTTTAATCAAGGATACATTAAATTCATCAGAAGTGATAGTAAAGACATTTATAATGTTACCAAAAAAAATCTGTTTCAAGTAAATGCTATTCTTTTGAACTTTCTATTCATCAAAGAATCTTGAAAATCAATGTTTCGACAAAAATATTAACCAACAGAACTGTTTTCAACATTTACTGAGAATGTATCTTTGAGCGGCATATTGGAATGACTTCTGAAGGATCATGTCACACTGAAAACTGGAGTAACGGGCTGAAAATGCGGCTTTGCCATTACAGGAAGTTGCGTTTTGAAGTATATTCAAATGGAAAAGTTTGTAAATTGTAACAATATTTCACAATATTACTGTATTTTTGATGAAGCCTTGGTGATCATAAGAGGTTCCTCTAAAAACATTAAAACCCCAAACATTCAAAAGGCTGTAAAAATTGTATCCGAGCAAGAGATATGGCCCATTCTTGTAGTTTAATAGAAATCTATGCAAGCAATGCACATTTTTGAGCTGTTTGTTGCAGATGACGCGGCTGCAGTTGAACAGATTACATTTGTTCTAAGCTCATGAGATCAAGCTGTGCTGTCAACCAAGCCATTTCCTACTATCTCTTTAGTTCGCACAGTTTTTGGAACGCAGCTATAGCCTTCACTGTCACAACTGTATTTTGCCACACAGCAGCATGGTATCACGGCAAGTTGAATCAGTATTACTATCTATAATGCACCTGGCAGTGATCAGCAGTACCAGATATGCCCAGAACTTCCTTATCCTCAAACAAACCTCTTGTTCAGAGCTGCCTGAACTACACCAAAGCCTACTTCCTGTCTATATATATGACCGCTAGAGGGGATGTGTATGCATGTTTGTATATGTGAAGAAGTGAGTGGGTGTATTTGTGTTGGCCGTGCAGATATGCTTCTAGCTGTACCTTTGTAATGAATAATGCAAAGGCCCAGTTGTGGTCATACACCTCAGCATTTCTGCAAGCATTTGCTCTCGCAGGTGCTGGGAATGAGTTATGCGTAATTGTGTATGTTTTTGTGAGAGCTTTGGCGTGCACATATGTGCATTTAACAATATTTATGTGACAAAAGGCGTCATTGAATGCATCAGTGAGATCAGCTCTTCTGCAGTAGTCCACGTCTCCCTTTATTTTTGGTCCAGTTCGATTGATCACTGCTTGCATGTTGTCATGTGATGATAAGAAGTTCTGGCCTCCAGAATTAGTCTTCCACTCTGATTTCTGCTTGTTTCACAGCAGCATCTGCTTTCTGTCATCATGTCTTTGCATGCGGCTCACTGCAGTCTCGGAAAATGGACTTGTTCTCGTTGCGTGTTACTCTAATGTGCATTTCTTTTACATGCAGTGTAATCAGAATCTTAAAGCAATGGTTCACTTGAAAATGAAAATTCATTATTTACTCACCACATACACACAGAAATATTTTTTTTAAATCTTTGCATATTTTTTCATACAGTCTTACCATCTTCAAAGGGTGCCTACAGGGGCCACCACAAGATAGCACTCAGGCGATGGAGGATTGTGAAGTTAAAAAAATGATAGGCCTACTTGAGGAAAATTGATGAAGTAAATGTGTTTGAGATTTGATTTTCTTTCTGTCATTATTTACTGACCTTCACATCATTCTAAACCTCTACGACTTTGTTCAGTTGAGCATGAACTATATTACATATTATATTATTGACATGTGGAGTATATAACATTATATATATTTTCTATATAAATATATTTGTCCGTGCAATGGGAGTTAGTGGCAAACAAAACTGTCTGGTTTCTAACATTCTTCAAAATATCTTCTTTTGCGTTCTGCAGAAAGTTAATTTTGAAAATGCCTTTAACTTTACATAGCTGTAAGTTTGTGTGAATTTCTAAAAGACAGAATATTTACCTCATCGTCATGTCATCCCAAAATTATATGAATTTCTTTGTTGGAACATTAAAAAATATATATATTTTGAGAAATGTCTCAATTTTTATTTTTTTTTTGTCCATAAAATGGAAGTTAGTGGTAACTAACTAGACCTGTTTGGTTGACAACATTCTTCAAAATGTTGTATTTTGGGTGATCTATCTATTTAACTCAAGACAGCCAGAAGATTGTGTTAATATCTAAAAGTAGTTCAGCAAGAACTGAAAATTCTGTCATAATTTACTAATCATCATGTAATATCAAACCTCTATGACTTACTTCCTTCGGTGGGGCATAAGAGAAGATATTTTGAGAAATCAGAAATATTAAATTTTGTATTTTGTTTGGTCAATTTATTGAAAGTTAGTGATACCAAATCTGATGGTTTACCTAGATTCTTCAAAATATCTGAATATTACAAGTTAAGAGCTGGGTTTAAGAGCTCTTGGTCTTTTGGAATGACATGAGGAGGACTAAATGATGACAGCAGTCTCATTTTTGAAAGAATTATCTATTTAGTTTTAGACATACATAAAATTGTTTAAATATCTAAAAGTAGAGTTTGAAGTGCAGGTATTTAACTTTGAATAAGAAGCTTGAACAATTGAAGTGAAGAAAAAAGGTCATTGAAAAGACAAATCTGTGTTTCCCAGAAAATAAATAACAGCATATGGTTTTGTAGTGACATGTGGTTGAGCAAATATTGATAGAATTAAAATTTTTAAATTTAAAAGCTTTGCAAATTTTCAATTACCTGTTTAAGATGCCATTTATCTAGCATGCAAGTGTTGAAAAAAGAACTGATGTCAACTGTCATTTTGCTGTACCACTTTCCAATGACGTGTGAGTGGCATTACTGACTGGACTGATGATATGATGGATTACTCCGTCATGCAAATGATGAGTAATTTTTAATGAGTCTTTGATAGCAGATCTAATAAACTCAGGGTCTTTTTAATCAGACCTTAGATTCCCCAAACTCGCCTCTACCACCATCCTGACCTGCAAGCTAAGCACATTCACACATAATCATATAAACTTTGGCCTATAAATTTCTCCCAAAGTCTTATTGCGGCTGAGATGAGATCATTAAGGTGAGTGTGAGCTTGTGCGGGCCTTAAGCAAACGCTGATGAAATGGCCGCAGATTTGACCAACTGCTGCAGTAACTCACTGTTCTGGCCTGTGTTCACAACATCTGACGGCATTCGCTAAAATAATCAGCCATTTGTTTTCCGCTTTGAACTGTATTCCATTATCCTCAAATGCCAGTATTTTGGAAGTTGAGAATAAGAAAGTTGTTGAGAACCTTCGGGGGAAGGTAGATTTGTGCTTTGACTAAAATTGTATATTGTATCATACTGTAAAAACCAGCAATTATAAATTGAAATCGCAGGATACATGTAAAAAAAAAAAACTACTGTGCATTTGTTGAATGAGCACTGTGCTTCGTCCGAACTGACTTTACTGTATTTTATGTATAACTATTTTTATTTCGAACTGTTCTAAATTAATTTTAAATCAATTTTAAAATAATAAAAAAATTTAAATTTCTGGTTTTACTGTAGCGATTATTATAATAATTTTTGTTATGATTATTTTACTTCTTTTTATGTAAAACACTTTGAATTACCATTTTTCCTTGCCTTGCCTTACTTATTTCAAGTTTTGAGGTCAGCTTTGTTTTTTAAAAAACAAGCCTATGCTTTTACCAAGCCTGCTTTTATTTTTTTTAAGCCTATGATTTTAACAGTAATATCGTGAAATAGTATTTCAGTCTAAAATAACAGTTTTCTGTCTTAACATATTTGAAAATATTTGAGTTCCTGGGATGGCAAAGTAGACTTTTCAGTGTCACATGAACCTTCAGATATGTTGATTTGGTGCTTAATTATAATTTTATTTTCAATGTTAAAAACAGTTGTGCTGCTTAATACTTTTGTGGAAACTTTGATGCATTTTTGTCATGATTCTTCGATGAATAGAAAGTTCTAAAGAAGAGCTTTAATTAAAAATATAAATCTTTTGTAACATTAAACAGTTTGAGAAATTATTAATATATACCTTTTCATTTTGTTTTTTTACTGCTGTCAATGATTTGAATGCAATACATGAACATATTTTGGAAGGCTCTATTATTGTAGATGTGCTCGAGTCTTAGCTGAGACTCAACCACTGTAACTGTAACTGAGATTCATAGTCCCTGGGTTTAAGAGCTCTCTGTCTTTAACAGGACAACTCACAGCAGGAGCTACAAGATAAGCACTTCAAGCAGAAAGAAATGACAAAACACACTACAAAAAACTTCAAGAGAATACACGACCAAAGCATTGAGACAAAGATATCAGCCCCACAGGGAAAACATTTGTGAAAGCTTTGGCTTTATATAACAGAAAATCAAACTAAGTGGCATTTATTCAAAAGAAAGACAAAAATATATTTGTGGTAAGTTTTAAATGATGATAGAAAAAGATATAGATTAATGTAATCCGAAGCGAGAAGTGTTTGCATTTACATCTGACCATGCGGAAAATGTGTCCTCAATTCTTTGGAAAAGGTATTCAGTACAACATATTTGCATATCTTCATGTAGCAGTTCATATCTATCAAAACTGGAGTAAGAGGATGGAGGATGATGTCATTAGTCTCCCAGGCCTTCAGAATGAGTAAATGCACCTATAAGAGAACAGGCAAAGGTTTTCCATAAGGATGGTTGAAAAGGAAATTTAGATTGTGTGTGTATTCTATGGAGATTTACTGTGTCTGTGCTGTGGATTCTGTTTGTCTGCAAGGGAACACTGTGTTCAGATCCTGAAAGAGATTGTTACATACTGTCTCGAAGGATTCAGAAGTCTTTATCTCTCAATTCAGTTCCCCAGGCCCTCTTTCTATCTTCTGAGTCAAACCCGATCTCATTGCGTACAATTGCTAATATATAGGCTATTAGGCTTATATATAGACTAAAATATGTGGTATACACTTTTCATTCAGAAAACGCTAGTAAATGTCACATTTAATAGCAAAAAAAGCTAACTAAGTATACAATTTTGAAGTAGAAAGACTGACATTTATTTTTTTGCAGTGGTGTTTTGTCTCGTCTCTCTATTGTAAACATCTCAATTTTATAGGCTCATTAAGAATATGGTACACAATCAATGCAGTGGATTTCACATCATGCATCTCTGTTTATCTGTTTGCCTAATTATGCGATGCGACAGACTGATTTGCATCTTTTTGAAGCCTGTCATTGATAGGCTACCGTCAATAGGAGCAATTGGTTTTGAAATATGAAGTGAAGGGAGTAGAAATGTCAACTGGGCCAAAACGAGATTGACTAATCATGGATAAATAAAACACTTCAGCTAACAAATTCAGATTTTGCAGAATGGGGCTCATTTTAGGCATGTGTTTCTTTGCAAGACTGAACTTTCATATATATAACCAAATATTCAAGATTGTTTGGCAGCTTAGAGATTGGTCATTGAAAGCCAAAATGTATTAAAAGCATGTCCTGTGTGTTATCTTTTTTATTTGTATTTTAAAATTCACATATCATTTATTAATTATAATATTTTTTAGATTATTAATTATATACTTATATAAAACATAAATATTAATTCTTATATTAATATGCAAATATAATAACTTGAATATTATTGCTTATAATAAATATATTAAGAAATATGTATTATATAACATATATATTTGTATAATGCAACCATCCATCCATCCATCCATCCATCCAATGTTTTACAAACAAACAAAATAGAAATAGCACTTATGTATATTTTCGGCGTTATTTTTCTTATATCCCTACCCTTAAAACCATACTTTGGTTTAATCAAAATCCTTTTGAATTTAATAAAATGTTGGCGAATCCTGTTTCACCATTAAAAAAATGCAAAATGGCAATGTTATTACTGAAATCTGTCTTATTTTATTTACAGAGTAGATTAGATCTTGGCCACATATTTCGATCATATGGAACAGAGGCTCTTTAAGCATTGTCTGTGGACGCCATTATATAGGGGAAGAAGATATGTCAGCTCGTGCACTTCCATTCAGCCTTGTCTGCTCCCTGTTTGGCTGTGTGGCCCTCAGTCCGGATCTGCTGACACTTCCAGGGATAGTCATCATGAATGATCTGGTTGTTGGAGGGTAGTCGGCAGGGTAGGCTGTGTGTGGTGGTACAGTAGTGCTCAAGACAAATGCCCCATTATAGTGGAACATAAACCCTGTTGTAGAGCAGTGGAAGCAGAGGTGCTTTTCTCATTTACCGTGCAGAGCGAAAGCCTGTTCTGAATCCGCCCGTCACAGCGTCCACTGGGGAAGACTCGCCCACGGTTATAAATGAACCTCTATTCCTTATTAAGACTTGTGTTCTGGGGGGGGGGGGATCCAAATATAGTTCTTGCACATTTGCAAGGTTGTCACAGATTGGTGAGTTGAGGAAGTGAGAATGATGCATTAAATCGATGTGAAAGGTTTTGTGGTGCTGCTTGTGTTTCCTGTTGTCTTATTTTTGCATCAGACTTGGATTTGGAGTAATGGAATAAAGAGATTTTGTCCAAGCTGCCATGATCACAACAAACGACATAACATTTGTTGATTACTTTAATAAGCTAAAAAAAAAGTATATATATATATATATATATGAAATATTGAGTAGTCTGGCATAATATTTGATTATTTTCTTAAGAATGTTTAAATAAATATTTGAAAATGTTCTTTTTGTAAATATATATATAAAAAAATTGCAAAAAAGAAAAGTATATCATATGAAGCATGAAAATATTTTTTTCTATGACAACCACAGATCATAAAATATAATGTTGTGAGAATCCCCAAAACAAATAATATTTATGAATGAATAATTTGGGACATTTAAAAAAGTTTTACCTTTTACGACATCCGTGTTAGACCCCAGAATGCCCCTTGACAAAGTGAGTTTCAATACTGTGTCTTAAGTACTGCTTTATCATATAGTCACTTCAGCCTTTTAGTGTATTTGAGAAGTATTTGATTTGCCATTGGCCGAGACTCTGCTTAACTGTCTTGATGGGTCCGTGGGATAGATGCTGTGTCATGCAGTGAGCTGTGATCCTAGAACATTCTGCTTGATAGCAGGCACACAAGATCACAGATGCCAATAAAGCACAATTTTCCCATCTGCCTCACCACTAATTATATTTTTTTATTTCCAGCAGGATATAGACCAACCACCGCACCAGGCTTGATTTATCTGTGGACAACCTGACGCAAATGCCTCCCCCACCCCTGCCCTGCACGTAGCCAGGATGGAAAGCTACGTTGTCAACAGGATGGGACCTATTGAATAGCTGGTCCTTGACGAAGATGTTGCTCGGATCCGTGTTTAAGTTCATGTGGGAATACTTGCCATGCAAAGAGGCTTTGAGATTTTTGACAGCTTCGCTCTCGGAACATCTGGCATCTTGGGTTTGATCGTTTTTTTCTTGCGGGTGGATATAAACTAGTAGCGGGACTAGTGTGAATAGGATTGAACATGCCCTTACAACAACCAAACCGCCTGGGCGGCATCTGGCGGGCCATGTGTCCGCGGCTAGGCCTCAAGGCTAGCCTGGATCTGCCATTCTTGTGTTGGATATTAGGCTTGACCCTGCATGCCCAGCTGGCGGCCTCACAAAAACTGGACGAAACGGACCCCGTTGTCACTACAACTTACGGCAAACTGCGGGGATTCAAAAAAGAACTCAACAATGAGATCCTTGGGCCCGTCATCCAGTTCCTGGGCGTCCCCTACGCAGCACCTCCCACAGGCGAAAGGCGCTTCCAGCCACCCGAACCGCCTGTTTCATGGTCAGATATCCGTAACACAACTCAGTTTGGTCCCGTTTGTCCCCAAACCCTGCTGGAGGGCAGGCTACCGGACGTTATGCTGCCAGTTTGGTTCACCAATAGCATTGAAGTGGTGTCGTCCTACGTTCAGGACCAGAGCGAAGACTGCTTATTCTTAAACATATACGTGCCAACGGAGGATGGTGAGTTTATGTGTAGGCAGGATGGACCTGTCTTTGTCATTTCACTGTGTCAGTTTCCTTTGTGCAGAGTGTAGTGAGTGCAGCGGAGAAAAAAAAAAATGTGCATGATCTCTGCATGCCCGATGCATGCCGCTGCGTGAGTGTGAGTGAGTGATCGAGGCTGTATGTGTGTCCTAACCTTCCCACCATCCCTTGCACATGCAAATCTTTCTGTGTGCTGCAGCACGTCCATTTTAGATGGTCAGATATCTTTCCCCTCCCTTTACGTGTTATACAGACACACACTAGTGTAAACGGCCCATAAATGAACCATAAAGAGGGGATATTTTGTGCAGTACTCATGATGATAATTATGATTTAGGTCAGAGAACTTGTTAAACTCTTCTCTTCCTCTTTCAGTCAAGTTGTGCTGTTGCATGCTCCTGATGTCCATAACGGACTCCCATGTTATTTTTTAGTCTTCTATTCATTTTGCAGTAAAAAGAATATCCAAGGAATGTGCCAGAAAACCCGGCAAGAAAATGTGTAGAAAAGGAGGTATGTATTCACCGACATGAATCCCAAAAGAGAACAGGCGAGGATCTCCCCCCTTCTCTACAATACTCTACAAAGTCCAGGTCTCGGCTCTCTGAGGTCGCATGTCAGAGAAGAAGCCATAATTGATTCCCACCACGAAGAGTTAACTGGGGAGACCAAGCCGTCTCATAAATCAGATGGGCACATGTTGAACTTGCAGAGTCTAATCTCAATTAAAAGAGATGCTATCTAGTTTTCATTGGCTTACACTGGCTATATTGATCACAACTTTATCAAGATAATGTCTCCAGCTCCTCCACCCTGATGTACCCTACCCTCCGAGCATTGGGTTTGGTGACAGCTAGCTTTATATAAAGTATCCTGTTAATACGGCCTCCCAGGTGACAAGAACCTAAACATTTCAGCTGGACAACATTCTTAAATTCTGCTGGTCTGACATCACAAAATAATTGATGAATTATTAAATTAAATACATTTTCAAAGAAAACTTCCTATTTCCCATACTGTAGTGTGGTTAAAGGGATAGTTCACCCAAAAATAAAGTAAAATAATAATACAAAATATTAATAATTTACTGATGCTTATGTCGTTCCAAACCTGTGACATTATGTTGTGAAAAACAACAGATGTTTCAACTTTTTTGGCCTGTACAATGAAAGTCAATGGGGACCAAAACCACCATCTAGATTTAGAATGACATGAGAGTAAATAATGATGGAATTTCCATTTTTAGGTAAACTGTCCCATTTATGTGACCCATTTGGCATTTTAATGTTTATTTACAGTTGAATCAATGTCATCGATCCATGTTGAATCACTGTTGGATTTTGTTTTGATTTCACAGATCAAATCGACATTGATATTCTAACGTAATTTCTGCTTGCTTAATTTTCAGACCTTGTTCAAACTTCACTGTTGATTCAAAAGTGTTTTGTTAACCTTTGTACAACCCTTAGCATAAACATTTTCAACTACATTTCAATGTTGAAGGTCACTTGCCAGCTGTGAAACTAATTCTCAACACAAATCCAAAGCAAATCCAGTTTGTTCAGAAATTAAATTAAAATAAACGAATTAAATAGCATCAACATTTCCTTATAAAAAATTCAATCCATGAGAGATTTCATGCCTTTCAGAGATCTCAGTTGGTGAAGGCCAGTGAGGATACAGATAGCATCTTACTCTGTGTTTGTCGTGAATGTTTAGTCCACAAATGCAGAAACTGTTGTGAAATTGCTGCCAGTATGACATCTCTAATGTTTGCAGTTGAAGCCAAGTTTCCAGCATGCGGTATAAGACCCACCATCATCACAACTGTGGGATTGTTTGAATTGCAAAGAACAGTTGTCTTTCGTGCTTGAAAAATAATGGAGGTATTTTAGTGAAATTGCACCGTTAGATGGAGTGGCTTTGAGAGGCGTGAATGAGCAAGTAGCTCGAATTGAGAATTTTTTGGTAAATTATGTAAAAGCCCTTCTCGTTTGATAAGCATATCACACTTAATTCACGTCTAGTTTAATGGTTTATGTGCAGTTAGAGCCATCTTACATTCAAGTTGTGAAATAATTGGCAATGATACGTCTTTTTGCAAACAAATTCTCATTTTCATTTAGGCTCCCCCATGCTGTTTGGAAAACTTGAGTTTCTGCTTTCTCATAAAGGGAAATACAGTGATGAGATTTCATTTTTGGACCTCAAGCTTTATGCTTTAATTGGATTTGAAATGTAGACATGTACCTTTAATTAATTAAACAGATATCTTTGATTTCAAAAGCCTAATTGCGTTCACAGTTCTAATAGATAAGAGCGGCGCTTAATGGTTTTTAGCAGTGCAGTGTTGTCTCAATATCTTTATGTAATTAACTACCTTGAAACAACATGAAAGGTTGCAGCGGCCTTTCTGACTTTAGCATGTTATCGTCAAGGACGATGTAAAGACATTACGCCTTTTTTGAAGCTTGTTTTTTGGCAATCATAGTTCCATTAAGAAACTTTAACATCTACAAAGTTTCTTTATGGTGGAAAAGGTTTCTTGAATTATTCAAATGTTCTCTACACTAAGCAAATAGTGGTTCTTTTAGGAACTCTTTACTGAAAGGATCATTGAGGAACCAAAAAGTAGTTCTTCTGTGGCATTGCTGCAAAAACCCACTTTTGGAAGCTTTATTTTTTAAGGGTAGCAGACTGACGCGTAAAACAAAATCTTTTTTGAAAAAAGACAACAGATTAAGCCCCGGTAAGCTATTAAAAATGAATTCAGAGCTTGTAACAGGCGCTTCCTTTAATGAAAGTTTTATAGTGTTGGTTTTCATTTCTAGTCTGATGCTGTTTAGCTGTGTCAAAAGAATTGAGTAACCATCAATAAGCTCTCTCGCTCTCTTCCTGTCCCAGTTTTGCAATGGTTGACAGTAGTCCTAAGGGACGTGAGATTGCTCACAACGCGCTAAGACAGGAATGGATTTGCAGCACTACTGCTTCGCTCTCCAAATATCCCTCTCAGTTTCTGCCTCCTCCCTTGAGATGGTCTGTAAAACCCGAGCTGAAATTCGCTCCGTCTTGGTTGGGTGAATGGTGCGGAGGAACCAGGGTTAGCGGCGAGGGTGGAGATGAGCGCAGACGTCTGTTTGTATTGAGGCCGGGGGTGGTGCTCGCAGAAACTCGGGGAGAAAGTTGATCATCTTGGCAGGGCGTAGAGTTGGAGGTGTGAGAGAAAGCGAGGCTGAGTTTGTTTCTGTAAGTAAGAGGTTTGTCACACTTGTTTTGGAGGCTTGCAGTAGATGGCGGAGCGTGGGCGGAAAGAGCCGCAGTGTGACAAAGCAACAGGATTCCTCTGGTTCAGGGTTGTCCGACTCGCAAAGGAAATCAGATTGGAATCATACATACATGAGGGTGATCAGAATAACCTGGGCTTCGCTATAACTGACTGTGACTCGAATCAAATCTCGCTCAGTGGGATATGCAAGGCTTTGAAAGTCAGTCTGTTGAGAAGTTCTGGTAACAATGTAGTTTTGAAAGTCTTTTATAGGAACTTTATTCATCATACAATTCACGGTATACTGAAACCCTGGGGCTTTGGGAATAGTGTTTTTCAAGTGATGATTTTAGATAAAAATGTCAGTTGCAGGAAACATTTATGTTTCTTTGTATTTTTTGATAACTACATTTTTACACTTTCAGAAGAAAATTTGAGTGGTGCTTGTTGGAAAGAGTCTTGCCGCAGTTATGGTAGGGCATTGTGGGTGGTTGCTAAGGTGTTGCTAGGGTATTCAGAGTAGTTACATAAGCCACCATACCTAGATGAATATACAGTGTTAAAATGTTTTTTGAAGTAAAAAAAGAGTAATGGAGTATGATTTAGCAGAAAATACTATTTCAAAATTTCACGTTTAATTCAGTGTGTTACTTGCCGTTTCTTTGTAATTATTTGTGAAATATCCTAGTAATTACTGAGTGAAAATGTTATTCTATTTAATGCATATTGTATTGTCTTCTCTCAATATCCTGTATAATGATTAACATTTTTGTAATATAGTAATTTGTATATACAGGTAAAACTATTTTGTTATAGTTTTAATTGAAATTTACCTTTACTGATATTATTTGGTAATTTATTCATAGTTAATTACAGTGAGGTACATTGTATACAACATTTTAATATTTAGATAGCTATACATGATGTTTTAAAACTGTAACATAGCCTAGGTAGGCACATGCTTTCCATGTGCGTTTCCATCAGCTTTCTTTAGCAGTCCCAGTGTTCTGACTCTCAAATCTATTTGTTCAGAATCTATTTGAATATTGAATGCATGTGTGGGAGTAAGACAGAGTACTATTACTGGAGGTTATGCTTTTCACCATTGTTTCAGAGTCATTTTCTGCTCGCTGTGCTTTTGTATGTGCATCCTGTGTGACATGCGGGCCATGTTGTGTAGGTGATGTTGTCTCAGTTTGAATCAATAATGAGAGAACGTTTTCACCATGACTACTGAATACTAACAACAGACTGCTGGATCATTTTATTCACATCTAATCACTGATTCAGTCCCACTCACGCACACTCGTCCTCAGACTTTACCACATCATTTTCAAAAACCAATCAATAATCTATTGCATTCTTAAACTGCCCTGAGCAGTCTTTCATCTGACAATGCAGATTTACATGCAAGCCATGCTTTAATGAAAGAGAACCAACAAGAAAAAAAATTTTTTTTAAGAATAACTACTGCCACCCATAGCCACTTGTTATATATAACTTTTTAATGAAAAGCTGACAAGCATGATGATTATTTTAAAATAAATAGCTTCTCTCTTTATTCTAACATTGGGTGAAAAACATAATTTGCTGTTAACTTAATACAACTTCAATATTTTCCAGATAATCTTTCAGTAATGTGTTTGGGCTAAAGTGCAATGACAAATAAAAGCTAATAATCAAACCAGTTATTTACAAAAAAAACTGATTAAATATTATCTGAAGATATTCAAAAGTTTAAAACCTCCCTGGACTATGTTAGACTGTATGTTAGTGTTTTTGAATTTTCCATTTTCAATAGTAATTAGGTAATTATCTGTATATCATTGAAAAAATAAATAATAAATTAATGTAGCAATGAATTAAACAACCTTCAAAGATGCAAATACAAATCTGAATACACCTGATTAAACATCAATAGTGGCAGTCATTGATTTTATGAATTGATAAAACAATTACAGGTTCATTTAGTCACAGTGCAAGAAATGACAAACCTCACCAGAGACATATGAAATATTATTAATTAATTTGAATCCTATAGAGGGTCAACTGAACAAAGATGTGTGAAAAAATTTCTGCTCCAGAGCTGAGACGGATATTTGTACCAACCTGGCACTCTCTAAATTTAGATTTCCAGTAGATTTGGGATTTCTGGTTGTATTTGAAAAGATAAAGTGGGATTAGGATAATTTAGTTCTTGGCTGTTTTGTTAAATTATGACTCGTCTCTCGTCCTAATTTTGCCGATTCGGTTCTTAAATTCCCACCCGCCCCCAGAAAATGAAATTCTGTCCTTAATGTTTTGTTACTTTCTTATTGTAAAACTACACTAAAAAAGAGGTCAAGCATGAATAGGGTTGTGTTCTTCAGCTCTGAAGCCATTGGTCTGAACTGTAAAATTCCTGTGCTAAGTATAGTGCCAAGTTGCTTTAATTACAATTTATGATAAAATGGAGCGTATTAGAGGAGACAGACTGGCGTGTGGCACCTGGCACTGCTCCCAGATCAGCTCAAAGCATTTTCTCATAACGTAGATGACAACAACTGAACCTTGTGGAGAGAAAAAGCAGAGAGGAAGTGAAGGGACAGACTGTCGCAGATGGTGCGTGTGCAGGGGAGATTGTCTAAATACTTCGTTCACCTTGAAATGACAATGAGAGACTCGCGTTTGACCTAGAGCCTGGTGTTCTTTGAATACACAAACAAACCCAATGCAATCAGTCTTGCACAAAAGAATGAAGTTTTATATATGACTTGTTGTTTGCTTTCAGTAACTGAGTTTATTCTGAGCATGTTTGAAAAGATGTCTAGGTTGCTTCATTTCTTTTATCTGCGGCACTTTTCTGAAAACTAGTTACTGTTAATGGCTATTGATGACAAAACCCTTTGGGGAGAAAGTAATAGAAAGCTATTGTGTTACATGCAACTATGTAGTCAGCATTTTCAAAGGTGATACTGGAAATTGTTTGTAGAGTTGTAGAGGCAATTTGTCTCTATTTTGCTGGTTTTGATCAACAAATCCAAAGTTTCACAACAGTGTTTTTATTAAATGACACAGAATGTGAGAGTTAGCAGCTTGAGGTCCCAGATCAGGGCACTATTATGTTGTATTTATAATAAAATTAATGCAAAGCAAAAAAAATAGTTCAACATCTTGTGATCTACCACATTGAGACATATGTTCCAAAATGTAGGACAGACTTATGTTACCCTCTAAGATATCTTCTGCATCTTCATATTTTTCATTAAAAAAGAGAAAATCTGCTGTTAGGACATTATTTCACATTATTTAAGTGTTAGCACATTCATCCTTTATTATCATTAATTATAATGCATTTGGTATTGTCTTTCTCAATTTTTTAAGATGATTTTCATGTCTGCCTTTTAGTAATCTTTATGTAATTTTAATGAAAATATTTGCATTTGTTCACATGTTGTATTCATTATTTCTATTCATTCCAATTTTATCCATAGTGACTTACAATGAGGTAGTTCACACACAAAATCAATTAGTTGAATCTAATTGTAGGCAGTACAGCAAATTCAACCATGATATATTTGATTTATATATTAATCCATTATCCATTTCACAGAAATGTAAATGAGACTCTGTATTTTGCATTACAATATTGAGCATTTGGTAGTCAAAATGAGCTCACTTGTGCTGTAACTAATATCACAATGTTAGTATTAAAATTCATTATAGTACACTTTCACACAACAGGGCTCTATTATGTTGCAATTAAATAAAACAAATGCAAAAAAAGCTACCTTTGAAGCACATATGTTTGATCCAGGTTCGTAGCTGCCAGTATACGTTTCCATTCCAAAATGTTTCCTTCTAAGATACCTTAGTTTAGCCAGTTTCAGTCAGCATTGCTTGCATGTTCCAAGTAAAACAGTCCCAGAATTCATTTCAATGATCCGAGGGAATAAAAATCACATAAGATGGCAGATGAGTTGAACTTAATGTTAGTTCTAGTGCTTTATATAAATACAAATAGTTCAGTCTATTTGTGAATTTATTTTACTCCGTATTTGTGACTATTGACTGTTTTTTATGCTTATAATGGTTATTAAAAGTACTGTGCTGTTAGCTTAGCAACATGCTAACTTAAACCACTATTGGAATCCATTGTGAGTCTCAGTAGCTTGTGTAGCATATATTATTTAGAAATGTTTGTTTTATTTGATGTTGTCTATGTAGAATAAACAGCAATGCAGCTCTCTAGATTTTAAAACAGCGCTAAACAAAGAAACATTACGAGTCTGAATTCGAATTGAAGAACGTCTAAGCACTTTCCACATCCCTAAACCTTTCATTATCGGTTTTGAAGTTAAGGCCAGTAATTAGTTTCACTGATCCTAGGAAGTGTAACTAATCGGGATAGGTGCGCGCCAGTCAAGTAGAACAGTCGTTATGTGCTTGTGCTCTTCCAGACGGCAAAACCCAAAGTCAGTCCATCCCAACACAATCAATGTCCGTCTTTGTATTTGCTGTCACAGCTATGACTGCCGCGGACACTTCTGGACCTCTAATTAGAGCGGACGCATCAATAACTCATCACTCCCTTCATTAAACATATCGGCGGCCATGCGACCGTCTCGGGGCAGTGTCACAGCAGCGTTTTGCTGCTTCAGTAGTTCGCCGCATCCTCCACTGTCCGTCTGCGCTTTATGTCATTACTGAAGGGGTCATTTAATCACAAAGAGAGATCATAACGAGCAGAAAGAGGCAAAAGGAACACATGTCCTGCAGACGGCCCCTCATGCACAGACACACAGACAGTCTCTGAATAATGAAGGACAGGAAATCACTTTTAAATGAGAGCGAGGCCAGAGAGAGACATAAGTAGAAATCAGTGTTCTTGAAGCTACTTTTAAACTAGTTTTTCAAGCTACTATAAATTATATAAGTTTGAAAGAGTACAAGATACTAATACATGTAAGCTATTTAAAATTATATAATTATTGAAGATATTCAATTTTGTCTTTAAAAAAAAAATTAAATAATAGTACTTAAATGGCAAGAAACAATGACCTCAATTTTGGCAATAGAGTGATTCAATTTAGAAATATATATACAGTGCCTATAGAAAGTTTTCATACCCCTTCATTTTTTTCACATTTTGTTATGTTGCGTTACGATGTTAAACTGCTTTAAATGAATTTTTTCCCACATAAATCTACACCCCACTCACCATAATGACAAAGTAAAAACCGAATATATCACAAATTTGCAAATTTATTAAAAAAGAAATACTGAAAAAATGCCATTGCACAAGTCTTCATACCCTTTGCTTTGAAACTTGAAATGTAGATCAGGAGCAGTCCAGTTTCACTGGATCATCTTTGAGATGTTTCTATACTCCGACTGAAGTTAATCTGTGGCATATTGAGTTGATTGGACATGATTTGGAAAGGCACACACCTGTTTATTTAAAGTTTAACAGCTGAAATTGATGGCAGAGCAAAAACTAAGCCACAAGGTCAAAGGAATGGCCTGCAGAACCTAGAGACAGGATTGTGTGGAGACAGATCTGGGGAAGACTACAAAAAAATTCTGCTGTGTTGAAGGTTCACAGGAGCATTGGTCCTCCATAATCCTTAATGGATGAAGTTTGAAACAATTAGGACTCTTCCTAGATCTAGCCTCCTAGCCAAACTGAGCAATCGAAAGAGAAGGGTCTTGGTTAGAGAGGTGATCAAGACACTGATGGTCACTCAGTTTGAGCTCCATGATCTTATATGGAGATGGGAGAAACTTGCCATCAAACAAACATCACTGCGACACTCCATCCAATCTGGGCTTGATGGCAAAGTTACCTTCTCCTCAGTAAAGATACATGAAATCCTGATTGGAATTTACAAAAAACACCTAAATAACTCTCCGACTATGAAAAAAAAAGATTCTCTGGTCTGATGAACCTCAATTACGTATTCATGTCTGAGGGAAACCAAGCACCGCTAATCACCTGCATAATACCATCCCAACGGTGAAGCATGGGGGTGGCAGTATCTTGCAGTGGGGGTGTATTTCAGCGGCAGGGACTGAGGAAGTGATCAGAGAAGATGGAAAGCTGAATGCAGCTAAATACAGAGATATCCTTAATGGAAACCTGGTTCAGAGCGCTCAGAACCTCAGACTGGGCTGAAAGTTCACATTTCAACATGACAGTCACCCTACACCCACAGCCAAGACAATGTAGGAGTGGCTTAGGGACGACTCTATGAACGTCCTCGACTGGCCCAGCCAGAGCGGAAACTTGGAACCAATCAGACATCTTTGGAAAACCTGTAAATGGCTGTCCACCGATGGTCCCCAGTCAAGATGACAGAGCTTGAGATTATCTAAATTATCAGAAATTATTAAATATAATTTTTTAATTATACAGCTAAATCAAAAACAGTGACTCGTTTGAAACAATTAATACTGTATTATTTTCTTAAATTAATATATTGTATTTTATTATATCATATTACTATAATACAAAATAATATTTATGTATTATTGGTATTTGTTGTATTATACAATTATTATCAATATCTTGCATAGCTACAACTA
Source organism: Ptychobarbus kaznakovi (assembly GCA_027422405.1). Lineage (NCBI taxonomy): Eukaryota > Metazoa > Chordata > Actinopteri > Cypriniformes > Cyprinidae > Ptychobarbus > Ptychobarbus kaznakovi. Next base: position 13,519,175 of record CM049795.1, on the reverse strand, counting down.
GAATGTCAAATTCAGCAAAAAGTCTGTGATTTATTTTCTCGTCTCGGCCCCTTCCCTTCTTTTTATTTTTTTTTTTATCTCTTTCTTTTATTTTTTAACCTCTACAAGTTCATTTTCAAGAACTGTTTCACTAAATTGACTTCTGAAATGTTTCAGGTGGTGAAAGAAAGTGGACAATTTTTGTTGCGTTTCATTATTACCTCAGTTCACTGGACTGTAAAACAATAGAATTTTCGAAAACATATAGCAGTGTAGTGTTTTTTATGCTATAGAGCTGCACATTAGAAAGTTTCTGGCTTTTAAAAGAGCTGAGGCACTGTCACACTACTGAAAAATGTAAATAGGTTAGTAGTGCTGCTACTTTTAGTTTGTTAATCCCCAAAACATGGAAAACAAATTACAATAGCGGTGAGTGCTAGAGGGAAAAATAGGAAGAAAAAATAATGGCACACAGAAATAGAGAAAGAGCAATGTGTGGCTTAAGCTTGTGAGTGGAAGGTCGGCTAAACAGTGCTGGAGACTGAGAGGGACTTCACCTTGAATATTAATGATGGTTTAAGCCCATCAATTCTTCACTGTGGCAGTTCTTGTAAGTGCAGACCGCTGCGGCAACTCCATCTACAGCCCTTTGCAATTATTTCTCTGTGACAGGAGACACTGTCATTTAGAGCAGAATTAGATGCATAGGCACAACTAGTTTTAAAACTAATAAGTTTAATGCTGATTTTAAGAAATTTCAAGCATTCAGTCTAGGAAAAACTACGTCCCACTTCCAACTCTTAAAGGGTTCATCGGATGCAAAATTCACTTTACAAGTTGTTTGAACATTAAATGTGTGTTGGAAGTGTGTGTACACATCCATCCTTTTTTTTAATCCCTATTTTAAAATCCCCTTTCTCAAATCGGGCTGTTCTGAGATTCCTGTCAGAATGATGTAGTTCTGTGCAGGCCCCTCCCACGATAGTTGATCGTACCTTAGACCCGCCCTGAGAGAGCTGAGAGCTGTCCGCCTCCGGAGCAGGGGAAGACAAGAATGCCTCCAATTAAGCGATTGAGGTGTTTTGTTGTTGGATGTAATAATTAATATAGCAGTCATCATTTACTCCTGACATCTGTGCTGCTGAAGACGCAGAGGATTAGCGTTACTTTCATTTTGAAGGGAATGCGCCAATTCCCGATCTGCCTAAATGCGTCTATGTTCGCACAAATTATTCGTGATCCAGCTTCACTTACAGCAAAAGTGAGTATAAGGGTTTTTATGAATCTTTGCAAATCGCCTTTCCTAATAATGTGCTAGTTAACCAGTTCCGCGGCTGAAGTTTACAGTCTGCTCGTCACTCCACGGAAGAGAGGTGAAGGGGTCAGCAGAGCTCATTAGCATTTAAAGCGACATGGAATACAAAACGGCTTGATGAAAACAGAGCTGATTTTGACAGGGTAAAAAAGGTGTTTTTTACACTACCATTGAGAAATTTTAACCAAAGTATGTTATATAATTTTCATTAAGACCCTAAAGAATCATATCAACTTGTGGAAAATGGGCATCCGATGACCCCTTTAATTAAGCCATACTGTATTTGGTTTATACATATTGAGCTGATGATACTTGTTGGTATTTTTAAAGTGCAAATCATGTCTCAAAATGAATGTGTGATATTACACAGAGCAGCAATAAAGTGGGTGAGAGAAAGAGATGTGTTATATCGAAACTAGTTGTGCAGTCGTGACGAACAACAGTCTGTAAATGAGCTTGTTTGTGTCCCTCAGCATGTATTGTGAACCTTCTTTGTGTGACCACACCACTAAGCACAGGAGTCATCGCCAGGGAGCATTTACGCTGGACAAGGAACCAGTGGGCTTCAGGGCTGTTCTCTGATGAAAGTCGATTCACACTGAGCAGAAAATATGGCCGCCAGCACTGTTGGAGACATCAAGGAGAATTCTATGCATCAGCCACTGATGTCTGGTGTTACAGTCTGGGCGGGTGTGTCTAGTCAATACAGAATTGCCCTACACCTTGTGAATGGTACTGTGACAAGCCAATACTCCCTAAATAACATAATTAATCCAGTCATTGTGCCTCTGCATGAGCAACACAGGCCTGATTTCATCTTCATGGGCGACAATACCCCAGCTTATCAAGGTCAAATCATCATGGAACGGCTGCTGGAGGCTGGGGTACCTCACATGGAATGGCCTGCACTTCCGTGGGATCAGCTGAGTTGTCGTGTAGAGGGTCGTAACCCTGCACCCCAGAACCTCAATGACCTGAGGGCAGCCCTTCAAGAAGAGGGGAATGCCATGCCTCAGCAGACAACACGTTGACTTGTGTACAGCATTGAAACGTCATTGTCAAGCTGTAATTGATGCTCAAGGACACTTGACAAGTTATTGAGACATTGACTTTTTTTGTTGTGATATACCCACCACTGTTGATAGCTTTTGTTTCAATAAAAAGTTTGAGATAGAAATTACCATTGGACGCCTCTACTTAAATGCTCTACTTTCATGATATAATATTACTGTAGCATGAACTTTTTACATATACATTAATTTTACCCGAAAGTCAAATATCCCTAACTTTGTGTGAGTAGTGTGTATGCACACACACATATATATATATATATATATATATATATATATATATATATATATATACATTATCTCACAAAGTTAGTACACCCCTCACATTTTTTAAATATTTTATTACATCTTTTCATGTTATAACACTGAAGTAATGACACTTTGCTACAATGCAAAGTAGTGAGTGTACAGCTTGTATAACAGTGTAAATTTGCTGTCCCCTCAAAATAATTCAACACACAGCCATTAATGTCTAAACCGCTGGCCACATAAGTGAGTACACCCCTAAGTGAAAATCTCCAAATTGGGCACAAAGTGTGGCCACCATTATTTTCCAGCACTGCCTTAACCCTCTTGGGGATGGAGTTCACCAAAGCTTCACAGATTGCCACTGGAGTCCTCTTCCACTCCTCCATGACGACATCACAGAGCTAGTGGATGTTAGAGACCTTGCGCTCCTCCACCTTCTGTTTGAGGATGCCCCACATATTACCTTTACCCTCAGCTTCTTTAGCAAGGCAGTGGTCATTATCATGTTGGAATACTGCACTGCGGCCCAGTCTCCGAAGGGAGGGGTTCATGCTCTGCTTCAGTGTGTCACAGTTCATGTTGGCATTCATGGTTCCCTCAATGAACTGTAGCTCCCCAGTGCCGGCAGCACTCATGCAGCCCCAGACCATGACACTCCCACCACCATGCTTGACTGTAGGCAAGACACACTTGTCTTTGTACTCCTCACCTGGTTGCCGCCTCACACTGCTTGACACCATCTGAACCAAATAAGTTTATCTTGGTCTCATCAGACCACAGGACAGTGGTTCCAGTAGTCCGTGTCCTTAGTCTGCTTGTCTTCAGCAAACTGTTTGCGGGCTTTCTTGTGCATCATCTTTAGAAGAGGCTTCCTTCTGGGACGACAGCCATGCAGACCAATTTGATGCAGTGTGCGGCGTATGGTCTGAGCACTGACAGGCTGACCCCCCACCCCTTCAACCTCTGCTGCAATTCTGGCAGCACTCATATGTCTATTTCCCAAACACAACCTCTGGATATGACGCTGAGCACGTGCACTCAACTTCTTTGGTCGACCATGGCGATGCCTGTTCTGAGTGGAACCTATCCTGTTAAACCGCTGTATGGTCTTGGCCACCGTGCTGCAGCTCAGTTTCTTGGTCTTGGCAATCTTATTATAGCCTACGCCATCTTTATGTAGAGCAACAATTCTTTTTTTCAGATCCTCAGAGAGTTCTTTGCCATGAGGTGCCATGTTGAACTTCCAGTGACCAGTATGAGAAAAGAGTATAGAAGCCCAAGAGGCGAAACTCAATAGAACGCTCCATTGCAACATTTGCGCCCATGACTGTTGCCGCCGCCATTTTGGACTGAAAATTCTGCAGAATAATTCCTGTCTGATAACATGCTTTGTGTTTGAAATTTCTACTAAATTAACTGATAATAATTATACACCAGATTCATATCCAGCCAGATGCCTCTGCGGTGCCATCAGAGGGTGCAAAATGCAATTAATAATGTAATTGATCTCATTACGTCGTAAAATATTAGATGATCTACAAGAACACTGTTTAAAAAAAAAAATACCTTACAGATGATTGGCATTTGCTGATGAGATCTTTCAGCCAAAAGCAAAGTCTGCACATTTACAATTCCACCTACACATATTTATTATAAGAAATAGATGTGTATGAAATTTGTGCATGACAGATTATGTTTGTAACCCTGAACATCAGAGCAACACAAAATGTATGTGCATTTTAATACAATTGAAATCCTGCTTTCAGGGCAAATACTGCACAATAACTTCTGCTAGAGTCCTTCTAAAGTTCATTCGGCTTCCTCAGACTTTTAGGACATCTCTAGTCTCCTGAGACATATAGAGGTATATTTAAAGGTGCTGTGTTTATAAGTTTTTCTGTGTTGCAAAGACATCTATTACTAGAGCCCATTTCTACCTCATAAGAAAAAAAACATGCTTTTGTAAATCATAATAAAACGTGTTTATGAATTAAAAATGAAAATTAAGAGATACTAAGTCGTAATAATGATTTAAGTATGCCTTTGGGGCATATTTCCTTTTTTAATGTCATTCTTTTTCTTTTTTGACTTCTCATAATTATGAGATTAGTCAAAATTATAAGATAATATATTTTAAGATAACAGATGTAATATGTTTGAATTTCAGCTCATAGGCTAATTATGACAAAAAGTCAAAATATGATCACAAGTCATAATTATTAAGTCAGAAAATGTCATAAATAGGACTTAATCCCCCGGTTTCATAGACCAGGCTTAAACCTAGTCCTAGACTAAAATGCATGTCTGGGCTGGGCTGGGGGAAACTTGCACAGACAGATCTTAAAATAGGTCTGATTCATTGTTTTGTCTCAAGATGCACACCAGCAATGTTTTTATCTAAGGCATATTTCTAAAAACTACTTAAATGTCCAAATTTAACTATAGACTAATCCTGGCTTAACTTTTTGTCATAATTTTAACGGATATCATAATTATGATTTTTTTGTTTTGTTTTGTTTGTTTAAATTTAGACTTCTGTCAGTTTCGGCTTGTCTCATTGTAACTTGGTATGTCAAGATTACGATTTATTATCTCGTAATGTTTTTTTTTTCTTATGTGGTGGTATCGCCATGTTCTAAAATCATAAATTCGTTAATTTAATCAAGACTGATTAAAAGTGTCATTTGAAACTATTTGAGGTCAGTGTTACTGTAAATATTGATTCTTCACTATTCATTCATTTATATCACACTGCAGATTCTCTTGGGACGTAATCGCAAGCTTCATATTCAGACAACGCCTCACAGCTCCTGCTGATTTCCATTCAGTATTAATCATGCAACATGGTGCAGTATGACAGTCAGCAACGTGGAAACAAGGACACAGAGAGGCAGAAAGAAAATAAGGGAGGGGAGAGCCTTTTTGAGGAGAATGTGGCACGCCAAGGCTCTGTTCTGGGAGTGGGGTGTGATGAGCTCCCTTCCACTGTTATCCCTTTGTTTTAAGAGCTCTCCAGTGGAGCAGTGGCGTGTCTCGACCGTGCCGTACGGACCCCCTCCACAGTCCTGTAGCCCCATGCCGCCTCTGCTTCTGCAAAAGAAGAAACAGCAGTGATGAAAGGCGAGCACAGACATGCCGTCTCATGCCACCAGAGAGCTCTTGACAGATTGTAGCTGCAGGCTTCCAAAGCCAAAACAGCAGTGTGTCACCATCAATATTAATACAATCAGAAGGCAAAAACCAAAACTAATAATAGAGCCATTGTGTTTTGGTCAAAAAAGAGGAATTTAATTACTCCAAACTCCAAAAAAATATGGAAACGAAATATTGTTGTGTAATGTGGCGGAGCTGAGGTGTGCTTCTTTTTTTTAAGATGTTCCATCCCACACTGATGTAGTCGACAATGAGATGTGGCGTTTTGTTGTTTGTTTGTAGGTGTTAACAGTACACGTTAGATTGATCTCAAGGGATGTTAATAGAAAGCGTCAACAAGTTTTTGATATATATATATATATATATATATATATATATATATATTTGAAAATGTGAGTAGTACTTGCTGTGGTGTTCTGGGTGGTTGCTAGGTTGTTGATTTGAGTTGCAAGTATGTGATATGATGTAATTGTGAAATATATCGTTGCAATAACGAGAAATATAGTCACAATTTTGCAATACATTATATAATCATAATTTTGATATACTCTGCCATACATATAGTTACAGTTTTGCTATACCATGTATTGTCACAGTTTTTATGTTGTTGCATAGTCACTTTGAATTATAAAGTCAAAATATATAGACATATAGTCACAGTTTTGGGATATGCAGTCACAATTGTAAGATATAAAGTTGCAATTATTCTAAACAATTGTGACATTTTTAATAATCGCTATGTGTAAAGAGTAGGGCTGAACGATTTTGGAAAATAATCTAATTGCAATTATTTTTTTTACCAATATTGCGATTGCTATTTAATATGCAATTTTTATAAAAATTCTCTTTATATTCTGTATTATTCAACAAAGACAAGCAATAAATCATTGTATAGTATGCATTGTTGGGCACGTTACTTTAAAAAAGTAATTAGTTATATTACTAGTTACTTCTCACAAATACTAACCGAGATACATCATTATAAAATAAACTAATTACCAGGGAAAGTAACTATTGTTACTTAAAAAAAAATCAAATATGTAAAATAACTTGGATGCCCCAATATTAAATATGTTAAATGAATGAAATGGGCACTAAATATAATACATTATTATTATAAAACATTTTACACTAATCTACACTATTTTAATGTTTCTGTAGGACAAAGTGAGAGACACCTATCAAATTCAGTTGATTATTGCACATATTATCAACCCTCTATGGACACTTTGGCAATAGAATCTCCATTGGCTTGTAATTTGTTTTTAGATTACTCACCAGATTAATATTAATTATCTGATATACTAATATATATATGTAAAAAGCTTATGTTTGTAAAATGGCACAGTTTTTTTTAAATATCTCACTTGGCCTCAGTCAGTCAAACATTATAATATTATATTATGATAATTTAGCATTACATTTTAGCATTATATGATGATAGAACTTTAGTAATTAGAATAACCACGTATTAATGCATATTTGTCATGTTGTCTGAACTTAGGACTGGTGGTGGTGCTTAAGTGATGCTTGGTGGTGGACATATTGTTTGTCATTTTGTGTTTCCATAAGAAAAAATAATAATATTGTATGATATAAAGTCATAGTTACAAGACATTAAACCAAAACTATGAGAAATAAAGTAATAATAGTAATAATAATAATAGTTCTAACATACCAAAACTTGTAGCCTTCAAAACCGAAATCACTCAATCAGTGATCAGTGCATCAGTCCATTGACAAATCAGTCAATACACCCCACAAAGGTGCAAATAAAAATGAATTATGGTGTCCCAGACATGCTCTTTCAGAAACGATGGGCACTGCTTTTAACATTATATGATGCATGATCATCAGAACTCAGGTGGACTGGATCACCCCTTGTGCATGACCGGGAAGCTTCCAGAAAGTGGTTTATTTTTGTAATATGGGCATCATGTTGTGGCCCGTCGTTGTGAGAAAGGCCACCTGATCCCTGATCAGCAGAACTAGAACAGACACAGATCCATCTGTCCACCTGTGCAACAAGAGAGCACAACACACAAGAGGATGAGACCAGGTACATTTACACAGTCGTGAGACAGAAAGAAGAATAGAAAGTTACGTGACATGTGGCCAAGTATGGTGACCCATACTCGGAATTTGTGCTCTGCATTTAACCAATCCAAAATGCACACACACACCGTGAACACACACCGTGAACACACACCCGGAGCAGTGGGCAGCCATTTATGCTGCTGCGCCGGGGAACAGTTGGGGGTTCGGTGCCTTGCTCAAGGCTTTATTGACATGCAGTTGCAAATGTCAATATAACCATACTAGTGGGTAGAAAAACAACAAATGTTGTCATTTCTAAGTCATAATATTGTGCATCAATGTAAACACAACGTCCGGGGGCTACACATATCACAGTATATCTTCAGTATTGTGCCTTATTATATTTGGGGGTTTACAAAAAACTTAGTATAAATGTATCTCACAAATCTAGATTATATTTGTAAACCTTATGCTGCACTAGCAGTTCACAGGCTTTCCACACTAAATCTGTCAGTGATATGAACCGTTGCTTCTGATTTCATTTAGGAAACCCTCGTGACAAGCTTGGCTAATTCTGCTCCTCCTTCCTAAAAAGCAGTAAAAAGAGAAAATGGTTTCATTCCATAACAGCCTCTCCAACCTCTTCTCTCCCTGTCTGCGAAACTAGCCAGCAGCATTTTGTGGAGCCGTAATTTGAGTCACTGTGGTTTGGGCTGAGCCTGCAAGTGTTGTCAGTGTGTTGTGACGGTTTCTCTTTTTATGCTGTCTCTGGGATTGTGTGGCTTATCAGTCCCTGACCACAGAGGCGTGCGCTTAATTGTTCCAGGCTCTCTTTGTTTCCGATTCCGGAAGAGACGCTTTTACGGGAAAAGGCGGGTTAATTGGTATTTTTCCTGATAAAAGCAATATCTAAAATGCACAAATCTTCCCTGATGCTTACAGCTTTCATTTTAAATATGTATTCGCAGGACACAGAATCTCAGAGAATCAGGCTGATAGAATGTGATAGGGTGCGGAAGGGGTGCAGATTATAGCATTATTACATTTGCTGCCGTGGGATAATTTCCAAAAATACCAGCCACAGATGAGCTGGAGGCTTTAACGCGTCCTCCTGTTTGTTTGCTTTATATGGACAGCAGTCAGAGCACAGAGACGCCAACTGCATAGAGGAGTGTTTGTAAAGCGGAAGACCAAATTTGCACACTGCAATGTTTAAATCATGCTGCACTGATGTGTAAACGCTGTAGAAATGCTCAACATATAAATATCAAAAGCGATTAACTGTATGTGTATATATATATGAGGGGCGTTTCCTCTGAGGAGGCAAGAGAGTCAGTGCCTCTTCAAAATATTGGATGAGAAAACAAATCATAGTACAAAAATAAACACAGAGTGTATAAATCACTCGTTTTCTTAAGTGATATAATGCTACATGCGCTTTTACAAGATGTTTAAACTAAAATGTGTGTTGGCAGTGTGTCTACACAACCACCATTTACTGATAAAAATCCACCCAGTGTTTTCTTTAGGTCACATGGACGAAGGCCGCTCCCACAATATTTTGATTGACAGTAGCATTTTAGCACAGACTGCACTGGTGTCTTACCTCAGACCCGCCCTGAGTGAGCTGTCTGAGCTGAGTAAGTTGTTTCATCACCGGAGCAGATGTAGACAAGAATGACTCCTAAGCGATTGAGGTGTTTTGTTGTTAGATGTAATAAGCGGATGGATGTAATCAGCGGAGGCGGGGCCAGAACCACGAGGAACGCTGGTGAAGGCTCCCTCCTCGAAGAGAACCCTCCGGTAGCGAAGTGTACGCAGAGGTAACCGCTCACAATGCGGACAGCCGGCCCCCTCAAGAGCCGACTCTGCGTGCTTCACTCCCAAGCAGACCATGCACAGACTGTGTGTATCCCTGCTCGTGATATAACGTGGGCAGGGAGGAACACACAGTCTATAACGTGATCTACTTTCGCCCTTATTGGTTTTAAATGATGCCTTTGACATGCTGGAGCTTTAGATGCTTGTGTGACTTTGACAAACAACAGTAAATAGGACTCACAGAACATATACATGACTGACACACACAGAGAACTTTGCTGAATGAGAGAAAGCTGGCGCCGGCTGCACCTCACGTGCTTTTAAGCTTCCTGGTCGTGACGTTACCCGCACCTGACGTCTTGCCGTCAATTTTGACTGATTACACATATGATTCAGAGCTGGATATCGCTGATGACGTTCCCCCATAGCGTTCGACGTAGCTCGAATTCCCGAAGGGGAAGCGATCCCCGGTGAGTCTTTTATAGTTTTAGTCGACGAAAAGTCATTGCATGTTTGTCAACTTTTAGTCATTACTTTTAGTCAAACTGCAGTTACCAACATTTATTTTGGTAGCTATTTTATGTGTAGTCTTCAAAAAAAATAGTCATACATTTTTTTCTCTTTAGACCAAATCAATTAAGCTAATGATAATTTTTAATCAAGGATTGAATTTGGAAAAACTGGAATACATTTTCATTTTTTGGTAGAGATACAAATTAAACAAATTTTTCAGATACAGTAGGTTAACTTAAGTATACATTTATTTAACATCTTTTGTTGATTAACATTGATGGCAGATAATTAGGAATATTGTCCTTTAAGACAGAAGGCATGCATGTAATACTGACACACATTCAGTTTTCACCCACCTGTTTACATTCACTTAAGCCATAACCAACTGTACTCTACAAGATAGACATTTGGACTGCTGTGTGTGTATTTGAGCACTGAGAACTGACCGCGCGCTGCATGAGAACTGATTGCGCTGTAGGACAACTGAAGAAGTGGAGCGTGCACGAGAGAGAGCACTTCTATCAGCGCGATTACGCCTATCCCGCCTTCACTAACTTTAAATTAATCGACAACGAATTGTGACTCAAGGGAAAAACGGGACGTCTGGTCACCCTATCCATAACCCTTCAGGTACTAAGGCCATTGCTTCAGATCGCTAGTTCGCGTTTTGGTAGCCTATCCGACAACTGCGGCTGCCATACTGAGACTAGATATAAAGCCCCTTATCCAATGACAGATGCACATTTTGAAAGACAAGACAGTTCATTTTGACTATAGGATGTATTTTGAATGTCCGGTAGTCCTCAAATAACATTTTAACCCCATCTCGTCTTGTTACAGAAGACGTGTCATACATTTCTTCATAGTTTCTATCATCAGATATTAGTTTTAGCTCGTCAACGTCTCGTCTTAGTCACAGAAAAAAGGTTCGTTGACGAATATTTTTCGTCGTAGTCTTCGTTGGCGAAATGAACACTGGTGCTAATTAGCAAGTTTCACGATGAATGCGGCCGCGATCGTTTCGGCGCCGAGTCTATTTTTGCTGCGCTGGTTACGCTGAATTAAAGTCACAGTTTATTGTTCCTGATCAAAATTGACCCAATTAGCATTAAAAATATCAAATTTCACCATAAAATCATGTAAGTGATGTGTTTCGTGTTTCACAATCACCATATGAAAAATAAAATGCTCAAAAACACATCACTTCCACGAAGTTTTTGCCCAAACTTCAAAGATATATTAAATTAATAAAACTTTAATATTACATTTTTAATTCAATTAATCAATCCAATTACACTTTATTGTTGGAATTCTTTGCAAAATTTGTCTTGGATCTCACAGCGTGCATCTCACATCAATTTACATCGATAATTACTAAACAAGCAATACAATAGACGCACCTTAAAACAAAAAACAACAGTACATGCATAAATACATGGCTACAGTGCATTAGAGTAGTGAGCCCTTTCTATTTTCCAGAGACCTATTTGAACCCCCAATTCTGATTTATTAATTCTACAGACTGATAAACAAAAGATTTACGTAACATAGCCAATTAAATCTAGCATGCAACTTCTGATACATGGCAAAAATTAATATTCCTCATACAAAATGTGAGACGGGTCAGACATAATTTTTCCTGACAGGGTTGGCAATATTTTCGTATACACTACTTGAAAACTTGGCTCAAGTATATTGTGTAAACCTATATATAATATGTTATTTACAAATGCGTGTGGGACCGAGGGGAGGGGGACACGGTCGCATCACAGAGTTTGCTGGCCATATCATACATAAAAGCACATGGCACACAGTATTCAAAGGAGAACACTTGAAAATATGACAGAAATGACGATACTCGTCTTTATTGCAGCAGTACAAGTAAAAACAGTACAGGTACGAATGACAAATGCTGCCAATATGAAAGCACAATGGGCACGCTACTCCTGCTCTGCATACGCACTGCTTCTGCGCCGCTCGCGCTTGCGGTGTGAAGCGGCATCAGAGAGCAACTCGGAAGAGAGGGGCGGAGTCAGCAGAGCTCATTAACATTTAAAGGAGAATAACACAATACGGCTTGCTCTGACAAGAGCTGTTATTGACAAGTAAAAAAGGTGTTTTTTACACTACCATTGAAAAATTTTAACCAAACTATGTTACAGACTTTTCATTAAGACCCTAAAGAATAATATCAACTTGTGGAAAATGGGCATTGTATGACCCCTTTAAGAAACATGACACCAGCAGGTAAAGTTACAGCATGAGGCCTCGTCTCTCTCACCTCCCCTGAGCACAATGAGTTTCAACACACCGTTCAACGGTGAGATTGGTAGGGGGTAATTGAGAATGCATGGGGAAAGTCACGTGAGAGGAGGCAATGCCTCCATTGCGGTATGACTGGTTATAGCTGGTTATATTTGACTGTGACAGCTTCATGTGATAAATCCCGCCTATATTGACGTTATTGAGAAGGCTAATTTTAAAAAAGTAAGTAAACAACTCACACAATTAAATATAAGCACATCAAAATAACACTTAAAATGACATGAAAACATGATCTGTGGGAGTTTTTAAGTGAGTAATCAGCTTGGTGAAATTAAGAGGAGGCAATGTAAATCCCGTGTCTGTGATTGCGGTATGACTGGTTATAGCTGGTTATATTTGACTGTTTGATGACTGATAATCCAAAAAAATCCCGCCTAAAATAATGACGTATTGAGAAGGCAATTTAAAAAAAGTTAACCACACAATTAAAAAGAATAAAATAACTAAACATAAGTTCACAAATAAAATACATTATTACAATGTATAATGCTTGCAAATACCAACTTGATGAGATTCATACTTTGATTTAATGAGTAGAATATTGATTACATTGTTAATGTAAAAATATTAAATATATATATATATTTTTTGATAGTGTAAGCACCCCTGCCCAGTCCTGCTCCTGGCGATCAACTGTCCTGCAAAGTTCAGCTCCAACTCTAATCAAAACACACCTGCCTGTAATTTTCAAGCGATCCCGAAGACCTTAATTAGTTGCTTCAGGTGTATTTGATTAGAGTTGGAGCTGAACTTTTCAGGACAGTCGATCGCCAGGAGCAGGATTGGGCACCCCTGATGTAAGTAATGTTTATTTAGTCATGAAAATGTGACATAATTTTACATTTGATAAAAAAAAAGGAATTTGGTGTTTGGTGATGAATTTTTGGCTCAAGGTCTGCATTTAAAGTCACACCAGAGGTGTTCAGCTGGGATTAGGACTTGTCTTTCTGCAGACCAGTCAAGTTCTTCCACACTGACTGAATCATCATTTCTCTTTGATCCTTGTCTTATACACAGAGACACTGTCATGTTAGAATAGAAAAGGGTCCTGTCCAAACTGTTGCTATAAAATTAGAAGCACACAATTCCCTATAATATCATTATATGCTTAAACATTAAGATTTGTACTCATGGAACTTACTAAAGTAGTCAAACCTTTCATTCCAAGGGGGTGACCCAATACTTTTGGCAATAGAGTGTATGTATATAGAGTTTTGATGGAAAACACCTAGGCTCTTTAAAGTGAAAATGGCCCACTAGTTAGCTGGCTACAGCATTTTTGGATGCGCGTTACAATGACATCACTATGTCTAAGCCCAAAATCTGCGGAAAATTTGCGGCAATTATGAAAATGTTCGAAGATTTGCAAATTGCGGAGTTTGCTTGATTTTGCGATTTAATTCAGCAATCGCAAAATCCTGGTGGGACTGATTTAGATACAGAAGAACTTTGCCTGTTGAATATAAAAAACAATTGGACAAACAAAAAATCTCGATCTCCATGTCTGCCATGCAAATCAACTGTTCCTGCTCATCTACAGATTGGATATCTACTCTCCACTTTCCCTAATTGCAGATTCAATTATTAGGTCTGTCAGCATTAATATTTTTATACTTCGATTTTTTTTGGGGGGGGGCGGATCAAACTGTAACACCGTGTTTCCCAACCAGACGTGACGCGACGCGATAAAGTATATTTTCCATTTCATTTTTGTCCTAACCACCCACGACAGCGACACGTGACAATAATCGACACGGAATTCTATTTTAGAAATATGTTTTATTTTCTGCAACGTCACGTCGCAGCAGGAACACCATACAAAATATGACAGTGATAATTTCAGGTAATGATTCCATGTTAAAAGTGTCTAATGTGAGTTTGAATATTATTTTACGTGAGGTTTATAGCCATAGTGAAAGCAACAATATGTTTTACCTCAGATCTTGAAAATAAATTAAAGCAAACTTACGTTAAAACTGTGAACTCACTACGAACCAACATCTATAACAAAGATGGACTCACTCAAAACTGTTCAGTCCATTCACATTTGAATCATCTATTTTCCGTGTCCACTTTTCTTTACTTCACACGTTCCATGTTTTTGCTGTCACATAGTATCTCTGGACGCGACAAAGCATTACAAATCATTTGAACTTTGTATCAGTAGGCTACGTCATAAATAGGGTGACCACCCGTCCCGCATTTTGAGGGACAGTCCCTCAATTGGGAACTTTGTCCCACGTCCCGCAAGACATTAGCTGCGTCCCGCATTTCAATTATGTATTCTATATTTTTTTTTATCCCAGAAATTGAAATACCAAAATAAGAAATACATTAAACACTGTGACTGGCATTTAAAAATGCATTTTGTAACCGGCGCAGTTGTAGAGAGGGTTTTTTCCGCTGATGACGACTGCAAGGACGGCACAAAGGATGTGCAAACCTCATTAAGTGCTCGAGCACCACTGACGGAAATGGTCGAGCGCTCACTGAAAAAACATGATATTCTCCTTTCATTTAAAAAAAAAAATGATTGCAGCTTTCAGACACGACTTTCTTCTCATTTTAATAGTTTGTTTGAGGCGGTTTCTACGGCGTTATTTTAATGAAAAGTGTCCAGGGCGCATTATTGTAATGCGAGAGCGCAATAATGTATCCGTTCGTAGGATTCTCTTCACTCTCACACAAAACAGATGCGCTCTCTCTCTCGATCAGACATTAGGCCTCTGTGTGCGCGCTCAAAACTTATACTCTCTCCTGGATTTAATGTTGCCAGTGTGGGCAATGGGCATCCACCGGCAGAGAAATAAATCGCCACACAAAACAACGGATGTACTGTAAATCAGTATTTAAATTGCATAACAGTAGTAAATGTATCTGTCTCCCACGTGTCCCGCATTGTCCCGCAAAATCACATTTACTGTCCCGCAACAGATCTATTGCCAGGTGGTCACCCTAGTCATAAATAGAACGAGTCATCAGTTTACTGTTGGGATTTGCGTAGTGCTGCGCCACATCAGGTAAGACAGCATCAATGATTATAATAAGCTATATTGTAGCCTATTTTGTTGCGTTGCGACGCAGTCATTTCAGCTGATATATGTGCTGTTAGGAGTAGGGCTGTCACTAACAATTATTTTGGTAACTGAGTAATCGGTAGTGTATTTGTATGAGTAGTTAATCGACTGAAAGATTGTTTAATCAATAATAATAGTTTGACTTGCATCTACCTTATCTGCCTTTCAGCCAACCAGTTGAACTACTGCACGGAGGCTGCATCACCTAATTAATATTCATGAGCCCATGGTTACATGTTGCCCTTATTTAGAATCATTGCTCTGGCTTATTGCTCTGAGCTTTACAAGTACAAGTAGTACAACAGATCTCTGGATATTGTTGTAAAAAAAGATAAATTAAGTGGCATATATTAACTCTGACATCACAGGCCTTCCTGTCTGACCTGCTGGAGTGTAGTCAGTAGGGGTCCCAAGGGTCTGGCACACATGATAACGTTTTGTCGCCGTGTTTAGTATTTAAGAGCTGAGAGCAGAATAAATGGAGATTGATGTTTTGATGGATAGTCATTGACTTCTCACCTTTCTCCCAACATCTCAGATGTGCAGAAGTGTGGAGAGATGGCATAGGAAATTTGCAAAGCTATTACCTGAGTGTCTTTCTAAATCATATGCCTCCGGAGAGGAGACAACTGCAGTAATACCTGCCATTTACTGACCAAATTATCTACTATATTCCCGCCTGATGGGTAGCTGAGGTCAGACTCTCTTTGGATGGCTTCGGGGGGCTGGGGGGGGGTCATTTTTACACCAAACGGACCTCTATGTTTGTATTTGTGCTGGTGTACACACCCTCTTGGACTAAGAAAATGTCTTAATCAAAGGACATTCTGAATTCAATTGTTTTGCCAAATTTATTTTGTACTGTTAAACTATAACTGCCACCATCTGGAAATGTCTCCTATTTACTATTTTACACATTAAGTGCTTTCTATTTTATTTATATATATATATATTTACATTCTCTTTATATTTATCGATTAAAATATTTAATTGCATGATTGTCATGAGTTTACTCATGATTAATCGCAACTTAATCTGACATTTTATCTGACTTTTATTTGTTCTAATTGTACCTTAAATTAATACTTTACATGTTTTTAATACTCTATTCAATATGGGCATGGACAAATATGGACACATGAAAAAAGAAATACAAGGTTCCCATTACTTCTCTTTCTTTGCACTGAGCAATTTACTTACACAATACTGTTAAATTTTTGCACGACAGGGCAACTCTTCTGAACATGCAAAATGTACATTTATTATTATATTTGTTTGCCTCTCTGTGCCCACATTCTGTATTTTGATGCAGCTAAATTCTCAATAAATCTGTTTTCATTTTTTACCGTTTCTGTTGTCAGACAACGGAATGAATGTGAAATAGTGATTGAAACACTACCCATTAAGATTACATAAAAAGCTTTCCTTCCAAGATGTTAATCTGCATAAAAATCCTGATAATCGAGCCGTCGTCTGATGGAATCAAATACACATGAGATAATGACAATAGCTGTGCTGTGATTTTGGCTATACTTTCATGTAAAATTGTAACAGTAACAATGTAATTTCTGTGTTTAACTGAAAGCGCTGCTCTTCTCCGCCGCGCGCTGAACCGAGCTGACAGAGAGAGAGAGAGAGAGGTGTGTGTGCGTGCTGGGAAAGCAAGACCTCGCGCTTGTGTGGTAGTACCGGCGAGTCTCAGAAACTAAACAAGGTTTGGACGCTTTTTTGAAGGGAAAAAGTCACTAAAGGGGTCTGCAATGTCGCTAAGTTGGCAACACTGTGCATCTCCATTTCTCCAGCTACGGGCTAGGCCACAGGTCAAACAGAAAATGCGCGCAGCGTTAATCACGCGTTAATAAAATTAGTGCCACTGAAATGAACGAATTTGAATGATAGGAGTTTGCGTTAACTTTGACAGCCCTAATATATACTGACCAAAATTATAAACGCAACACTTTTGTTTTTGCCCCCATTTTTCATGAGCTGAACTCAAAAATCTAAGACTTTTTCTATGTACACAAAATGCCTATTTCTCTCAAATATTGTTCACAAATCTGTCTAAATCTGTGTTAGTGAGCACTTCTCCTTTGCCGAGATAATCCATCCACCTCACAGGTGTGGCATATCAAGATGCTGATTAGACAGTATGATTATTGCACAGGTGTGCCTTAGGTTGGTCACAATAAAAGGCCACTCTAAAATGTGCAGTTTTATCACACAGCACAATGCCACAGATGTCGCAATTTTTGAGGGAGCGTGCAATTGGCATGCTGACTGCAGGAATGTCCATCAGAGCTGTTGCCTGTGAATTTAATGTTCATTTCTCTACCATAAGCCGTCTCCAAAGGCATTCCAGAGAATTTGGCAGTACATCCAACCATCTTTCTTATTGTTGAATCATGAACACTGACCTTAATTGAGGCAAGTGAGGCCTGAAGTTTTTTAGATGTTGTTCTGGGTTCTTTTATGACCTCCTGGGTGAGTCGACGTTGCGCTCTTGGAGTACTTTTGGTAGGCAGGCCGGCAATTCATTTTTCATGTAGGGCCAGGTAGGTTTGGACAGCTTTTTTCCCTTAATAAATGAAATCATCATTTAAAGAGTGCATTTTGTATTTACTTGCATTATCTTTGTGTAATATTAACCTTTGTTTGATGATCTGAATCTTTTAAGTGTGAAAAATATGCAAAAAAATATAAAATACGGAAGGGGGCAAAAAACCTTTCACAGCACTGTATATAAAAAATAATTACATTATTTTTGCATTCCCTTGCAGAATTAAGATGGTTATGAGTGGTTACTGGGGTGTTTCTGTGTGTTTGTTATTATGTTCTGGGTGGTTGTTACTATAGGTGGATGCTTACTGGCCCAAGTTCAAATCTCCTGCTTCCCAGGTCTCTATGATATTCTATGGGTCCTTCCAAATTTAAGGGGTTATCGTCCCCCAGGCAAATACCAAACAATAAGTAATATGTTTCTAAATTCTCCTCAGTAAGCTGCATGATTTGAGGTATGATTCATGTTAGTAGTGGAATGAGTTACAGTGAAATGCAGAACCCTATCCCCTTTCTTGATCAAATTGATTCCATTGGCTTAGACAGCTTTTTACAGCTACCCTGCAGTGCCTGATTAGAAATAATACAACATTGCTTTACAGCTTACTCTGTCATGAAAGTATGTTGTTTAAATTCACATTACATTACCAAAACTAAAAATAGGCAAATTGCACACATTTAGTCATTTAGCAGAAACTTGTATCCAAAGCGACTTACAAATGAGGACATTATAGAAGCAATCAAAACCAACAAAATAGCAACAACATGCAAGTGCCATTACAAGTCCTGGTTAGCCTAACGCAGTACACGTAGGAAGGTTTTTTTTTTTAAGAAAACGAGTATATAGAATATAGAAAAAAGAAACTCAGTGTTAGTTTTACAAGAAAAGCTAGCAGTTAGAGAATAAATATGCAATTGATAGAGGGTCAAATGTTTGTGTTGTTTTTTATAATAAAAAGAAGACAGATTAGATAAAATAAAATTAGAATAGAGAGTGCTAGAGTTAGAGGGTCAAATAAAGATGGAAGAGATGTGTTTTTAGCCGTTTCTTGAAGATGGGTAAGGATTCAGCTGCTCGGATTGAGTTAGGCAGGTTATTCCACCAGATGGGAACAGTTAATGAAAAAGTCTGTGAAAGTGATTTTGTGCCTCTTTGGGATGGTACAATAATGCGTCGTTCACTTGCAGAACGCAAGCTTCTAGAGGGCACATTAGTCTGAAGTAATGAATTTAGGGAAAGGGGTGCAGAGTCAGTGGTGGTTTTCCCCCAATCTGCCTAAATGCGTCTATGTTCGCGCAAATCATTTGTGATCCAGCTTCATCTACAGAAGAAGTGAGTATACGTTTTTTTTTTATGAATCATTGCAAATTGCCATTCCTAATAATCTACTAGTTAGCCAGTTTCATGCGGCTGACGTTTACAGTCTGCTCTTCACCCCACGGGAGAGAGGGGCAGGGTCAGCAGAGCTCATTAGCATTTAAAGGGACATGGACTACAATGGCTTGCTAAAAACAGAGCTGATTTTGACAGGCTTAAAAAGGTGTTTTTTACTCTAACATTGAGAATTTAACCAAATATGTTATAGACTTTTAATTAAGACCTTCAAATAATCATATCAACTTGTGCAAAATGGGCATCCGATTACCCCTTTAAATAAAGCAAATCTGCAGGACTGAGCAGTTTTGGCAACATACTGATGACTTTTTGTTTCAATTCAGCCTAGCAAGCTAACAGCTTAGCTCACTACTGTAGCCAGTGTTAACTGTTTAAGATATCTGATTAAAAATCAAATTTGATTTCTTAAAGGGGTCATCGGATGCACATTTTCCACAAGTTTATATGATTCTTTAGGGTCTTAATGAAAAGTCTATAACATACTTTGGTTCAAATTTATCAATGTAAAAAAATACCCATTTTACCTTGTCAGCTGATGTAGGGTAAAAAACATTTGAAGTCAGTGTGGATCCAGCCAAATTTAAGAAGAAGAGAAGAATGAAGAAGAAGAATATTTTTTTATTTGTCACATACACAATTATACAGAGTATAACCAGCAGTGAAATTTGTGCTCTGCATTTAACCCATCCAAGTGCACACAGACCTGGAGCAGTGGGCAGCCGACACAGCGGCGCCCGGGGAGCAGTTGGGGGTTCGGTGCCTTGCTCAAGGGTCTCACCTCAGTCGTGGACAATTCCTGCCGGAGCTGAGATTCAAACCCACAACATCGGGTTATAATTTCGACGCTCTATCCATTAGGCCACGACTGCCCATTGAGTGCCCAAACTGCCATAGACTGCCCAAAGAGCTTGAGCATTTAAAGCAGCAGACAACAAAACTGCAGCGCACACTTTGAATAAACATACCATTTGTGTGTGTTGGTGTGGACACTAATATAAATATAGTTATCTTTATAGTTAGGGTTTCAATTATACTTAGAGACTTAGGGCTAGCGGTTTGTTGAGATCCCTAACCCCAAGAATGAGCGATCATATATGCGATGCTTGCCTTGGCAAACACTGCTAATTATGTGCTATTATTTACATACCATATGTAAACACTATGCAGGCTTAGATAGAAAATGCTAAGTCTCACAATCATAAAGGATTAATGCTGTTTGATTTAATATCCTTTGATTTGGTATTAAATTACAGCAGAATTATGGCTCAGAGTTCTTTTCCCGCTTTCAGAGGCAAATAAATTCTTGGCAGAGAGTTTGAGTGTGTGTAATTAAGAAGGCCTTGACACTCTAACACCACCACATCTGTCTTGTGGTGCTAGTTGCTAGGTTGAGCCACTTTTAATGACTTTTCAGTATTCATGCATTAAAAGGTAATTAGCTGATCTCCAGTGATCATCCCAGTCAAGAGTCAATTAGTTAAGGTTTTTGTTAATGTGAAGAAGGGTACTGAGATCGTATAGACATGCGGACAGATATTAATTACTCAGCAGCGATAGCTAAGAAACTAGAGTACATCACCACAAGTGCTTGTGCAGATACACAGTGTCAAATCAAAGTGATCGTGACCTAACTTTATGTCTTCGGAGTATTCTTTTACGGTCTCTTATCTGGACCGGTTTACCCCTGCCATTTCTGGTGCACCTTTAATGGGAAGCTTCGCAGTTCATTGACCTTCATGTGGACCTTGGATGCATCCAGATGTTCCTCCATCTAGAGATCGTCACATAGAGCTATTACGCCCTTTATATTAGCCTGTAAAATGCTACCAAAGATATAAAGTCGATAGATTCAAATGGAATTATATGCAACTGTTATTAGCATAGAGCTCTGCAACACTCCAAGTGAAGGCAGATGGGCATCATAGTCATTAAATCTTTACAGCTTATTGAGTTTAGAAACAGTGACAGGGAAGATAAACTTCTTGTTTGTGGTTTACTCATAAATAACCATTGGCATTTGTGGGAGGAAGGTGAATCGACCATTTTTGGGTCTTTCATCTTAGCCATGAGTTGAAACACATATTACCTTGTTAAAGTGTGCCACATTTTTTTTCATGTCCACGACTAAGTGGTTCTGAAAATGGGGCCTTATTACGAAAAGCACATGGACAAATCGAGGGAAGATTAGAGCAGGTGGCTTATTCATCACACTGTTATAAAACAAGGGTGAGGCAGAGTGATCCGGCCTTTGCGTTCACACCTCTGAGAGTGGCCGGTCTTGTCAAAAAATGCCAAGCTGTGTCTTATGCCCAGGGAAGGAGCAAATGGGAGACTGCCATGCGGGTAAGAGTACCAACAGCATGTTTCAGAGAAAGGCCAATAATTCCATATGGCCATACGTTTTACAGCCATGTCAGGAGTTTTCTTTCCAAGCGTCGATGCAAAAACTACTGTCGTATCAGGTCAAAGCAGTCTGAAGGTTAGCGAGATGCTAAATGCAAGTTAGGCAAGCAATCTGGCAATGTCCCTTGCCAAATGGAAATGGCCACTCAAGTTGTGCGACAGGATAGCTTTACGGCCTACGTTTTCCGGGGGGTCTAACCGATCAGTTCTATAATGGAAGCATGTGCGCAATACCCAGCAACACTCTCTTTAACATTTACAAGGTTTTAGGATTTAATGAGGAAAGGGCGTAAAGGCTCTCTGTTTAATTTGTTGGCCTTTAAATGGACTGCAGGGTTGTCTTATGACTATTTGCTAAGCCGGGTGTGTGGTTGGTAAGAGGGTTTATTGGTATCTATGCGGTATTGACAGACAGGATGGAGCGGCCTATTGGCCAGTCCATGCGCTTTTTCATTATTGTTTTGGATACGGTACTATTTTGGCTTTTGACCAGTGTCTTTTATATTTCATCAAGCCCATCACAAATCCAAGAGGAGTTAAGATTATGAGTGTGTCCTTCAAAGGAGACCACTAACTTGTTGTTTGATGTCATTACAAGCAGGGCAGTATATTTACTCTTTATTTTTCAGCTCTAGTTTTTATGGATACATTTTAGAAGGAAAATGGCTTGGTAGTTCCAAAGGGGAATTAACTTTGAAGTGGAAATAGACTATTTATTCACGTTCCTTGTCACATTGTGAAGATTTAGCAATGCATGTTGTTCCAAAGAGTACAAAAAAGTTTCTTTGTAATCGCTCATCAAATTTCTTTTTACTAACAGATATGATCATTTTGGAATAATCACTGTTAATTAGTTATAATCACAAATATATATTATATTATATTAATTAATAAAAAAAAAATTATGTAAAACTTTTTTATTATAAATATTCAAATAATATAATTAAAATTGTGTTATATAGTAGGAGTGTAATGGTACACAAAAATGACAGTTCAGAACGTACCTTGGTTTTGACGTCACGGTTCGGTATGATTTCGGTACAGCAGGAGGAAAAAAACCTAAACATAAATAGATTTTTTTTTTAATTTACCAATTGTTTAATGAACAAATTGCTCTTTCTTTCAATAAATACAATTATAATTACAATTTTCTTAGGGACAAAAATCTACCTCAGCTTCTGCTCTAAACTACAGGGAGCCCTTTTACACTATAAGGTTACAATTAACAGAGCTCAAACTTAAATTCAATTAGGCTAAAAAATTCAATTTAACTAAAATAAACAACACTGAAAAAAAAAATTCAAACATGTAAATAGTTTTTAAATTCAATTCTAAATTTTACGGTTTCTTTTTGCTGTTGAAATATAATAATTTACAGATTTATAACTTGTACAATAAAATACAAGTTAATATTGTCCATATGTCTAATATTTTGCAAAATCTCTTAACTAGACTTAATCTTTAGCAAATAATGAGACTGATGACTTGCCTGAGGTTGGCCTAAATGAAAGGCTACATGACTCATGTAATGTTTTAATGACGTCTTTCCATGGTTGAAATACTAGTTGAGCATTTACGTGAGGGGAGAGATGTTCATTCATGTATATTTCACGTTAAAACTAGTAATAAAGAGGAAGGGATGATCATGCTCACTAGCGGTCCCGCACTGCTGTTAGAACTGAGGCGTCAGTATACTGCGATACGTCGCCCCACATCAAAAAGCGTCAAAACAGTATTTATTGTCTGAATATCCTGAAAAAATTGACCTGTTTGTGCGATACACATGCGTACCGAACCAAAAGACCCGTACCGAAATTTTCGGTGCGTATATGTGTACCATTATACCCCTATTGGAGAGTAAACTCCTGTCTGAGGAAATGGTGGACAGATGCCATTGGAGTATTTAATTTTTTTTTTTTACTTTTCAGCTCCTCTCCTTCAGCCACCTGTCATATGGAATTGGTTCGGATTGTCTACTGTATATGTATAAAATTATAGTTTTTTTTTTCCCCTCCTGAATATCCTGATTCACTCCAGTTGCAAGTGTAAAATGCACCGTTGCACATTATTTTTTTTATGTTTTCTAAAATATGTGCAATGCTAACAGAGAGCTCGCCGGCTATATCACGGCTCAGTGAAGTGCGTAGAATCCAGGCATTTGCAAAAGTGTAATTGGAGATATATTCCCCAATTCAGTGTCTTTCCACTTTCTGTAGAATATAATGAATAACCATTTAGGGATGTTTACCCTCAGGGGTGGTGTGGTCATTTGTAACCTCTCTTGGGTTTGGCTAGAGAAGTTTATTACCATTAAGCAGAATATATAGCCTTGTGTTTCTCCTCAATGGCCAGTCATGAACCGTCCCTGGGTGCTGTGGGTCTTTAGATGTTATTTGCACAGCGTATCGAGCCTCGCAGAATACGAGGCAAACGGTTTAAATTTAGAACCTGTTTTTTATCTCCTCTTTCTAATTAGGTGCAGTGGAGACTAATTGTTAATGGCATGGCTGTTATTGCTCTGGGTTTCTTTTTATTCTAAATGGAACAGACTGCTTTTGCGGGGTATAATTAGGCTTTATAGCTCAAATTCGAGCCTGGCCTTTTTGTGAGTTATCGCAATTTTTTTTTTTCCTACTGCCATTTTAAAAGCAATTAGCAGAAGTCCGGCTTTTGTTCCTCAAACCACTGATTCAGGCTTCTCTTCTTCTCTGACAGTGAAAGCCACAGTTCTTTGTAGACGGCTGATTTCCTCAGATCATTGGATCGATATTAGCAGAATGGGCTTCAAGAGGCAGTTTCCTGCAGCATTACGCACATCTTCTATTCTTAGCACAGACGGAGGACCGCGAGAAGGCCATAAGCACTTGATCATTATATCATTACGAGCGATACCATCTAACTCGGTCTGAGTTGGAAAATACTGAAAATACTATAATGTGCTCTCAGCGTCAGCTGAAATCATATATTTAAAGTCTGGCTGTTCTGTTGAGCCAGTGTTTATACGTTGAATTATTCATTCTGAAGTCATTCTTTCTCCTTGACAAGTCTCCACCACATTTACACCCCCACAGGTCTCCCTGCGTTCACATCTGGGCACTGTCCAAAATGTTGTTTCTGGATTTAGTGTGAAAATGGGGTTGCGCTGAACCAGAAATGAACCTCGCGCATTGTGTCAGCTGAATAATGTATTGCACAGACCCATATATGCTTATAGGTCATTAGATGCAGTGAGATTGCTTATCGCTTCTACATGCTGGGCAGCGCAGCAGCATCAGTTATGCACATGCATAATTCTGGATCAGAGTGCTATCGACTATGAGAGATCGAGCTGGAACCTTCTCACATTCTCTACATTTTGGAGCTTGGTTTAATGAATGTTACATCAGAGATCACATTAATATTATGCAAACTTCTCTTTAACTCTCAGCACTGTTCGCACACTGTTATATTTTCATGATGCTCCACGTCAAGCCAGAATTCACCTGCAGGGGTTCATAAAGGACGGTGCTCTGATCTGAGCTTAATTAATGGTTGATACTGTTATCTAATGAGCATGTGACCAATATAGTAATTTGCTAGTTAAGTAAAAACAACTTATGATAGAAAAAATGGATTCTTTAGATTAATCAAATGTATGCAAATTTCAGACATTGAGCATGAGGTCACAAAAGATGATAAATAAATACAAAATTATAAACATTTATTATAATGCTGATTTGCTGCTGAAGAAACATTCCTTATTATCGATTTTGAGTTGTGCTGCTCAGTAATTTGTAGAAACCTTTCATAATTGTTTTCCCGATGATTGTTTGAGGACCTTTATAGTTCATCAAAAAAGCAGCAGCTTTCCATTACCAACACCATCTTCCAGCAGAAAGACAGTCTGAAGACAACCTGGATGCACCCTCGGTCAAAACACTGGCATCTCCTAGACTACACCCTAGTGCACCAGTGTGACCTAAAAGATGTCTTTCACACCAGGGTAATGCCCATAATAAAAATATCTGAAGACTGTTATGATAATGAATGTTACAAATACAAATATAATATGACATGAAAACATGTCTATGAAAACATGAACACATGATGATTTGATGTTAGATTATGATTATTATGCAGCAATGTTATTAAAAATAAGCATCTATAAAGAATAGCTGCCTGAGGGGAAGCTGACTTTATGCCAGTAAACTGAAACCTGTTCTATGACACTTCCTATGATATTAATCAGATAACTTAGATGCATAACATAAACGTAACCATACAAATTGTGTCTGCACAAAAGAATGCATATGCCAGAACTTTAAGTTACGAGTGCGTGCGCTCGAGAGAGAGAGAGAAATACGAGAGAGCGCGCTCCCGCTGTGATGTGATTTCAACAACGCGCTGAAACATGGGTAAGGACGGAATTTACTATAGATTTCACATCAATAAAGTTCTCATTATAATGCTATGTTTATGAAATTCTAGTGAACTTTAAGTTACGCACTATAGAGAGAGAGAAATGCGAGAGAGAGAGAGTGAGTGAGAGAGCTCACGCTGTTGAAAGCGCATCACGGCGGGAGCTCTCACTCTCGCATTTCTCTCTCTCTCTCTCTCTCTCTCTCTCGCTATAGCGCGTAACTTAAGATTTCACATTCTATAAAGTTCTCATTGTAATGCTTATTACATTTACATTTATTCATTTAGCAGACGTTTTTATCCAAAGCGACTTACAATTGAGGAATACAATAAGCAATACATTATAAAGAGGCAAACAGACAAATTACAAGTGCTTGTAATACACATTTCTAGGCATTCTTCAGAGCTAATTCTAGCCAGATGGTGAGAGCTTAGGGAAAAGAGAGCAACGTTAAGGAAAGGGAGCAAAGTTTTTTTTTTTTTTTTAAGATGAAGTCAAGTGATGACGGAAGAGATGAGTTTTCAGGTGTCGCTTGAAAATTGTCAGAGATTCAGCATTCCGGATGAGGGTGGGAAGTTCATTCCACCAGCCAGGAACGGTGAATGAAAACGTTCTGGAGAGTGATTTTGTGCCTCTCTGTGATGGCACCATGAGGTGTCGCTCACTCGCAGATCTCAGACTTCTTGAGGGGATATAGATTGTTATAAGTGAGTGGAAGTAGGTGGGTGCTGAGCCTGTGGCTGTTCTATATGCAAGCATCAGTGTCTTGAACTTGATGCGAGCTGCAAGCGGGAGCCAGTGCAGGAGATAAAGAGAGGTGTGACATGGGCTATTTTGGGTTCGCAGAAGACCAGTCGTGCCTCTGCATTCTGAATCATCTGTAAAGGTTTGATTGTGCATGATGGAAGTCCAGCTTATGTCATTAATGTTTATGGCAGATTTGTGCTATATTTGCCTCTACATTATCAAGTGATTCCTAAAATCGCCTGCGTGTTTTCGAAGCTATAGTAAGAAAACTATTTTAATTGAAGTATGTCTACTGTTGAACAAATATGATGAAAAACATCACTGCTGCATTATTATAGGATCCGTATTTTTGAAAAAGAAACATCTAAAAGCAATATGACCGTCTCAAATTACTCAATATCGGGCATTGCATGAGCATGAAACTAAACACTGGTAATACGCAGCGCATTTAGCATGTAAATAAATGTTAAAATCCCAACGCATCCTATATTAGATGAATCAGATATGTATGTAGCTAACCCAGACATCACTACGTGACTTCAAAGCCAAGCTTCTCTCTCTTCTGACATCTATACTTTGAACCGCATGCTATTGCAAGCTAAAATATCAGAGCTCAGGGTGCCGCCCAAAGTGCTGCTATAACCAATCAGATTTTTTTCCCCATGATCATCGTTTTCATGATCGATCATCGCTGTCACGGCCGAGTACTCGATCGCTGTTGCACATCCTTAATATATTAATATATTCGTCATTACATTAATTAATTGTTATTTCATTTGGCTTAGTAAATAAAAAGATCCTTATTCTGAGTTTCTGAATTAAAAGCTAATTCCAGTTAACAATCTATATAACCCATTCAGAAAATACCTGCAATTCAAAACTATTCATTAGTTAAACTGCAAGGGTGGTATTCCTGGACATTGCACTCTATATTTTGTAAGTGTTTGTACACCATAATTACACACATAATAAAATGTAATTAAGCTGTTTCATTAAACATTAAATGGGGAATCTGTGAACAGCTCGTAATTTCTCTTGGGTCAGAATGCAAGGACGATTTAGCTTTCAGGACCCTGAGCATGGTCTTATTGCTTGTGTGGGCAAGTTAGCGTTTAAGTAAAATTGATCACATACCTTGAAATTCCCCTGTCAAGATCATCTGCCTTTGTCATCGTTTCTCACTTGTCAGTTCTTTTATTGACAATTAATTTGTCTATTGATGGACTCCTTTGCTTGGAGGTTTCGGCTTTTAAAAAAAAGCAACAGATTGAGTATTTTAATTAAGCAATTGTTAGGATGATTTTTTATAATTGTTGAGTAGTTTGTGTGACAATTATGTTTTTTTTTCCCCTTGTACTAATTAATTGATCCTAACAAACCTGAATAAGTGAGAATTTAATTGAATTTGACAGGGGGGACTGGTTACTCTCAGAAATGGTTTACAGTAAAGGCAAACTTGCTTGATAAATAATATATTTTGTCAGGTGAGGAGCACAATAGTCGTCAAATGAGCACACACACATGTGAATATTCATCAGTTTATTAGCTGATATATATATTATTTTTTTGCCTAAAGCAGCTTTCTTGCACACAATGGGTGTTGTCTGTAGTAGTAAGTATATTTTCAACAAATTGCACGCTTATATGGGCTCTTAAAGGAATAGTTCACCAAAAAATGAAAATTTACTCACCCTCAAGCTGTATAATATTTAGATAAGTTAGTTTCTTCATTCAAGAAAGGTGCTTTAAAGGGAAAATGCCTTAATGATGGATTTATATTTATTTTGATTTATTTCTTGTGTTAAAGAGAATAACTAATCAACATCTTGGATGGCCTGAGTACATTTTCAGCAAATTCTCATTTTGGGGTGAATTATACCTTTTAAGGGGGCTTTGAAACAGTGAGTAATTTATGGTCAAAATCTAGCACTTGTCATTCCCCTCAGCTATAGACTTTTCAGTACATAAAATTTGATATTTCATGGATGCTGGTGCTAAGGTTTAAGTGCAAGATACATTGTGACAAAGTTAGTGCTCACATGGAAACCCAAGGGATAGATAGAAATGCACAATCTTTGTGCTCACCGGAGCTTTTGTGTTTACTGTCCGCATAATTCTGTGCTGAGATGCATGCTGTGGTCTCGATCCGTATAGTCTCTTTGATAGAATGAATCTTTTTTATTTTGAAAAAAAAAGCTTATGCAGGTTCAGCCATCAGGAGAATGAATGAATTGTATGGATCTGAAAGTCATGTCTGCAATGCTAATATAACTAAACCATGAAGACTGAAGCGGCCTCTACCCCCGGGTCAAGAATGGCCTTATGACTGGCATCAGCATTGTTTGAAAGCCGGCATACAGCATGCTGATCTGCTGTGTTCAACTTGAACTAACTAAAAAAAGCTTTGCTACTGATTTAACTACATTTCCCTGTAGCTTTTTCAATAACAAGATACATTTTCTAACAAGTAACACATACTGTACCGTGACACAATTTGGCAGCATTTTTTTGTGTCACATTGTATTGCACATGCAGCTTTAACACAGAATAAGCTGAGGCACTAATGTGCTCACCTAGACATTGTATAGCACTGCAACAGTGTTATCGTATTATCATTTATATACACTGTTATATTATTTATAATATTTATATTTAGCTTTAATTTAAGTTTTAGTTGTTGTGCTATGTGCCATGTCCCAATGTTTTTATGTAGCTTTGTTTTTATTTAGTTTTAGTACATTTAATACTTAAACTTATTTTTGTCAGTTAGTTGTCAGGGCCACATTTCTAATTTTCTAGTTACATTTTGAAGTGCTTACTTCTAATATTCATCTTATGTTTTATTTTATTTCAGCTTTATTTATTATTTTGTTTACAAAAAGGATTGTTAATAGTTATTAATAGTTGTAAATGGTAATTTTAGTTAACAATGATCTACCTGCCTTGTCCTGTTGGAAGGTCAGATTAATTTTGGTCAATTGTTTCTTCAGTGCTTCATGTAAATGAACCACCTTGAAAATAAATGAGTAATCAAATCAAGTCAGGTAAAATGCATCAGATCATTTTATGTCTGTATCAAAATGTATTCATATTGCTGTTTTTATTAGAATTTTTTTATTATTATTAATATGCTCAAGTTTAATACTTTCATTCTTTTTAAAAACTTGCCTCGTTTTTGAGTCAGAATAATATTTATCTGATTAATTATCTATTTTATTTGTTATCTTATATATTTAAGCAATAAAGCATTCAGTCTTGCATAGTAATTGGTATTCATATATTATATTATTAATGATATTTTATAAATTAACAGTATTCACAACTCAAATTCACATTGCATCCTTCAACTATAAGATGTAGTTTGTGACATAACAGAAAATTGATTTGCAACTAAAGGTTCTTTATTATCACTGTTTCTTTTATTATACATTTTTGCATAAACAAAACACTATATTGACCAATCAGAATCTGGGATCAGAAATCTGTTTTAAGGTACTTTTTGTTAGCATTTGTATCTAACAGTGGAATAACTGCAGTGTATCAAAGCACTTTTTGACTTTGACTGTAGTTTAACCACCTTAAATTATGTGTAGCTCAGCAAGCTCCATTTTTAACAAAGCTTCCCAAACACTGTGAAGGAGGCCTCTGTGAAAAAATCACAAGCAGTGAGTTTCTCTAAAAGATTATATAAGAAGAAGCTTGAAAAGGTGACCTTAAAAACAAACCCTGAAGGCTAACATGCCAAAACAGCTCAAACAAATTCTTGTCTTTGTGACCAATCACAGCCCAGATCTCCTTCAATCCGACACACTGGCTCACCAGCATCTGAGGAACCTTTCGTGACTGTGTGGTATTAGATGAGTTGGCCGATACACTCACTAGTGTGCTGTAAAGCTTTAACAGGACTGATGATAAAGCAGAGAAGGGCAAAATCAACATTTCTATGATCCCCAGTCACACACAAAGACGGCCTGGATTTGTCTTTCATAGAGAAGAACATCAGTGTGGGAATCTTTGAAATAATTACCCAGCTAAATGCAATGACTAATGAGTAGGCAATATTTCCATAACACCTGACTGAGCTGCAATGTGTTTAAGAAAGTCATTTTTCATCTGCAAGAACTTAAAATTCTAATTATACCGTAGAGTGGGTTGAAAGCGTAGAGTACATGTAGATGACATTGAGACTGTAGGTGGATGGAAATGAACCTAATCCATTATGTTAAACAAATGTTACAGTATGCTCATTTCTGCATATGATTTATGGTATGTGCTTATCTATATAAGTGAGAGTGCAAAGGAGTTCCAGTTTAATATGCTACCAGATATAGATACTTTCATTATTTTATTTATTCTCAGAACAAAAATACTACAGTGAAAGGACATTTAATACATTATTTAATGGTTAAAAAATGGCATGCAATTAGAGCATTAGAATTCAGAATCCATATTATCTGTCTGTCTGTATGTCGTTCTATGTCTCTGTCATTCGCCTGTCTGTCATTCGGTCTGTCGGTCTGTGTCTGTATGTCTGTCATTCGGTCTGTGTCTGTCTGTCTGTCATTCGGTCTGTCGGTCTATGTCTCTGTCTCTCTGTCATTCGGTCTGTCGGTCTGTGTCTGTCTGTCTGTCATTCGGTCTGCCGGTCTATGTCTCTGTCTGTCTGTCATTCGGTCTGTCGGTCTATGTCTCTGTCTCTGTCATTCGGTCTGTCGGTCTATGTCTGTCTGTCTGTCATTCGGTCTGTCGGTCTATGTCTCTGTCTGTCTGTCTGTCATTCAGTCTGTCGGTCTATGCCTGTCTGTCTGTCTGTCATTCGGTCTGTCGGTCTATGTCTCTGTCTCTCTGTCATTCGGTCTGTCGGTCTGTGTCTGTCTGTCTGTCATTCGGTCTGCCGGTCTATGTCTCTGTCTGTCTGTCATTCGGTCTGTCGGTCTATGTCTGTCATTCAGTCTGTCGGTCTATGTCTGTCTGTCTGTCATTCGGTCTGTCGGTCTATGTCTGTCTGTCTGTCATTCAGTCTGTCTGTCTGTCA
The DNA here is from genome assembly GCA_027422405.1 of Ptychobarbus kaznakovi. NCBI lineage: Eukaryota > Metazoa > Chordata > Actinopteri > Cypriniformes > Cyprinidae > Ptychobarbus > Ptychobarbus kaznakovi. The sequence goes on along the minus strand of CM049795.1, from coordinate 13,487,100 downwards.
TTCGGTCTGTCGGTCTATGTCTCTGTCTGTCTGTCATTCAGTCTGTCGGTCTATGCCTGTCTGTCTGTCTGTCATTCGGTCTGTCGGTCTGTGTCTGTCTGTCTGTCATTCGGTCTGTCGGTCTATGTCTCTGTCTGTCTGTCATTCGGTCTGTCGGTCTATGTCTGTCTGTCTGTCATTCAGTCTGTCGGTCTATGTCTGTCTGTCTGTCTGTCTGTCATTCGGTCTGTCGTCTATGTCTCTGTCTGTCTGTCATTCAGTCTGTCGGTCTATTTTTACAGATGTCTGTACTTTTACTTTTATCTTAAGTAAATTCGGTCCATCAAAAAGAGTATGTATTCGGTCTATGTCTCTGTACTATTATACTTGGTAAATATTCGGTTGTCGGTCTGTTCTGTCTGTCTGTCTGTCTGTCATTCGGTCTGCCGTCTATGTCTATAAATATGCTGTCTGTCATTGTTGTCGGTCTATTCTGATCTTTGATATTTACCAATAACATATATAATACATAAAATGTCGCTTTTATTGTAGTCTGTCTGTCATTCGGTTGTCGGTTGTCTTTGTTTTCTTCTCTTCAAAGCATGTGGTTAGTGTCAGCAGTGTTAAGGTGGTAGTGTGGTAATTGGTGTGTAATTGTCTGATAGTCATCAGTGCTGTGTGTGTTAGCAGCAGGGAAAGGGGTCAGAGGGCTTTGCTAGCTCAGCTACTCTCTCAGACAAATGGAAAGCTGCAAAACCCTGCAACCAAACCCTGATTCCTCCCACCAGTCACATGGTCAGTGTGAACTGAAGCTCAGCCTGAGGGGAGACACGGGCACACAAACTCCCTCGGCTCACTCATTTGCTTTGTGTCTTCTCTTTTTACATTTACATTTAGTCATTTTGCAGACGCTTTTATCCAAAGCGACTTACAATTGGGGACTGGGACTTACAATTTTTGTCTTCTTTCCCTCTCTGTCTCTTGCAGGAGTGGCTGTTGTGAGGAAAATCACCATGTAGTTGTTTTTTACAGCAGTTTTCTTTCTCAACCAGTTCTTCTACCTTTTTTTCCATTCTACCCTCTAACATTTTCCTGTCTGTTTGTTTTCTGATTTCCTTCAAATAGCCGGATATCATGTAATGGTGTTACGATAAACACAAAAACAGAGTCAGTCCGCAGATGGGTTTTTGTTCTTAGATAACTAGTTTTGGTGTCCCTCTAGCTGCTCTGTTCTGACCTGGTACATTAACCGAAGAGGAAAGTAAAAGGGGTTATTGAGTGGGCAGGGGAAGTGTGCTGCCATGGCAACCGTGAGCTTACCTGTTCTTCTGTGTGGGAGGCGTGTGGAACGATTGTTGTGATTCTCTTGGGGAGATTTGCACAGGAAAACATACAAGCACTCTGGCCACCCTCAGCGTGGGTCGTTTGTTGAGTACACTGATGTAATTTGGAGCTTTGTGACTGAATAGGCCACATGTTGTACAAATATAATGACCTGTTCTAATCATTTAAATAGACTGGGAAACATTAAGGAGCAGTAATTATTAAACTTTAAAGTTTTTCATGTTTCACAGAATAAAGTATAACATTATGTGATAGTTAATAGTTCATTTTTCTGTTGGCTTCATAAATGTGGGTATTTTATTTTTCCTTATTAAAATTGTCCTTTCGTCACACTTGGCTTCGCTAACAATTAATACATTCCTGACCCAATTATAATTCAGATTGTTTACTGTTGGCTCTGCCAGCGTGTGCGGATGTGTATGACTTAAAAATGGTGTATATGAGAATAATTTCCTGGAAATTCAACCCAAATGCTTTTATATATTAATTTGAGTAGCCGTGGCATAATTTGCATGGCAATGGCGTTGGGCACTCACTTATAATGCCTAATATTGGCCTTAATATACTTCTTATTAAACTTTGAATTGCTCTGGGTATGTGCTGCAATTTATTCTGGTTTGAGATCTCTTTGTCTGCCAGACTCAGTGAGGGCAGAGCGGCTAGGAAGAGATTAGCATTTAATGCTATTTCAAGCTTTTAATTGGTATTTTTTTTGGTCCTGCTTATAATAAGAATAATAATAAAAAGTTAGAATAGAATAGACTTTAAGGCTTATAATGTTTTAACAAATTTGGATGCAGAAACATAAACCTTGTTATAATTATAAGTGATTGAGATTGTATGTGTAAATAGGTTTCTAAGACTTTATATTTAGATGGCGGTTTTAAAAGGGCAATACTATATGCCACACGCATGTCAAAATAATTTGCTTGAAATTCAACCCAAATGTCACTCAGATTATTATATAATATATATATAGAAATAAATGTAACGGTAATAATAACAATACAAATGGAAAGTTATAGTGTTTCATATTCAATGACGATGATATAGGCACAAAAGTAGACTGTTGATGAAATTCACCATATTATATATGGGAGTTCCTGTTTGTTTTATGTATATTACACTTTGTTTTCATAGAAATGGCAATAATACTTATGGACACAAAATAATGAATTGTCTGGATAAGTCTGATATTGCCCTTCAGTTCCAATGGGAGCCATAATACATAATCCTGATTGACACAAACTAAAAGTATGCTAAATTATCTATTTGGCGAGAGGTCACAGAGCAGCAGAGACTCCAGTCTCCAGAGAGAGCTGACCATAGCAGCTAATTGGGATTTCAGTAACAAATAATGATTTTTTTAGAGAAGGAATATATGTTAGCCTGAATAAAATTGTAGCTAAGTCCTATTGAAATGGCTCATATTAGAGAGGTAAAGCAGGTTATATCTAAGAAGTGGGGTGAATTTCTGGCACTTCTATTAACGCAGCAAAAAGAAGAGTCTTTTGAAGTAGTGACACTCCAAACATGCCTTGTTATTCACCTAGAGTAGTGCTGGGTGGTTGCGTTGATGGATTACTTATTGTAATCGTGGGCACATTAACAAGAGAGGTGTGCGCTACAGCTTAGATTTGCTAAATTGTGTGTAATCAGTGCAGATGTGAAATCATACATGGTTGATGTGAACCAACGCAATTAAGATTCTAGCACATTACCTTACAGAAAAACATGCTTACATTGAAATGCATTGAAACCATGGATTTTTTACTGAAAAGTGTAGTAACCATTTTTTTTTCTTGTAGCTTCGGGGGGGGGGGTTACTTTGATTACCTGTATAACACAGCTGCATAACATGGCTTAAACTGTGGTTAGTGTGGTTAATTTACCACTCCCCTCCCGGTACCAGCACTTATTTGATTTTAATTATGAAAAATTGGGATACTTTTTTCAATTGTTGGGCATCCTCCACACAATCTATAGCTCTACGTATGCCTAATGATTTCCTGCCAGATTTTTATGTATCTATAGGACAGGTCGATTCCTCCGTGGGAAAAAAGAATTGTATTAATGTAATATTATATTTTCTAAAATTTTTTAATGTGTCTATGAACTACTTGTTATCATTTGATTCGTCCACTTGAGTGAGATTTAAATCACATATATTACATAAAATTCCTTTTGTCTTTTATTGGCCTGCTCTTTTCAAGTTGACTTTGTTTTCTTCTCTCAAAAAGATGAGGTTAGAGGTGAGCAGTGTTAAGGTGGTAGTGTGGTAATGGTGTGTAATTGTCTGATAGCCATCAGTTTGGTGTTAGCAGCAGGGAAAGGGTAGAGGGCTTTGATACTACTCTCTCAGAATTAAAGCTTTCAAAACCCTGCAACCAATTTACTAGTTCATTCCGCCCACCAGTCACTGGTATAGCACCGTGTGGGCGGTTACTTGCGTAAATTGCCAAGAGGGGAGACACGTCAAGACTCCCTCGGCTCATCTTTGCTTTGTGGGGGAGGGACATTTATTTATTCTATTATAGTTTTTCAGACGCTTTTCATCTAAAGCGACTTATCACATTTGGGGACTGGATTTCCAATTTTTGCCTCCCTCTCTGTCTCTTGCAGGAGTGGCTTTGTGAAGAAATTTCCACTTTTGGATGGACTATTATTATGTATTGTAGAGTTGTCTTTCCAAAGTTCCTACCTTTTTTCCATTCTACCCTCTAGACTTCCTTTGTTTGTTTTCTTTTCCTTTATGCCGGATATCATGAATGGTGTTACATAAACAAAAAACAGAGTCAGTCCGCATATTTTGTTCTTAGAATAGTTGGTGACCAAGCTCTAGTTTCGCTTCCATTGACTTGGTACATTGTATGGACAAAAAAAAAAGGGGTATATGGGCAGGGGAGTGGTCTGCCTGCCATGGGAACCATGAGCTTACATTTTTCTGGTGGGAGGCTGTGGAACGATTGTTTGTGTTCTATTGGTGGAGATTTCACAGAATAATGAAAGGCATCTGGCCACCCTCAGGTGGGTGTTTGTTGAGTACTGATGTAATATTGGATTTGTGACTGCAGTCCTAATGTTGTACAAATATCAATTGACCTGTTCTAATCTCAATAGACAGGGAAACATTAAGGAGCAGTAAATATTAAACTTGTAAAGTTGTAATTTCTGCTTCTGTGAGAGAGAGATTTATGAAAGCCCAGAGAGGATGGGATAAGACTTAATGTATTTTTCTATTAAATCTGTCTGATTTACTCTGCAACAAGTCTATGTACATGTGTCAGTAAGAACTCATTCCTGTCAGCTTCTGTTAATCCCCAAATAAATGCTGGAACGGCTAGAAAGCAGAAACTCCTGGCCCACAATATTTTTTTTAATTAACAATAATATTTTTAAAATGTTATAATAATAATAATAAATACTAAGTATTTATTTACTTAGTGGAGCATGATAGACAAAAATATGCTTTTTTTATCTTTCAATGTTGTTTTAAATAATAAGAATAATAATAAACAGTTTATACGAATAGACTTTAAGGCATAATGTTTTAACAAAATAGAACAGCCCGCTTCATTTAGGTTAACTACATTTAGTTCATATAAAAATCTGTTTAAAATTTGCTTGAAATTCAACCCAAGTATTATATGGACTGCAGTGACTTATTAAAATAGTAAAAAATGCTTTATTTCATGCTTTTATTCTGGCGCATTAGAAAAGTTACCAGCATAAAATTATTATTATTATTATATCATGTAATTAAACATATTAACCACACACATACACATACATACCTGATACAGAACTATTACAAGTATTAATTATATATATATATACACACACCACTTATATATATATATATATTATAACTATTGTAAAACATACTCTACTGTTTTATATATGCAAAAAATAGACACTTGAGTAAAATTGAGTGAAATTCTTGGTCTTGTTTTGTATAGTTGGTCACTGAAATTGCATCAAATTGTTATGCTTACTCTCAGAATTGTATTTATTTTTCTGTGACTAACAGACCTGTGTCAGACTCGACATGGCTAAAGAAAGCTCATGATGTTCTGAAGTTAGCAAATTAACAACTGAATGGTCATGTTTGGAGTACATAAACCATAAGTGCTTCACATTGACCCAAAGCAGAGAAAGATAAAATATCATTCACATAGAGACTGAGGTGCCTATTTCAGCATAGAAAACTATCTCTAGATGTTCTCATTGATCTGGTGTTGAGCTGTTCGAGTCTTGCAAAACCATGGAAACTTCACTACAGGTGCTATCGATCCACGCTTTGATTTTTCTTTGCTTTTTGTGGGCCCTTTTACATAGTATTCCACTCCTATGGGGGGATTCAGGCTCTTGCAGTTTGTCATTTTGTTGTAACAGGTCGATTCCTCCGTAGAAGGAACGGATTTATATTTTCTTGCTTGATGAAGCCTTCACATTTGACAGACACTTGAGTGAGAAAATCTAACATTTTCCTTTTGTCCGGAGTTTTTTGGCCTGCTCTTTTCAAGTCCAGCAATAGATTTAGATTAAAACCACCTCAGGGAATTTTGCTCTGCTTTACTAATTCACTTATCTCTCTGGCAAAAAAATGAAAGCTTACTAACAAACTTCTAATCCTAGTTATTCATCCTAGTTGGCTGAGAAAGTGCCTGTCTTTTAAGCTGATGACGATTTTAAACATCGCTTTGATAAAACAAGATTGAATTCAGAGAGGCAGAGGGTTTTGACAACCCTGTCATTGAAAAATATGACAATCTCTTGATTGTCTGTGAGTGATATGCATCTATTTTTTTTCTGTCAGCCACAATAAGATGCACGAATATCATCTGAAGTAACTGATTTATATTTTTCACATTTTGTAAGAAAACCTCTGTTTAAAAAAGCAGCTGGTTTGCACTTAAAAAAAAACTAAAACCTTTAAATAATCTTTGCAACTTGATGTTCGGATTGTAGGTTCTCTCAACTATTGTTTAAAATAGCCCTAAATAATAATAAATAGTTTATATATTATTTTATAGTATATTGTTTTATACTTGTATTGTAGGAAAACGAATACTATACTTGACACAATCTTCAAGAACAGTTACAATCAACCAATGTATATAAAAAAAGAGCATTACAATATTAACATTACAACACAACAAATAACTAACAATAAATGTTAATGACAAAATGACCGAACACACACACACTCACACAAAAGATGATCCTGTAACAGTAACCCCCCCCCATTTTATTCCATGCTGCAGTGCATGCCGGGAAATCACAAACCCTTAACATTTCAACAGTATTGTTCAATTTGAAATACTTTGTTCAGAAAGCTAGTTTGTTGGAAATCTGTTGGTCTCACATGGGTTTTTATATATCTTCAAGTAATTAAAATTTCTTAGTATTTGTGGCTGAAAAGGCCCTGTAAATGGGAATAGATAGATAGATAGCTAGATTGTATAACAGTGTAAATTTGCTGTTCCCTCAAAATAACTCCACACACAGCCAAAGGTCTAAACCGCTGCAACAAAATTAGTGCACCCCTAAGTGGAAATGAGCCCAAAATAACATTAGTTAGCCATTTTCTCTCCCGTGTCATGTGACTCGTTAGTGTTACAAGGTCAGGTGTGAATGGGTGCAGGTGTGTTCAATTTGGTGTTATCGCTTCACTCTCTCACTGGTCATGGAAGTTTAACATGACACCTCATGGCAAAGAACTCTCTGAGGATCTGTAAAAAGAAGTTTGCTCTACATAAAGATGGCGTAGGCTTAAGATTTCCAAGACCCTGAAACTGAGCTGCAGCACGGTGCCAAGAGCAGTATTCACAGAATGATAACGACCCCCCAACAAGATACACTGCCTTGCTAAAGAAGCTTGCTGAGGGTAAAGGTAAGCTGTGGGGCATCCTCAAACGGGGAAGTGGAGGGCGAAGGTTTCTACACCCCCAGCTCTGTGATGTCGTCACGGAGGAGTGGAAGAGGACTATCAATTGGGCAACCTGAAGCTCTGGTGAACTCCATGCCCAAGAGGGTTAGGTAGTGCTGGAAAAATAATGGTGGCCACACAAATATTCAGCTTTGGCCCAATGGACATTTTCATTGTCAGAGGTGTACTCTTTTTGTTCTGTGAGAGTTTTAGACATTAATAACTGTGTGTTGAGTTATTTTGACAGGAGTGATTTACACTGTATACAAACTGTAAACTACTACTTTACATTGTAACAAAGTGTCATTTCTTCAGTGTTGTCAATTAAAATATTAATAAATATTTACAAATGTGATGGTGTGTACCAGAGAGGATTTCTGTGATATACTGTAGATAGATAGTAAGTGTATGTATGTATGTATGTTTGTTTGTTTGACCCTGAACCACAAAACCAGTCATAATTCACACGACACAACACACACACACCACACACACTCACATGTTGATTTTTATTAAATCTGTCTGTTTATTGGGACTCTCCATAGGCGTATGGTTTTTATACTGTACAAAGAACTCATTCCTGTATGTTCTGTTGCCCTACACCTAAAAACTTAGCCCTCACAGGAGACGGTGAAAGCATTTCTACTTTCCTGGCCCACAATGCAAACTCACTCAGTATGAAGCTTTTATCTTTCAAGTGTTTTTGACCGGCACAGTTATGGGGACACTGAAAATATTTCCTGATAAATCACCCGCTTCTCCTTGTAATACCTATTTAGTACATGTCATATACAAATTTGTGTCTCATTTGCACAGTAAAATGGACTGCAGTGACTATAAACATGCACCACACAAACACACACATTTATTTATTGCATTTATTTACAGTAATGGTGACAAAAACAGCTAAGTAAGACCAGCAAACCAGCTTGGCTGTTTTACTCTTTTTATTCATTAGTGTAATATCATTGTATTTACTACTTGCACACACATACTCTTATTTAGACAATTTTAACAGAAAACAAGTATTTTCATCACGGCATATTTGTGAAAACTCCATTGAAATTCAAACTCTAGATTTGAAATATGCAAAAAAATAGACACTTGAGTAAAATTCCTGGCGAGTGAAATTATCCGCTGGCCTTTTGTGTGTTAGTCGTGCACGGAAAAAGAGCTGGCATCAATTAATTGTTTGATGAATACTCTCAAATTGTATTTATAATTTGCTGGTTTGTATCAAACCTGGCATACCCTGGGCGCACACGGATGGTAGAAAGCGGGCGGCGTTGAGTTCTGAATTAGCAAATTAACAACTGTGGAGTTTGGAGACACAAACCTCTATAATGCTTGACATTGACCCAAAGCTGCGAAAGTAAAATATCATTCACATAGAGACTGAGGGCCGGGCTTTTCAGAAGAAAACTATCTCTAGATGTTCTCATTGATGGTGGGGCCTCGAGTCGCAAAACCATGAAGAATGCTCTTCAGTCTACAGGTTTCATCCCTGCTGCTTGAGTTTTCTAATGCAGTACTTTGAAATTGAAATGATGGGGTTTTACATATATTCCAATCAGTGGCAAATTAGCCCGTGTGCTGTCCCATCATTTGTTGTACTGGAAGGAACGGATTCTTTGAACAAGCCTCACAAATACAACACATTCAACACCCTCTAAAACCACATCCCTCAGGCAGTTTTTAAACCTTCCGCCAGCATAGATTTAGATTAAAACCACCTCAGGCCCATTTTTCATCTTTTACTTATGTCACTTTTCTTCATGTGGAAAAAAAAAAAGAGGCAGTGCCCACTATAGTGCCAGCTTAGCATTAATCAACAGTGCCAGACTCTTTTAGCCACACTGTCCATCTCGCTCATGTTCTGTAGAAAGTCCTCTCTGACCTTTAACATGACATAGTTCCAACATCACTGTTCACTAAAAGATGTCAACTGCCATGTGTACCACAGTAATGAGATCAGGGGCCAGAGGGTTTTGCCTCAAACTACTGACAGTTTAAACTTTGCTGCTACTCTTTTTTTAGTGAAGACTGCTTGCATTTTCTCTGTGCCACAATAGAGATGCATTATATCATCTGACATAACTGATTTATATTTTTCATTTTGTAAGAAGAACCTCTGTTTAAAAAAGGGTATGCACTTAAACAGGTAAACAACTCTAACCTTTAAATTCATTTGCAACTTGATTCGGATGAGGTTCCTCAATTGTCTCATAAATAGCCAATAATAATAAATATATTTTATTACAAAAACAAGCAACTTTTGTGCTAGCTAGCTAGGCTAGGCTAGCTAGTTCTTTTGCTTCTTATTTTGTTAACATGAAAAAATGGCTGGTTTGACACAATTAGAACATACAGAGAAGGAAGCAACCAGATTAACTAGACTTAAAAAGAGCATCAAGATTCTTGTTAACTTAAGTCACAACATGAGGATTATAATGATCCTAAGCAATGTGATTTTAATACAATGTAGCTACTTTGCCACACACACACCACTACACAAAAGGGAGCAAGTAGCATTTCTTAACCCCACCATATTATTCATGTGCAGTTCTTTGACCGGGAAATCTAAAACCTTAATATTTAACAGTATTGTTAAAATTTGAATCTTCCGTGTTAAAAATGGCTACGTTTGTTGGAACACACTAGCTACGTTTCTCACATGGACATTTTTATTATCTTCCATCGGAATTAATTAAACTTTCTGATTTGTCAAATCCGAACTTAAATGGGAATTTACATGAACGCTAATTGTAAAGTGATTCGTGTTCCCTCAATAACTCGAGCATTTATATGTCACAAGCTTCTGATCGGATTTAATCTCTAATTTGACATGCGCACACTGCATGCAATATTCCGAGTTGTCACCCCTAAGTGTATTGTTTTCAAAAGCACATTGAATTAGCCATTTACTTCCCCGGGTCATGTGACTAATTAGTGTTACAACGACCAGCACATCAGGTGTGAATATTGGGGTGCAGTGCTGCTTACTTTAAAAAGCAGTAAAAGTTATCGCCCCTTCCCGTGCCCAAAACCACTCTCTCTTAAAACAGGACTGGTCACTGGATGTTGTCCTGCTCCACTTCACAAGAACGCTGAGGATGAAAAAAGCAGTGTTTTACATAAATGACTGGCACTATAAGATTTAAGACCCTGACACTTTTATTCACCAGGAGCCAGAACAGCTCATTCCAACATGTCATACGTCATACCCCAGGATTGACAACCGTATTCTGCACTGTGTAAAGAACGTGGCCGTATGGCTGTACTGTTATGGGTTATCCTCAAACGAAGGTGTGAGGACGAAGGTCTTCTAGCATCCCCACTCTGAGTATCATGGCTTAGGAGTGGAAGAGGATCTGTGCCACCTGTAGCCTAATATGGTGCTCCATGCCCAAGAGGGTTTAACATGCTGGAAAATAATGTGGCCACACAAAATAATTGACACTTTTGATTACATTGGACATTTTCACTTAGAGGTGTACTGCCCTTTTGTGGCCAGCGGTAGACATTAATGACTGTGTGTTGAGTTATTTTGAGGGGACAGCAAATTTACACTGTTATACAAACTGTAAACTAACTACTTTACATTGTAACAAAGTGTCATTTCTTCAGTGTTGTCACATTAAAATATATAATAAAATATTTGCAAAAATGTGAGGGGTGTACTCACTTCTGTGATATACTGTAGATAGATAAGTGGATGTATGTATGTTTGTTTGACCCTGGACCACAAAACCAGTCATAATTCACACACACACATGTTGGTTTTTATGGTTTATTGGGACTCTCCATAGGCGTAATGGTTTTTATACTGTACAAACTGTATGTGCTATTGCCCTACACCTAAACTTAGCCCTCACAGGAGACTGTGCATTTCTACTTTCCCCCCAACAAACTCACTCTGTATGATTTATAAGTGTTTTGAATTATGGGGACACTGAAAATGTCCCCATAAATCACCTTCTCCTTGTAATACCTATGTCATACCCATGTCATTATACAAATTTGTGTCCTCATAAACCACATAAACATGCACACACACACACACATTTAGTTATTTATTTATTTACAGTAATGGTGACAAAAAAACAGCTAAGTTAAGACCAGCAAACCAGCTTGGGCTGTTTTACTCTTTCTTTTCATTAGTGGAATAATTGTATTTACTACTTGCTACTCTTATTTAGACAATTTTAACAGAAAATATTTTCATCACGGCATATTTGTGAAAACTCCATTTGAAATTCAAACTCTAGATTTGAATACGTAGTATGTTTTCCTGGCGAGTTTATCCGCTGGCCTTTTGTGTGTTAGTCGTGCACGCAAAAAGAGTTGGCAAATTAATTATTGATTAAAAACAAAATTTGTAATTTGCTGGTTTGTATCAAAGGCATCCCTGGGCGCACACGGATGGTAGCGGGCGGCGTTTGAGTTCATTTGCGTGGAGAGACGCTCTATAATTCTGCTGACACGCTGCGGTTGATGAGGGGCCGGGCTTGAAGGATGTTGATGGTGGCCTCGGCGTGAAGAATGCTCTTCAGTCCTTTCATCCCTGCTGCTTGCTAATGCAGTACTTTGAAATTGAAATGATGGGGAAATATAATACAGTGGCAAATTAGCCCGTGTGCTGTCCCGCTCATACTGGAACCTCTTTGAACAAGCCTCACAAATACAACACATTCAACACCCTCTAAAACCACATCCCTCAGGCATCAAACCTTCCGCCAGCATTTTCTAAAGGCCCATGTTTTCATCTTTTTATTATGTTTTTCTTCATGTGGATAGAGGCAGTGCCCACTATAGTGCCAGCTTAGCATTAATCATCAGTGCCAGACTCTTTTAGCCACACTGTCCGTCTCGCTCATGTTCTGTATCCTCTCTGACCCTTTTAACACATAGATCACATCACTGTTCACTAAAAAGATGTCAACTGCCATGTGTACCACAGTAATGAGATCAGGGGCCAGTTTGCCTCAAACTACTGACAGTTTAAACTTTGCTGCTACTCTTTTTTTAAAGTCTGCTTGCATTTCTCTGTGTAGATATGCGTATCAGACATGATTACATGATAATGTGGAAGAAGTTTGGGTATGTCAGGTAAATCTAACCTTTTTCATAAATTCTGACCTCAAATCCAATAGTAAATATATTTTATTACAACAACAAACAACTTTTGTGCTAGCTAGGCTAGCTAGTTAGTGCTTCTTATTTTGTTAACATGAACAAATGGCTGGTTGTTAGATACAGAGAAGAAGCAAAGATTAACTAGACTTAAAAATCAAGATTCTTGTTAACTTAAGTCACAACATGAGGATTATAATGATCCTAAGCAATGTGATTTTAATACAATGTAGCTACTTCGCTAGCAGGGGAGCAAGTAGCATTTCTTACATTATTATGTTGTTCTTTGACTCTCTAAACATATATTTATGTAAAATTGTGAATCTTCCTGTGTTAAAAATGGCTACGTTCACACTAGCTACGTTTACATGGACACTTTTTGCTTCCATCGGAATTAATTAATTCTGATTGTCAAATCCGAACTTAGTGTTTACATGAACGCTAAATAAAGTGATCGTGTTAATGCGAGCATTTATATGTCACAAGCTTCTGATCGGATTTAATCTTTTGACATGCGCACACTGCATGAATATTCAGAGTTTCGCACAGTTGTCGTGTATTGTTTTCAAAAGCACACTTGATATTTATTTACTTCGGGTCCTAATTAGTCAACGACCAGCACATCAACTATTGTGCAGTGCTGCTTACTTTAAAAAGCAGTAAAAGTGCCCCTTCCCGTGCCCAAAACCAGTCGTCTGTGGATGAGAGTCTTAAACCAGGACTGGTGGGATGTTGTCCTGCTCCACTTCACAGACGCTGAGTGAAAGCAGCGTTTTAGAATGACTGGACACTCATTTATGACACTTTTATTCACCAGGAAGAACAGCTCATTCCGCGTGTCATACGTCATACAGGATTGACAACCGTATTCTGCAGCTGTGTGAACGTGGCCGTATGGCTGTACTGTTATGGGTTATCAGATGTGAGTAGCATACAGTATGGCTTATGGAATCTGACTGTAGGCCTAATATGGTGCATATTTAACATAAGATGTATAAAATAGATTACTTCTTGCTGTATATCTGGAAGTATTATCAGGGAGACACGGTTAAACCAAAAAGGCGTAACACTAAAGAGGAAGAGCAGAGACTGTTGTTTTGAATGGAAGACAATAGAGGAGATGAGCTCAATAAACTGCTTTTGTGTGGAATCAGCTCTTCACTTAAGTTGATAAGCTTGGTTGCTAATCTTCAGCAAGTCTGCCATAATGTGTTTATATGGAGAAACCTTGCCTATATTTAGAGTTTTCCACAAAAATAGCTGCTTCATGAATCACAATTTTGCATTAGGTAAGCTTTATTTGTTGCACTTAAAGATGTTTATATTTTGGATGAAAGACATTTTATACTTTCAAGGACCACAAGGGAACATTTTTAAAATGCTGAATTTGAAAAACACTTAAGCTACTAGGTACACCATAAACTGTTTTTTTTTTTACTTTTTGAATAAATATTGTCTAGATATGATTCGATTTATATATCCAGAAATAAAAATAAGATTTTTTTTTACTTTAACCCTTGAATGAACGAATTAATGAATGACGTTATGTACATTACATATCTGTTTTTGATGAGTATAATTTTTGATACGTATAATTTTTGATACATCTTAATTTTATGGCTGATAAAATATAACAATTTGGAGCTCATACTTGAGGAGATAAGAAAACATCTCAGTTTTAATCAGAGGCCCCAACTTAAACAAAACTGCAATTTAGGGAATTTATATGGCCAAAAAGTAAGACGAATACAGTATTTCAGACTACTTACATGAAAGGCATATAAACATAATTTATTATTCACGCTTTTTCTTGCCAAAAAGTATAAAGTAGCCTATCAGTCAGATGATAGAAAGCATGTTGTACAGTACATGTCATTACATCATTACTGCCAAAATAACAAAGTTTTCATTTACACAGAAGAACTATATATTAAGCCTTTCCTTTAATTTGTTGTTAATGACCAAGTTTGAGAACAATTCTGCAATGTTTAGCTATAATGCACTTTAATGTTAAAGTGCTTAAAATAATAAATGCCTTTGCTCAAAGTAATGTTTAAGATAAATTAGGTTCTCCTCTGTAATTGTTTTAGTATATTAAGACACATTTAGCTTTTTTCTCTTAAACTGTTTTAGAATGACCCCTTAAAGGTGGAATCGTAATGACCAACAGAATGAAAAAAAAAACATATCTGCTTCCTTTTTTTTCTTCTACTTCTCTCTTCTCTCTCTCTCTCTCTCTCTCTCTGTGCATGAAAATCTGTGCCGGATGAAATGCAGCATGGACTATTTTGAATCGGGAATCATTTGCCCCCTGCCAGAAAGAAAGTGCAAGATAGCTAAAGTGACTAGACTGGAGGGGGTGTGAGTGAAAGAAAAAAGAAAGAAAGCAAGAAAGTGAAACCTGAAGATGACCATCTATGAGGCATCAGTGGAATCCCGCTGTTAACATCCAGACAGAAAAAGAAAGCAATTAATTCCACCAAAGAGGTGTATGCTGTCTGTAGGATGAATACTGCATACTGCAGGACAACTAAAATCAGATTTAGTAATATAGCACTGTGAAGATCTTTGACCATGTAGTCGTGAATGATTCTGTGATATTTATTGACTGACATTTTACTGTAGGAACAGATAATTCGTTTTTCAGTGGCAAACTTGCTTCAAACCGTCTCAGTGACAGTAGCTTCTTATAAAATTTGAATATGACAGTGTTAGTGTTCTCTCTGTGCGTTGCTCACAGAATGAATAATAATTTTAATGCCGTTGAGTCCTTCAGTAGAAGAGGCCTTCAAGCTTTCTTTTTCGCCACAATCCTCTGGAGCGAGTGTCAAGGGTATATCTGAATACCCTTAATCAAATTGTTCCACCTGTTCCCCCTCTCCGCTCTCCCTGTTGACTCTAGGTCACTTTTTCTGACTCGCTGGACCTGTGATGATATGAATTAATTCTGTATGATTATATTTTATTACTTTATCCCCCTTTTTTACCAAATTTATATCCGTCAGTCACCCGGAGGCTAGTTCTCACAAAGTAACCTCTCTCGTCTGAAAGACACAGTCCAGTATTTGAAACTCATACTGCTACTTTAAATGGATTCTATGCATAATCCACAACCCCTGAAGCTATTTTAGGAAATTGTGAGAAGAAATTAAAGCTTAAGTGTCCCACAACAGGGCAAAGAAATTGGAATGCATTTCATCTTTATTCTAAAGCTTGTGAAACTCACTACTTGTATGTTATTGTATGAACACATTTTCTGAGATACGTAATTGTATGCTTAAAGGGGCCCCACGGCAAACCCCCGCGAACTCCCGGGCATGATGGGACAAACCTCCCTAACGGGGCCCAAAG
This sequence comes from Ptychobarbus kaznakovi, assembly GCA_027422405.1. Lineage (NCBI taxonomy): Eukaryota > Metazoa > Chordata > Actinopteri > Cypriniformes > Cyprinidae > Ptychobarbus > Ptychobarbus kaznakovi. Next base: position 13,471,361 of record CM049795.1, on the reverse strand, counting down.
TTAACATTTGCCAAGAAACAAATGTATGTAAAATTGGCTTTGCCATAAACGCATTTTATTTGATTTCAGTTAATGCTTATTTTGTTTTAAGTAACTTTTTATGGTTTTATTTAACAAAAATATTCCTAATATATCAGTCTGCAAGCCTATACCTCATGCTGTGTTTTATAAAAAAAATATTTTATAAACAAATATGGTAACACGTAGTATAGCATGCCTATTATTAAGATATTTTCTGTTTATAGTGCTTATAAAGCACATATTCTGCATGGCCATATTCTACATCCTTAATCCTGTCCAATACCTACATTTAACAACTACTCTACATTACTAACTATTAATAAGCAGAAAATTTGGAGTTTATTGAGGCAAAGGTCACAGCTAATGGTTTGTTAATGCACTAAAAAAAAAGTTGAGCCAACTTAAATTTTTAAGGCAAAGCAGCTTCAGCAGATTTGAGTTTTCTCAACTTGTTGTTTTAAGTTTATGCAACAAAAAGTTGAGAATCTCCTACAAAAATACGTTGAGAGAACTCAAAAATCTGTTAAGCTGGTTGCCTTATTTTTTTTAAGTTGGCTCAACTTTGTGGTGAGAATTGTGAGAATTGGACCTTAAAAAAGTGTGACCATAAATTCAAATAATTTTGATTAATATTTAACACATATTGCTAGAAAATTTCGAAAACACGCAAAATTGGATTTTAATGGCCCCAATTTTAGTGACAAGGTTGCTCAAACCTCATACAAAAATAGAAAACAGAACAGCTCTTGCAATATTTTAAAGGTGACAATCATCATTTTGTGACGTTAAAGAACCTAATTTCTCAGACTATTTGTTGAAAAGAAAAAACACCTACAATAATAAGAAAACTTTAGTTTTAAGCCTTATTTTGCAGTCTACTCGTGGCAAGTGCTAATAATGACAAAAGTGAATAAACAAAGCAAATCTCCTAAAAGCGATGTTGTGTTTCTGCACTGTTTATTCACCCATCCATCTACACTGACGGCTCATATTGTAGCGGTAGCAGATGCGAAGCGGGGTTTCTCTGTGAGGAATTGTGTCGTGTTTCCAGCAGGCACTGTCAGGCTCGCAGGCGTCGACTTCCCATGTGGCGGCCGTGTCAAACGAGCATCCACCCCAATCGCACAGCAACGCTGTTCTACATGACAGCAGCATGTTGACAGTCTTCACACTTCCCCCCATTTTTCCCTGTTTTTTTCACACCGTTTACAAATTCAACCAAAAGACAAGGAAAAGCAGCATCAAAGATCAATCCGTTATCAAAAAATAATTCTAGCCTTCAGTAACACTGCATCGTGAATGATGCCTCCCCCTCCGAGACACTGAAATACATGGTGGGCGTATGACGTTCCTGTTCACAAGAAACCCATGTGAACATTTGTTCCCTTCAACATGGCTGCCGATCTGTAAAAAAAAAAAAAAGAGTGGCCATTTGGTCACAATGAGCCGAGACTACTGTCGGAAATATCAATATCCAGGCCGTGAGTGTGGGATGATTTTTTCCAAAGGCCCCGCTGAGAGCAGAGGGGAAATCGCAGGGAACAAAATGTCACTGCTGCCTCAAATTGTGAGGTGCTGCTCATTAGAGAGAGGGAGAGTGACAGGACTTAAAGGCAGGTAACATTTGTGAGGAAAGATTTCATTAGAAGCTGTCAAAGTCATAACAGTCAAAATGGAGAGATGCTGTCTGAGCTCGTAATGAGCCGGATACCCATCAGGGAGTAAAGAGAAGTCTACAGGACACGATAGGAATCAGAATTTAGACACACTGCATCCCTTTGTTTGAGGAAATGTAATGCATGCTTGGCTTTAGTTGGGTATTTGTCAGATGAGTGTTGTTTATATTAAATGTAATTATAATCCCTTTATAATATATATGCAAATATATATGACTAATTTTAACTTATGCCAATAAATCCTTCTGTTGGGATGGTCAGTAAAACGACTTGCACCAATAGAGTGCTGCAAAGTTTCAATTTTAGCACTTCTGGTTCCATCCTCTTTAAGTCAATGTTTTTTTTTTGGTTAAATGCCTAAAATAAGTCTTTAGGTTAACACCAGCAGAATATATTTTAACATAAACATTTTTTTTTAAGTTTTTACTCTGGTTTCTGGTTAAATTAGACTAGAATTTGTTGGGATCATTAAACATCACGTAAAATGTATAAATGTTTAAAGATATTTTCAAATAAAGGCCAAAAGATTTATTGTAAGCTTAGTAATGGTGATACTAAAGTCATGAGACCGTGGTATAGTTCGTTTATTGCCTACGTTTAGCTGATTACTTCTGGGCTTCAACATTCATAACAGTTGATGAACAAAATGTGTAACAATCAAACTTTTGTTGGTCACAGAGCTTATTTTTTTGCAATAATCCAAACGTTAACCCTATTGGGTTTTTGTTGAGGGAACCAGGGTGATCCTAACGTACAAGTTGGCCGACAAAAATATGTAATTTGTTACAGCACTCTATGAAGGGTGGTATACTGTAACATGGTAGTTAAAGGATTAGTTCACTTCCAGACTAAAAATCTCCTGATAATTTACTTACCCCATGTCATTCAAGATGTCCGTGTGTTTCTTTCTTCAGTCGAAAATAAATTAAGGTTTTTGAGGAAAAAAAACATTGTTTTTTTCCAATGTGACTACATAATTCGTGAAGCCAAGCTAGTGTAAGACGAGCATTTGGGGTTACAAAGTATATACCATATAAGTAATCTTTTTTTAAGAAAACGACCAATCGTTTTGCTACATAAGACACCTGGGATTCCTCAGCTTGGGATCGTGTAGAGCCCTTTGAAGCTGCACTGAGATGGACCTTCAAACTGCTGTCTACCATCACATTTCACTAAATGGTGAATCATCTTGAAATGCTTTCCTCAGAAAACTTCATTTCTTTTCGACTGAATAAAAAAAGACATGAACATCTTGGATGACAATAGGGGTGAGTAAATGATCAGGATTTTTTTTTCTGGAAGTGAACTAATCCTTTAAAAATAAAGGTTGGTATGGCTGCAGGTTGAAATCCATCATCATCATGCTCTTGATCATGGCGTTTAACACCAGGTTGCTCCAAAGGGACTGACCCTGTATACCAGGGTTCCTCAAATCTTTCTCTGGAGGGTCAATCTGCTGCAGAGTTTAGCTGCAACCCTGATCAAACTCCCCTACCTGTGATTTTCTAATGATCTTGAAGACTCTGATTAGCATGCTCCGGTGTGTTTGATTAGGGTTAGAGCTAAACTCTGCAGGAATGGTCCAGATTTGAGTATGCCTGCTGAATACCATGGTGCAGTTCTATAACTGAGTCACGGTCCATGTAGTGATAAGTATTTGCTCTGTTTCATTGGTGTATTCTCATAGGCCAAGGCTGTTCCAAACGCTAGGCAGCAGAATGTTGCCTCGTAAGATATAGTTTTGGCCAAAATCTAAGCCAATTTAATTTGCAGATAAGGCAAACTCAGAATTAAATGTCTATTACTAGGAAACTGTCTATCGTAAATGTTTCCTGACTACTGAAACACATTGATAGAATGTATTTCCATCTAATTAGAAATGCACTGCTACACCCAATTGTATCTTTTTTTGTGTTGATTAGAGTTTTGAGCCATTAACTTAGCAACATATTGGAATCCACTGAGAGCAGACAGCTCACTGTGTATTGGAACTGAGCCATTCTGTTCTATCTAATGCTCTAAAGAACACTAAGAAGTGACCAACTTTATATTAGATTATAGGTTTTAGAGTGACAGGTGGCATAGGCTGAGGTTAATTTTAATATAATAAAGTAGTGGTACAAAGCGACAACTACCCTAATCATGGAAAGTGTCTAATGCCTTCTGACCAACTGATCTTTCTCTTCATCTCTCTCTCTTAAGTATATGCAAGGGCTGCTAAAGCTTTTAGCTACATGATGCATGTTTTCTAGCCTGGGGCTTGTTTAGCCAGGATTTGTGAGAATCCTTGTACTAGGCAGGGATCGGGGAAAGCACTCATATCACTCTGTGCCCTGGTATACATCCCCAAGTGTGGCTAGAGGATGTTTTCCTTTGAGAGAGTCCTCAGCCTGCTCTTCTTTCTGTCTGTGCTACAGAAAAACAGATGAGAAATAAAAAGAATCTAGATCCAAGTGTGTGTGTTTCATGACATCAATAGCAGGCACAACCAAAAAACATTGAAACAACAACTTAGGGAAGAACAGCAAAGCAGGGTAGCTTGTCTAGCATGTTTGTTTACTCTAGTTTTTGAAAGTGTTTCTGTGAGTGGACAGTGTTTTTTAAGTTTAGAGACTTTCATTCCACACATCCATGAGTGAATCTAACAAAACTTTCGTTTAGTAGTATGTCATAATTTTTTTCCTTAAAAATAACATACATTCATTAACTATTAACAATAAGAATAGTAATGTATAGAAAAGTAAATCTTAAGAAAAATAAGTGTTTTTTTGTTTTCTTTTGCGCATGACAAGCACATATATAACATAAATATATTTTGTTTACATGAATTAAAAAAGGTGAAGTGTGTAAAATAGTATATTACAAATGCTTACAAATGTAAAACAGTATATTAGAGTAAGAGTATATTTCACTGATTTATAAATCATTGAAATTGCATGAAAATCACCATCCAAAAAAAATGAAGTAGACAGAATTTTTTTAAATAACATTTTTGAGGATACAGTTAAGAAAGATGACATTAAATCTATCTATAAACCTAATCATGAAAATAATGTAGCAAAAAATAAAATAATGTAAACCTCATCAAACAGGCTTTTTTATGTAAAAAATAAAAAATATCATTTATTTTACTTTTCATTTTGGGGTGAACGTTTATATAAAACATGTTTTTTGAGATCCATCCATTTAAACATAAAAAATTGGATTGTATTTTAGGTGATAGCGACTCTCTCGCAGGTTTCCTGCTGTAGTTATTTATCTGTAAAAAAAAAAAAACACCACCAACAACAAAACATATCTTTCCTAGGCCGTTCAGTGGGTAAATTACCCAGGCTCATAGTCAAATGTGTTCCCAGCAGAGCCCACATACATCTTCCTAAGATCTCGGCCGAGTGTGTGATTACTCTCATCAGCGCTTATTGAGTTCTGCCATGCAGGGCACAGTCAAGGCTCTTGATACTAATATACTTTTTAGCCATCCTTTCCTATAACATTTACACTGGAATCGACATGGAGACCATCTCGTCAGATGCCGGTGATACTGCCGATACTCCTTATGGCTCCTTAATGAGCATTGAAGCTCAGAGGAGCGTCTGAGAGGGGCTTCTTGACAAATGCTCAGAGATGTCAATGGGCTCAATCTCAACTCCGTCCACCTGTGAGCATCGATTACTCAGTCAGCATCCCGGAGTCCCGGCGGTCGGGTGCATCCTTCTGGAGCACTGCATTAAACAGTGACAGGGCATGAAGTAGCAGTTTATCAGTCAGAGGTGAATAGCAATCGATGCGAACATAAGGATGGATATGGAAATGCTTTTGTAGAGTCAGAGGCAGTTGAACGATGATAAATCAATCTAGCGTGTTATGACAGTGAAAGAGCACATGATTGTGGAGTCTGCTTGTGTGCGTGTCGCTTCCTACCTGACACACGATCGGCTTGCAGTAGCTGTGCTCACACAGTGGATCTGTAGTGAACCTTGCTGCCTTTGATCAGCAGACTGGAACCTGGTGGAGAGAGAAAGAAAGAGATAGGGACTGAGGTGAACCCAGCTGTAGGGGTCACACAGAGGGTTCCGGCGGGGGCCGTGACCCCTCTCAGGGATGAGGTGACAGGCTGGTGAAGGGAATAAATGCGTGTGGTCACTAAATTAGTGTGGTCTAAATAAAAGCTTGGCTCATAATGGATTGATTTGATGAGATATAAACACATATATCCTGCTATTACAGAACGAGAAGGGCTTTTACAAACTTTGCTTTTAAACTCTCATTCAGGGAACATATGTGGAAAGCCGCTCTGTTGGTGTTCTTCAGTCATTCCGCTTAGAGGGGTGCTCTAAACCTCTCACCTAAAGTGAATTTCGGAAATTAATTTGGCCCAAAACACTTAGTATACGGATTCTGTCTTATGAGGATCCAAAGGCAAAAACCTTTGTTTAAAGCTTGTTTTTTCTCCCATAAAACCTGTGACACACCAAACCGACGTAAAAGAACTAACACCGACTTGTTGTTGCCTACGTCGCCTGTGTCTGGGCCAAAAAGTTGTTCTTGTACACAGCCAACTAACATGTACATTCTTTGCCTGCTTGAGAAGAAATGACTGTCTATACCCAGCAGGTGGCGATAGTCTGTATTCGTTGTTCAAAACCAACACTTAAGGTGCGTTCACACCAGACGCGAATGACGCGAATCGTGCGAATGATTTACATGTTAAGTCAATGCAAAGACGCGAAAGACAATCCTGCGGCGCTATTCGCGCAAATGAGGCGGCGCGAATGGCGCGAATTGAGCGTTTTTTTCGCGCGATTCGCGCGAGTTGAAAAAACTGAACTTTGGCGGATATTCGCGCCGCGTTAACCAATCAGGAGCTTGCTCTAGCAGTGACGTCATTATGAGCGGAGGCAGAAAATCCGAAACAACAATGGAGGACAAAGTAATTGTGGTTGTATGTGGGTACCCGGAGCTGTATATATATCTTCGTACTTTTACAAAAACAGGAATACATTTTGCAACGAGACTGGAGCCGCCTGGCAGAAGCCCTTCCCATGACGCGAATTCGCGTCTGTTGTGTAGTGAATGAAGCGAGTAAACTCAAAATGTTCAAGCGTCCAACTTCGCGCGAATAGCGCGATTTATTCGCGTCATTCGCGTCTGGTGTGAACGCACCTTAAGACTGCAGATATACAAATCATGCCTTTTCTTGCCAAATTTTGGATGAATACATCAAAAGTAGGTCAGTACACTTAAATCAAAATGTTATATGAACTAGTTTCTGTAAATATTAAGCCGCAAAAATACTATTTAAATATGAATCCTGCATGTTCTGCGTGTCTCTGTGTGAATGAATGGCGCAGAAACGCGGTTTCATGTACTACACACATACTAAAGTGCGCATGACACTCAGTGTTTTCAGCCTCTGCTTCCTCAATATAGGAGTACATGAACATTATCTCTAGAACTGCTCTGAGAGTCACTTTGTTTTAGAAAAACTAGTGTCATCTCATATACAAACAGAAACTTAAAGCAACCCATTAAAATCAAATTTCAGTTTAACTTGAAGAAACAGTAACAGAAATATATTTCTTAATATAATGATAGTACTACCACTAATAATAAAATATTATTAAAACGTTATCTTTAAAGGAACAGTTACCAGAAAAAATATTTATCAGCATTTAATTTACCAGACAAATTTAAATACTCAACACAGTATTTCTTGGAAAATAAACAAATAACTAAAATATTTTTTAATGCTTTTGATTATAAAAAAAATGAAACCATTAAAATGGAATCCAGAAAATGTAATTGCTGTTAAATTGTGTAATTTTCATGATTTCAATTAATTAGGGTTATATGGAATCCAGAAAAAATGGAATTAGATTTTTTTTAATGGAATTTGGGAAAAATAAACTGATTTAATAGGGCCCTACATTTTGAATTATGAGTCACGTTGATCAGTTGGCCTTCATTTTCTTAATTCCAGACAGCTAAGTTTGGTATGTAAATATGCATATTTATATAGTATTTTTGCATATTGAAATGCTCAGGTAAGATGAAGATGCAAAATTAGGGTATGTTTACCCAAAAACAATGTATTAAAAATTGAAGTTTTTGAAATATTTAACTTACAGATGACAAAGTGGTTGAAACAATCCCTGTTAACACGGATCCGCAAAATGACTAAAAACTTTAAATTAAAGAAACTCTACGTGCCTGTGCACATACCTATAGACTAAACATGTAATACATGCCATTTTTCACCAATTTAAGTTTTTGTAGTTTATCAATATCAATATCTGTATCATTTTCAAAAAACTTTGAAACCTGTTTTCGAAAGTTTCCATTTTCAGGCCCCTAAAACGTAAATGGAAAGCCAAAATACATTAAAAGTTTAAATTTTTATTTAAAAATGTTATGTAAATACCCCCTTAGAAGAGCAGTCTGTGAGTACAATCTTGACTTCATCGTTTGTTTGCTTTCGTTTTCCGTCTCATGCACTGTTTCACTAAGCTGAATAGCCAATCACAGTGAGCTCTCTCACCAACCACCTGACACCGATTCAACATGCTCAATCGCCCAAAAGCCACCGACAGGGTCCAACTGGTGCCGATGGTGTGTAACATACCGCATAAACTCTGCTTACTGACGTGTCGGCTTTGTGTGTCACAGCCATAGAAGCACTAGTAGTGTTTCCCTCAGAACATGTAAATCTAGTAAATAAAAGCCATTTTATAGTTGACATTATTCTGTAGAGTCTTATTTTGACCGTTTTTACCCATCGGATGGAAACACTGAGTTTGGAAACATTTTCTCTGAGATCCAGAGAAAGTCAGTCTTTGCAAACATGTTTTGTACTGATGGTGAGATTAACTCTAAGCCAGGCCTTGCTCAGGCCTGATCTCTGCCTTTGCCTGTCTGCTTGCTCCATTCACCCCTGGCTCTCATGTCAGCTGGAGTCTGGGCGGTGCTCATTCACCACCCTGTATAATGAAGACTGCTCTCAAAGCAATTATCTATTGATAAAAATCGTTCTCTGTAATGAGCTACAGAACTATAAGGCTGCAATACAGGGATATTGAGGTCACTTTCATTATAGCTGATGTTATTGTGCGAGCTTATTTGTGGTAGTTGTGTTGTCGCATAAGGATTTATTCGATTCTTGGTCTAGACTTGCTATTTATTAAACTATTTTTTCTTTGCAGGGCTACTTATGATGATTAAAACACTTGAAATGATTTCTATTTAATGCCGCTGGTTCAAATTCAGTGAAAGTATTATTATTGTTATTATTAATAATAACAATAATAATAATTAAATGTACTTTCTTAAGGATAATTTATTAAACAAATAAATGAAACGCATTAATGATTTTCTATACACACGTGTGTGTGTGTGTGTGTGTGTGTGTGTGTGTGTGTGTGTGTGTGTGTGTGTGTGTGTGAAAATAACAAATAAAAACAAATTATATATATATATATATATATGTGTGGTGTGTTGTGTAAATGCTCGCCTGTTTTCGATGCCCGTCCTAGACTTCACATAATAGTATGACATCTCATCTTCTCCTCCAAGTTCAAAGTGTCCGACATCGTGTATTTTACATTGTAAAATCGTTGGTTGTAACTCCCTTTTTTGTAAACGCCGTTTGACTTCATATTGCACGTTCAACTTGTAAACACTAAGTTAAAGCAGAAATAAAAGGAATAATTAAAGAACACATTAATGAAATGTGGGACAGGGAAGTAAAGGGCAGGCACCTATACAACATTCAAAAACAAGTTGGTAAAGGGAGAAAATGCCTCAACAATAGGAGAGAATATATTATTATTACATGACTGCGAATAGGACATTCTGGTTTAAATCACTCATTATTCATAATGGGGAAACATCAAACTGGATTGTGTATATCCTGTAGTGCAGTGGAGACTATTGAGCATGTACTTCTATATTGTACAGTATTTAATAAAGACAGAGAAGTGTTGATTAAAAAATTAAAAGATCTAGGTATAACCAATTTTAGTTTATCAAATCTATTAAGTTGTGTTTCAGAACAGTCAAGAGTACAGAAATAAGTAATCAATTATCTCAAAATAACAGTATTGGAAGGTAGAATTTAATACAAAAAATATATTTAATTGTTTTTGTTCCCCGTCGATGCTTCACACTCCTGTCCAGTTGGTGGCGGTAATACACCATAAGTTGGCTTGTCAACCGCCAATGAACGACACAAGAAGACATTTTGGATAACCCTTAAGCTTTCATTCAGTAGAATAATGCCACCGGTTTCGTCCCGCGAGCGCAAGGTTTCGCCTTTCCCAACGCAGTCTTTCTCCGCGGCAGAGTTAGCAGCACATTCAAAGAACCGAACCGCAGCAGACTTGTGAATGAACGACTACAAAACAGCGTTTCCAAAAACCTATCACTGTTGAGTCGACTGTCTGGGCATATGAACATGAGTGTAGTTCATCTGTAAATATGCACATACTGTAGTGTGTTACACAGACAGACGCTTGTGCTCCATATAAAATAAAATAATATAATTCACTGCTGTATAACAGCGTATTGCAGTTATAATGAAAGATTTTAGCAATTCAGTTGAAGTGAAGATTCTCCCCAGCAAGGGGAGGTTATCGCGGGGCAGACAGCAGGTTGCCTGTTTCGTTGTTTGGGCTGCGTTGTTGAGAGCAATGGCACTGAAAGCATCATATTTCAAACTCTTTTAGCTCTTTTATTTTCCAAACGTAATAGGATTAGTCCAACAAATTGTTCGGTTTGTAACGCGTACCGAACCAAAAGCCTCCTACCGAACGGTTCAATACGAATACGCATATCGTTACACCCCTAATATATATGTGTATATATATATATATATGTATATTGTATATGTATATTATATGTATATGTATATATAAAATATATAAGTATGTCTATATTATTAGGGGTGTAACGATATGCCCAGGTCACGATACGGTACGTATCTCGATATTGAGTTCACGATACGATACGTATTGCGATATTTTTAACAAAATGTAAAAAATGAAACTGAAATTCAAATAAAAGGTTTATTAAAAAAAATATTAATACATTTCAATAACTTTCGTTGTGGTGCATAGAAGATAACATTTCAAGGTTTAACAACCTTCTGAATTCAAATTAACAACTGAATAGGTCTGTCTGTCACTGAACAAGTTTTAAGAAGGTTTAAGAAGGTTTACTATTTCTTCTGTCGTTGCTATCCACAGTATCACGTTGACGGGCATTTTCGCGCACCTCTGTGCTCAAAAGAGCTGCCGTTGTAGCCACTTGTTGCTCGAGGTAGCGTTCCAGCATATCCATGGAGCTGTTCCATTGGATTACCACATCCATGATAAGTTTGTGATGCGATCTCAAGCATCTTTTGCTTTTCCGTAAGCACAGCTGTTGCTATGGCACTGCGGTGAAAGAAAGCCACGACTTTTCTCACGCGACCAAGCATGCGACTGATGCTAGAAGCATTTAATCCTGCTTGCGATGCAAGATTCAAGTGTGCGCGAAACACTTAATATGCGGTGACAACCCGGCTTCTCTCACTGCCACCTCCATGTTGCGTGCGTTGTCAGTAACAACAGTAGTACTATGAGGTGCCTTTCAAGCTCCCACTCTTGTTAGCTGCTTTTAAAACTTCGGCTATGTTAGTTCCAGTGTGTGACTCAAAAGCTGGCGAGTCTGAAGCACAAAACTCTTCATTTCAACTCCGGGGTAATAAAATGCGCCGTGACTGATATAGCTCTGACAAGCCGCGAAAGAAGTCCACCCGTCAGTTGTTATTGCCACATTCTCTGCTTTTGTCAGACCGTTGAGCACCTTTGCTTTGCTTCGCAGTACAGGGCTGGAACTACCTCTTGACTGAAGTGCGGGCGTGACGGGTTATTTTACCTGGCTCCAGTACCCCAATAATTCACGAAATCCAACGCTTGTTGCAGAAGAGTGTAGGTCACGTCGGCAGCTCAACCAAATAGGTTAGATGTTCGTATATCGTAAAAGAAGTATCGCCACCACTCTACGAATACGCATATCGTTAACACCCCTAACTCATATATGTGTTTATATATTATATTTATGTATATATGTTATGTATTATAATTATATATATAGATTGTGTATTATATATGTATATATATATATATGTGTTAATGTTTGATTGTGTTCATTAAACAATCATAAGTTTAACAGCGTAACTATTGTTAATATATTTTTGTCATTTATCGTCTGTTTTTTACTGAATTTGGACCAATATTTTGTTTAAATGCAGATCAGTTTGCAAGCTATATGCTATAGCTTTCTGTGATGACAATGTCTGTACTTTAAAACTAATCAAATATTTTACCCCCCACTTTCTCCATTCATTTTTGTGTACGCAGGGCATTGATTGACCTGATTCATTGCACTGAATATTTATCTGTTGTGTTTAACCTGTTTTTATATGCAAATGCATAATGTTTATTTCTTTTTCAGAGAAAATCTGAGTGGAACAGCCTTAAATATTAACAATGTTTTTATTCAAAACAGCAGCTGTCATTTTCAACCCATTTTTGCAGTTACAAAGGTCATGGCCCTGACCAGAAAACACAGAGCTTCACCAAAATAAAATGGACGCAATGCAGCGCACGGGCCTCTCCGTTCCCCTGTGTGGTCCATTAGAATGTGTGGGTCATGAGTTTTGGCCCCAGCTGTCTGATTAAATGGACAGATTGACTTTTGGCTGAGAGAGCTGCTTCATCCCCAGTCCTCCTACCCCCCCCTCTCTCTCACACACACGCAATATACACACCCCTGCATGCGCACAGAAACCTTTGGCTTGGTGTTGGCTTATTTTAAATGAGCTTCCTGCATGAACGAGTTCATCTGTGTTTGTTGTACGTCTGCGTGTGTGAGTGTTTCCTGTATTCTTGAGTCTTAAACTATATCACTGAAAACAATAAGCAAGAAAACAGTATTAATCTTCACTGGCCTCTGAGTTGCGTTGTTATTTCTGCTGTGCCTCCTGCATTATTTTGCAGATTAAAAAGCAAACGGTGAGCATCTAGATTCTTGTTTATACTTGCAAACATAGTCTTTTCAAAACTGGATGTTTCCTTTAATAATCAGTCAAATTAATAAGTCAGGTGTGATCAGTAAAATAACCCACAGGTGTAAAATAACAACGCAGTGCATTGGCTGTTGAATGTATTTGGAGGATGCTGTGCATTATTGCAGCAGAAACATGTTTACACATTTTTGACTGTTAAAACCCAGCAATGAATAGTTAACCCTGTGAAAAACAGCACTGGTCCCCTTGATAATCAGGAAATAAATATTTTTGACTTGAAATGATTATCTTATTTTGTACTGTTATATGACAGTACAACTTTGTAAACATCTAAACATGTTTATTTAGTTTATTTTTAGCTTAGATCTTCCTTTCTGATTTTCTTTTTTTTTTGGTTAAATACGCTTTTTTACATTTAATTAAACTTTTTAAAGCCAAGGATTTCAATGCGAGTTCTTTGTGTCTTTGAAGCACTTTTTGAAGGCTTGTTTGCTCTTGTATTTTCTCTCTGCTCCATCTTTTCCATTCTTGATCCTAGGTCCTCTTTCAAAGAAACAGAATGATGATTTAGCTGATAATGACGGTGCTGAGGATGAAGGTATTTTTTTGATGCCAAACTGATATGCATGACAAGGAACCCTCCAGTTTTTTCTTCTTTGTTTTTCTTAAATTTCTTGTCCTTTTTTGAGAGTGGAGTTTTTTTTCTTGCTCGCTTTTTGCTGGATGTGTTTTGTCGTTTTTGCTTGATGTGACCTGTCTCCCGTCATTCCAGATACACATAATTGTTAATAACCCTTCATAGGATTTTGCTTGAATAATTTTATTATAATTTCCTTTTAATTTTATATGTTGCATCTCACCTAAACAAATCAAAAACAAGCAAACAAACTAATATTCCTAATATTAATTCTTAACACTTTTTTGCATGATTGTTCAACCCTTCTGCCTTAAAAAATACATTCTGAGGTAATCCCCTTGTTTAAAAAAATTGACAATTTTCCAAAATTAAACCAGAAGCCCCCTAAAAAATTTTTTCCTATGCAACATTGTATGTTCCTGGAATCCAAAAGGCCAGGTCTGCATTTCCATCAGACTGTGCATCAATAGTCATTACTGTCCAGCCGTTGAGACCACTTTTAATTGCCTGATGTTTAGTGGTTGTGCAAAAATCTATAGAGATGCACAACAAATTAACACATCGATTAAATGCCTGGGCTGTAGACTGTAAAAGAGGTACAAAATCTAATGATATAATCCCTGAGTGACTGTACGTGATAAAAACATTTATTTTGGTGTTTATGTCAGAACAGAAGCCCAGTGAAGACGGTCTCCTGTATAATCGAATGAAATAAGAACCAATTAGAGGAGGCTAAAACCAGGAAAGAGCCTCCTTGCTTTGATCTGCACATCAAAAGATTACAGCAACACAAATATACAGTGAGAATCCCACCGAGTATCTCACAAAAACTCTCTTGAAACCGACAGAGTAATCCTCTTAAGCAGGCCGGACGATATACAGTACTGGGAAAACACTCATCGCCAACATCAGCTGCAAACTTCAGCATCTTCAGAGGCCTGGTCTGAATTGCCTTAAGGACATTCACAGCTGCCCATCAAGTGTATGTCGTACATCAATCTACAATGGCTACAAAGTCCTTACAAAACCAGGAGCTTCCCTATGATTTCAACATGCTTTCTCAGATCTACTGTGGATTTTTAAGACGTCTCCAGTGATCGGCTGTTCCAATTTCTTATTTTCAAGGATTTGCCTAAACAACCTTCCTTGGTTCATGTACATCAGAGTTGTGAAGCTATTTTGAACACAACGTTATTAAAAGCAGTGCTTTAGCATTTGGCTGCACTAAATATTTAGTTTTTGTTGTGGTAATAAACGGTGTATTCACACCAGGAAAGTCAGCTAGTTCACTTTCTTTGGTCCGGACCAAATACAATGTTGATTTTTTTTTTTTTTTTTTTGTTTGGTGCGGTTCGCTTTCACACTGCCCTTTTTGCAAGTAAACCAGAAATTGTAAACAAAACATGTGCTAAGGTCATCCATTCATTGGACATAAATTATCTAGCAGGGAAAAGAGGAAGTGCAAAATCAGTCTAATCATGGTGATCTTTCATAGTGTAATTTTTTATTATTTTACTGATTTGGTGTTATCAGATACTAATGCAATATGAAGAAACTTATGAGCATCATATTAGACAATGTCATATGATGTTGTAATTACGACTTGTCGAAAAAAAACTATCTATAGAAATAAAATACTTAAAGCATATCACAGTGTTAATTTAAACATTTAACCTAGATAAATGTGTATTATTAGGTGCATATCCAATCGTTTGTGCGAGTGGGAGCTGAAGCGCGCGTCATTTTTGCTCATAAAGGTATGAATAATACATCGTTTGGAACTGTAAAGGGTCTATTTTATTTGTGTGCTATCACAATATCAACAAAACATTGTGCTTTTGTAAAATAAAGAAAAAAAAATGGATGGATATATCTATAGAAAGCTTTAAATTACTACAAAACTAAATAATTCAAATAGTTTTGCTCATTTAAAACACAATAAAATTGAATATGCTCCCTTATTCTTTTATATATTTTAATATGTACAAGTCAGAATAAGCATGTTGTTTAAATTTTTACATAAATATTTTGTTTACACTGAATGACAATGAAACATTATTTCAACCAAATTTTGACATTTTATTCTCCAAAAACTTATTTGAAACCTTAAAACTAGACGTTTTACTTACATTTAATGTGCTTTCTATGGACACATTTGTTTTTTGATTTTTTTTTGATGCGGACATCTTAACGTCTTTTACCCATGTGCAAGCTGCAATTGGGTCGGATCGAGTTCGGGTCATATTCACACCTTAAACGAACCGTACCAAAGTTAGTTTGGAAGCAGACAGAGACCACCTCTTCAGCTGGGTCTTGGTTGGTACGGTTGTTTGGTCCGCACCCAAGTGTGATTGCTGTATTCACACCTGCCCAAACGATCTGCACTAAGAGGGGAAACAAACTTGATTTCAATTCAATCGAAACCAAAGACCGGTGTGAATACACCCTAAAATACATATTGTGCAAGCTTGTTTTTTTCCCCAGAAACCTACACCGTTCTGAAAAAGGCTACCAATGTTAACATTAATCATAACTGTGGATATGCTAGTAAGTAAAAAGATTGTGGCATCACTAATTTAAACAATTTGTTACAATGTACTTACGTTAACGTATTTCTAACGCCTCAGATGTCATGCCCACGGACCGTTGGATAAATCTCTGATGCATATGGCACAATTATCTGGAAAAATTTCAGGAGTGTCGAAGTCGTCGTCGGATTGGTTGAATTATACAGGATTTCTGGGAGACGTGTGTGTCGTGTTCTTGAACGTTCCACCTGGAAACAAAGATGCCGTGGCGCCAAACCCCCTCACAAAAGAAGAAAGCCACGTGTTTACAAATGTGACGGTGAACATGACATCAGGGTCAACTAAACGCTGGATTTTCAAAAGTATGTGAAATACTTAAAGTTTGTGGCATAGAATCTTTAAAATACGTCCGAGAGTTTCACACACCGGTTTGTTATTGTGGCGACATTTCCACGCCCTGAAACGTGACTATGAACAAAACGAACTGTGATTGGTTGTTTGACGTGTCGGTCAAACAACCTCATGGGCGGGCCTTGACCAATGAAAGCGGCCATCTATTCCAGACCTTCAGCCGTCAGTCTGAAGGTCTGGCTATGCAAAGACTAAATCTTTCCAAACATCTACGACAAATTGGACTTTATCTAAATCAGGTGATTTCCGAAACAGGCAGTAGTTTAACATGCAAAATACTTTTGGGCATAGGTCACTTGAATTACCACAGTTTTAAAAAGTCTGCTAGCTTTTTAATCTTACACATGAGATCATTCATGTAGCCGAACCAGCTAAACATTTAAGTAAACACGTTTATTCAAGTTCCTGAGGCCTAGCTGCATGTGCTTTTTGCTAAGGAGACCTAGAGCGCACAATAATTATGTAGACATAATGCTACCTTATTACTGCACACTGCTTATCAGCTACCGTGGCATCGCTGACAGTTCTCGCCAACCAGCTCCTCTGATTTTATTTCATAGATCAAGTAATTGGCTTGATCACATCAGTGGCCCACTCACAGATATTAATATCTATTCTAATTAGTTTACATTTTTGTTTTCGATATAAAAGCTGCATACGGGCCATATCCCCAGATCATCAATCATATATATATAACAGTTTCAAATGCCAAGGGATTCTCCAGATATGACTATTTGCTGGAGATTTACTAAAGCAAACTATCACCAAAATCAATAGCCACCTTTGACACGTTCATTAATCTGGCGCTTTAGTATGAAGGGTACAACGTTTATTGACTTTTTCATGTAATCTGTGGCATTAGGCCCAAGAGACAATGTAAGTATGTGGTCTTAGATTGTGTCAGATTGAAATTCCAAAGAATTGGGTTAGGGTTGGGTTAAAATAAAAAATCTCCACATTTTTGTGACACTCTTTTGTCTGCGGAACACACAAATTGGTAATTTGAAGAAGGTTGTAACTATCTTTGTCCATTCAATGGAAGTGGAAAGCAACATTGGACCCCACTGACTTTAATTTTATGGACAAAAAAAGAAATGTTTTCAAAAACCCTTTGAATGAGTACGGTGCACATATGGGTCTCTACTGACCTCACCGTTTTCAAAACACAGCTTAGCATTTCTACAGAAGTCAGGGCATAGTTGGTCACATTTCATCTGTGACAGAAAAACTCCAGTCATGTTATCATTTAGGACTGACGTTTTGGAGAAAGGCCACGGTACACTGGACTTATCATTGACATATGACATTTATAAAAGACTTAGAAAAAAATAAACTGGTGTGCGCATGCACACGTGATCTCTGGCTTGCAGATGGGGAGTATTTCTGTCAGTCTGAAAAGACGTCCGGGATCAATGTGGTATTCATGTCTCCGAGGCATCACTTCCTGTCATTTCCTCCTCTTGGACACTGAAAGACTCACTGGGCTAGTTTACATTCTTCTGGGGCTCATGAGTCATTCACTTCATTCATCTAAATCCGCGGTTCTCAATTCCAGTCCTCGCGAAATGAGACAAGACATTATATGGCATGATAAAGAAGAATCATTGAGTACAAATCTATATTTTGCAAGAGGAAAACAAAAGAGATGGAATGGGAAGGGACTCGTGAGACTAAATGAGACATTATGTTGCCTGATGAAGAATAACATGTTGTGAGAAAAGCTTCTGCTTAACATTTTGCAAGAAAAGAAAAGACGTAAAAAGAAAAGAGAAACCTTTGGTCACCTGAATCAGAAGAACGCTGTGCGAATCTCACTTTGAGCATTTGGAAAGAAGAGATGAGATGGGCAGTAAGGGACAAAGAAAGATGAGATGACATGAGACATTGTGTTGCCTGATAAAGAATACACATTTTTGGCAACCTCACTGTGACCCCTTTTCAAGAAACTAAAATTGTGATGGGACACAATGTGGGTCAAGGGAGAATCTCACTTTGAACGTTTAAGGACCAGGGGTAGGACAAAGTCAAAGTACACGAAAAGAGACGAGACAAGAAATTACGTTGACTGATGAAGAATAACTATATTGTGCAAATCTCACTTTAAGTATTCTGGAATAAAAGAACAGAAGAGATGGGACAGGATGGGTCCAGGTGAGACTAAATGAGAACAGAAGGGACAAGAAAAGACAAGACGAGGCATTTATGTTGCCTGACAATGACAAACCCATTATGTGTGTTTTGCATTGACATTTTGGAATAGGAAAAGAGACGGAAAGGAATGAGATGAGATAAGGCGATGAGACATTAAATCACCTGATACAGAAGATCCATTGTATGCAAATCTCACTTGGAGCATTTTACAAGAAGAAGAGAGAAAAGAAGTTAACTGATGAGTTAAGAGAAGATGAGAAGAGAAAACAAATGACTGATAAAAATAACTTTTTATTTTTTTTGCTTGTTACGTGACCTCCCAGAAGCAGGTCCCTGCATGCCCAATAAAATAACTGAGATTTATGTGAAGGCTTTGCAACCATGATGAAATGGCACTCTCCCTCAAGCAAGACGAAAGTTATCATCAGCATTGCATTTGTGTTTTGAAAATACCTCCCTCTCAGACAGAGACCATTTTCCCAAAGTGGATTACTTTGCCTGAGCAATGTATGGAAATTTAAAAAGTGTGCCATTTTCACTGCTAAAATAAAAATGTAATCTGAGAAGATGAGGTGAAGCGGCAGGCGGATCCCATTCGGAGAGCACAGACGAGGTCCCATACTTTAAGTTTGCCCACCTTGTTTATTAGTCATGTTTCAAAACCTTAGTTAATTCAAAGCATTACTTTGGAAATTAAATTGCCCATTTTAATTCCAAAATTGTATTACTGACAGACCCCTTAAAAAAAGTACCAGAAATGTTTAGATCACCAGGAACATGACATTCATATTGCATAGGAAATTAATGAGCTCATTTATAAAACAGATCTTGTCTCAAAAATAAAGCCAATGTGGCCAATTTGAGCAAAATGGGAGCCCTCAACTCTGAATGCATTTCCAGGTGTCTAAAGTAATTTGTCATTTAATCGTTTCTACCCTCCTTTTTCCAGACATTCGTGAAAGCGGGAGCCCCAAACCTGTGATGGTTTTCATTCATGGAGGATCGTACATGGAAGGAACAGCGAATATGTTCGATGGAAGCATCTTGGCCAGTTACGGCAACGTCATCGTCATAACCGTAAACTATCGGCTTGGTGTGCTCGGTAAGCTATTCCATTTTTGCTGAAGTTTACCAATCATGCATCAGAGTTCCCCGTCATACGCTATCCTCCAAATGGCTTGTTTTAGCTTTGTTTCTCTCCACTGAGGTACTATTTTCCTCCAGTGAATGATAATTGAGTTGCCTGTGAATAGCATCAAGCTAATAAGCATAAAACGAGTGAAGTGGCAATGGTTCTCCACAGCAGCGCTTGTATGGAAACTTATTATAGACAAGTTTGCTGTAGTTTTACATGATTTAAGACTATAGTAAATATTGGAACTATCAAAGCTTTACGACCTTCCGGTTTTAATTGCAAAACAACAACCTCTAGCTGTGTGCTTATCTGACTCTTTCCCCATCGCTATACCTCTTCTCCTGTCAATTGTAATTTTTCAGTTGGGTATTTTTATTTAATGATTTAGATTGCCTCAAGCAAATGGTGTTGGATTAATAAGCTTTGGATAGTTTCTACAAGATAAGATGTTTGCCAGATTCCATTTGTTTAGAAATGGAGCATCTGTTATCAGAGGAAATTTAAGAGTTATATTTTTATGTACAGATGCAGTTAGCACACAAATAGTCATTTCGAAAAAATATCTATTGCAACAGCTGCTTTTCTCAGATTGTTTCTCAGATTTGTCTGCTCTTATACAAATGTATCATTGTGTTCATTATACATCAGTCAGTGTTTTCATTTTATACAACTTCCAATGATGAAAACACTCACAAACGCCCTCTTTTGATTCACCATGCTGTAACGGCTTATGGGGAAATGCTTCTATTCTCAAGAGTGAATGTACAGTAACCCAAATAACAGACATGACGAAGCCACCAAAACCTTTTGGAGGAACAAATATTTCTGATCTTATATATATATATGTATATACTGTATATCATGCTGTTGAAGGTCATTTTAAATTTTCAGTGTGAGAAATTTATTGACAAACATAGTGAACGTTTCATTTGGAATAAGTTGGTTGTTGACCAATTATTGGGGCAAATTGTCACTCTTAAGCTGTGATTTGTCATGCAGGGTCAATTTGATCTTCAAAAGTAATAGAATGGATGAATTATTGCAAAGAATGTTTGTCAAAGTGATGACTTGTCTATTAAATAAGAGCTATTGGTCACTATAGCTCATGCACTTGGTCCATTTGTGAGGTGTTTGATATATATATATATATATCAGCAGGGTTTTTATGATAAATGTAATGAAGTTGTTGACATCTGTACAGTATAAGTCACCATTTTGACCTGTGTTAAGATGCTGGAAGGTGCTAATGTGCTGGTTGCGTGAGCCTTCTGTTAGTGTGTGTTGTTGGCCTGCGCTTAATAAAAATTGAAGAATAAATGCATGAGTTTTGAAATTAGCCTCAGTTATTTGCATCAGAGTATCACAGTACATCTCTCCGTTGGTAAATGAGGCTCAATATGATCTTTCTTCACTAATGATTCAGCTCGCAGCCATCTTCCCTCAGTCACCCTTAGCTTTTTATAACAAATCCACTGCTGATGATTGGCTTTTTTTTCTAGCCAAGGCACACAGATCCATTAGGGGGTTTAAGCATGTGCCCGCATGCCACAACCCTTAATTTATTGTTGCTATGTTTGTCTCATGGTTGTCTGGGGTTCGGCTAAGCTCCGGAGCAGCCTCTGGGAAAGGTGCTGTAATGGTGAGAGAGGCTAATGGATTATAGCACTGCACACAGTCTGAGTGTCATTATCAGAACTGTTGTAGATTTATGGAGCGAGTCACTCTCGTCATGCCCCCCTGAATAAAACTGCTCTCTGACAGCTAATCAGCTGGCACAAGGGCCCGTTTTACCGAGCGCCACCATCATATTTTTTTGCCGGTGTCTTGATTCTCTTCAGCAACTTTCCTTTAAATCCAGCCAACAGCAAAGTGTTGAACCTAAAATAGCACCACACCCATACGGGTTACACTAGCAAAATTTTGATGAGATTTTGTGGGCAAACAAAAAGGTAGATTGTCTGTTATCGGTTGGTTGTCCATGCATGCTCACAGCGCTCAGACTTGCATATCAAACCATATGTCCAAAATGTCTGGGTTTTGGCTTTGTTTTCCTATTGTTTTGGAAAACATTGTAGCATGTGATAAGGTGAGATCTACAGAGAACGTTCAAAGCAATGCAAATGCATTTTATGCAATTTAATTGGTCATGTCTAAGTAACTTCCAAAAACAAAGCAGCCCTCTATTGGTGAACACCGCAAATTTGCATGACCAACTTGCCTGTTTAGCTTTTTCACAAAATTAATTCTATTGAAATTACAGGATTTACATGTGAAATTTCACAGAGCAAAGGTAAATGTGACCTTTAATAAATTTAACTAGCAAAAAAAAGATCTAGAAAATGGAAACATGGTTTCTCACAACCCTGCTAAAAGCCTGAGCTGGTTTAAGATGGTTTTGGTTGACGTAATATAGTCCTGTCCTGGCCAGGCTGGTGTTTGTAGCTGATTTTGTTGCACGGCTCTCTGGTCTCCCACTGCAGAAAATAAGAAGCTTACGCAAATTGATCTTGAACTGTTTCATTAAAAAAAAAAACATGAAGACAAAGCATAATAATATCACATCTTGTCTACTGCTTTTAATAATTTTTTTAAAGAGCATCGCTCTCTGCTCTCGAATGACACACTGAATTACAGTAGAACTGTTAACTAGATCTAAACGGGTTGTGATTTGAGTCATCAGCGCTTGTTAGTCAGTGCGTGAGTGGTTGGGTGGATGCTGCGCTTGTGTAAGACAGATGCAGTCGGTGGCAGAGGTGTGTGCGCTCACGTGCCGTTAGTTCAGTTGTTTACTTCTTTGTCAAGACTTTACCGCTTTGCTCACCCTGTAATAATTGGTTTGCTGTTTTGCTTTAATCATTCCATGTGGCCCAGTGTTGAGGATTATTATTTTTCATGCTTATTAATTGTCTTCTCCCTTGAAACAAACACCCCTGATGTTTCAGTTTCATTAGTCTTTTGCTTTCTCCAACCTCCACCTCTCTCGCGTTCTCTCCACGTTTTTGCCTTTAGCGCTGTGTCCTTTATCATCCCTCTCTCTCTCTCTCTCTCTCTCTCTCTCTCTCTCTCTCTCTCTCTCTCTCTCTCATATTCCCCTCAGTCACATGCTGCTTAAACGTAAGCACGCCACAAGGTCTTTAAAGAAGCATGTATAATGTCTGACCCTATTCGGGAAACAGTGTGTCTGGGGAGATGCTTCATTGGAGGGTGTTTATTAATCTTAACAAGCATTTAACAACTGTCCGGGATCTTCCCTCGTCCATTATTTTGCCTCTCCAATGCTAGCTAGTACTGGATGTTTGGGACTCGTGTTGATTCGGGTGGTCAGTTTACACACTTTTGTCTTTTCACAAGAAACAACAGCCATCTTGGGTCCATTGAAAAGCGTTAAAAAAAGTTTGTGTGTATGTTAATGATTGTGGACTCAATAATTATGATTAATTCATGATTTAAAAATATTCTAATATATAAAATAAAAAATATATTTAAAATTAAATATTGATTAACATTGAATGTGAAATGTTAAACATGACTATGGGAAATTATATCCTGTTTCCTGTTTATTTTTATATATTTAAATTTTTATATATTTTATAATCATTCAGTGAGATTTGTAATTAGCATTTTATTTAGCCAAGGATGCATTCTATTAGTTGAAATGTGAGTATAGATGAGAATGTAGAGACATTTATCAAAAAGGGTTTCAAAGGAAAAAAAGTAGGTATATCCCCATTTCCAAAGAAAATATTATTGAGCACCAAATCAGCTATGAAATATGTTTTTCGAGCAATTTATGAATATGGATGTGACACTGAAGACTTGAGTAATGGCTGCTGAAAATTCAGCTTTGACATCACAGGAATAAACCATATTTTATAAATACATTACATAGAAATATATTAAAACAGTTA